>JAHLSL010000008.1:8279497-8367011 GCA_025920805.1 Petroica traversi
CTTTTTTTTTTTTTTTTTTTTTTACCTAAACAGAGCTCCTCTGCATGCCTCCCAGCTGCTGGATGGAAGCAAGGCAAAACATTCCTGCAGAGCTGAACCTCTCTCACTGCAGTTCTAAAGGTGTTTGGGTTTGGCAGCCTTCCAGGTAAAGTGGGGTGCCTTGTACATTTGAACCTTTCTTGGTTCTCTAAAGGTCTTTTTCAACCAAATGCTTCTGTGGCATTTCATTCTATGAATGCTATACCAGTACTGCTTAATGCTTTCAAAAAAAGTATTTACTGCTATGCGGAATTTCCTCTCTCCTTGTACTACCTTCCTGGTAACAAATGTTAAAACACTGGTACAAACCTTATGTGACATCAACTATGACAATACAGTGGAGTTTAATTGACTTAATTTTAGAGTTCAAAGCACCAAGAGGGGAAAATAAAGTAAAATCAATCTTGCTTAAAAGTTTATAAAAACATTAAGTTAGATCAGCTTCTCCCAACAGGCTGCTTGCTGATACAGGTGTATGTTGTGTAGCTTTTTTTCAGTGATCATCTGATTGCTCATTTGTGGGGTGTGGAGCAGGAGCAGGAAATGTTTATCTTGTATCTGTATGAAATGAAAAGTTGTCTTCTAAGAAGTTTTTCTCTTTGGTTTACACTAGCAATGGAGCTGAGAGGAATTAGGGGAGCTAATTGGTGATGCAGAGATAGTCTTCTGAGAGTTGGTGCCATCAGATGTAGAAGAGAGTAAACAACTTGCTGTTTAGTAAGTGGCCCTCAGAACCTACTTACATAGTATATCTCCTTAGTTTAAAAGTGCTCTAGGGGTTGGGGACGCTTTAAGTAGTTGAGCCAATGCACTATTGTGAGGAATTTTCTCATTTAGAATGCGTGTGATGGCATTTAAAATAACTTTGTTCTAAGTTCTTACGGCCCTGTGATGGTAAGGCTTAAATTCAAACTATCTGCCAGTGGTCAGTAGCATTAAAATCCTGTTTGACTCTTCTGCTGGATGTGGAAGGCCAGAGGATGTTCTTTAGTGCAGTAACCTACATGTGTGCCGTGTTGTTCCTGACAGGTCTCACCATTCACAATTATTTGTTAGCCCTGTGAAATACACCCTGTTATATCCTCCCACCATTGTGGCTCCCTTGGAGACACATTGTCCTTGAACAAGGAATTAAAAAGATTACAGTGTGTTTTTAAGCCACCTTCAGGCTAATTTTTAGTCCTTACTTGTTAACTCATGGTTGGGTCAGGACACTTCGCTTGTTTGCCTTTGTCTTTCCAGTGGGGATGTTAATGTTGCCTTTTTTCCTGGGACCTGGAAATGAAACTCGAGATAATTTTAGTAAGGAGGTAATACAAGAGCAAATCTTTATTTGAAGGCTTTCAGGGACAGTTATGGAAAGATGTTCCCAAAAGCCCACTTCCACAGGAATCAGTATATATTTATAGGTTTTAGGAAATTAGCATAATTGATAAAAAGCACCAATTAGGAGGGCAAGAGGTGATGCAGTTTTCCCCACACCCCCAGGTCAAGCCTTTTCTCTGGAGTCCCCTCCTCTGCACTAGCTGTGCTCTGTCCATGAAAATGTATCTTGAAGAGTTGTTCTGGCCTTGGCTCCCAGGAAGAACCAAGATAGCACAGGGACCTTGTATCCCCTGGAGCATGGAGCTCTGGAATTTGTTTTGTCTTTCTGCCTAGGGAAAGGCTATGAAAAAGTATTGGGAAAACTAGCTACTGATACAATAGGCTACAGAGCTACAAATACATGGGCAAAGAATACAGGGAACATATAAAAGGAAAAAGGCAAAAACCAAGCAGTATCAGTAACAGTTCTCTTGCTGACATTCTGAATGATAACTAATGCTTTTAAAGAAATGCATGTCTGCCTGGAGAAACACGGGCTGATTTCAGGAGATCTCATGTCTGCAGCATGTGTATCAAAATGTGCTGTTTCTCCAACATGAGAGGGAAAGGAGTGTTGTGTGCTCTCCTCTCCATTAAGGTTCTCCCTGCTTCCCCAGCAGTAATCCTGGTGAAGTAAGAAATTGGGGTGGGAGGAATCTATCTGAAATAACCTGATGGGCTATCCTGAAAAGTGAGATCCAGCCACTGCTGGAGGGTTGACTTGGAACCTCAGAAAACCCCCACTTGGTTTGCAAGGGAAGTGTTAACTGAGAGTACCAAAAAGTGACTCTGCAAATTGCGCAAGCAGAGGATAATGTGACACTGATCTTCTGAAATGTGACAGAGGGAATGGCAGAGGGAAGCATGGAGGTAAAGAGAAAGGTTGCTGTAACCTTTTCCCTGGCATGAAGGGTTTCAGATGGGCTGTGTCAGCTGTGACGCTCTGTGAGATGTTACAGCAATGCTGTGATAAAACTGGATCAATAATTTTTGTCAGACTTGCTCTTTCATGAAATTCGATTGCTTGGGCTTCCTGTGAACTTTCAGGTTGAAAACATTCGAAAATGTTAATGCTCTTGCATATTATTGAGAAGATGTTGGAATGTTTTAAAGTTCATCTCCCTACAAGGATAACTCAGATGAAATGAAACTAATAGTTTTATTGTAGGTGGAATGAGAAGGTAACTCTGACAGCTAAGAATGAATTGTGGCAAACTAGTGCAAAGATAAGTAAGTTCACTTCTTACAATTTGAAATTAATAAACTTCATACAGAATGAGTATAAAATAATCTCTCTGATTTGACACAGGACTGTCATACATCATTGCACATTCTTCCTCTTCAAATTGTATCTCTTTTGATGTGTAACATTACAAACACAATCACTATGTAGTTGCTTTATAAAGGTAGCTTGGGTTATTCTGAGCTTCCTGCAACTACATGGATTTTGTAGAATCAGCACCTGCTGAGTGTGTCCTGTTTCATTATGAACCACATCTACAGGAATCAGTGTTGATGGAAAAGGGAGGGTCCAGGAACAATGTGAGACACTGAGCTGGGAGGAAAACTGGACTGAAGTCTGTTTTCATTTTGTTCCAGTGGAATTGTGGGGGTGTGCTTTTGCTGTGTGTTCACATGAAACCCAGCACAACAAACACTTGCAATGTCTAGGCTTTGAGCACTATCTGAATATATGGAAAAAACATTTTCATAATTTCTGAATGGTAATGTGATGGTGTTTCTTTTCAGCTGCAGGACAGCTTGGCTCAGGCAAGACCCAGTTTTGAAGCAGGTGGTGGTACCTGGACTCTGCTTTCTTCCACTAAGTTCAGACACACAAATAAGGTATTTTCTTCTTAATAGGAAAAGACATCTCTATTGTGTTCTCCAAGTGCTTCCTGTTACACACGTGCTTGTTTTCCAAATATATACTCTTCCTTCCTTGGGAAGCAGATTAGAATGAGAGGGGAGTTAGGCCTGGGTAGTGGATTTTGGCATGTTCATATAGGGAGTGTTAGGAAGCAAGATGAAAGACGACTTAAGGTCTGAATGAAGTGAAACTTGTGGTAATTGTTCCCTTTCTTCTTCTCTTGGCTTTGTTTGCAAGTTTTCTTTACAGCAAAAGACAAAGGCTGTAACTGCCTTCCCACACAGGCTCTGAATAATGTGTGTGTTAAATATTGCCTCAACGCTGAGTTATGATTATGGTAATAAAATTCAGGGGCTTCAACAAAATCACAGCTAAGACAGAAACTTGCTCTCATTTTACTTACAGTGTGGGTTTTACTGGTCACATTAC
This sequence comes from Petroica traversi, assembly GCA_025920805.1. Lineage (NCBI taxonomy): Eukaryota > Metazoa > Chordata > Aves > Passeriformes > Petroicidae > Petroica > Petroica traversi. The sequence continues at coordinate 8,283,201 of JAHLSL010000008.1, forward strand.
CTTGTGAGTAATAATCCTCACCTGACTGGAGAAGGACATATCAGAATTTTACAACACTCATCTCGAACCTGATGTGTCCGTGGGCCATTTCTCTCCAGAGCAGCCTATCCAGTCCCTGAGCTCTCTGTCTGGCAGGGTGAGCAGCCTCAGAGCCCACAGTGACCCTGTCACCAGAAGCACTCCAGCAGTATGCAGAACACCTCAGCATTGCTTGGGTGATTGAGGCACATTGTTCTTCAGTGTCACCAGAAACTCTTCTGGTTGTACAGTTGCAGAAAAAAAACATTTATTTGAAAGCTTGAAAAATCTCTAAAGTGTTTGGTTGGACTAAAGGCATTTTCTTGTAGTACCAGCTGTTACTTAAGTACTGGTTCATTATAACAAAGTGAGTAACGAGAGTGAAGCTGTGGTGACAGAAATGAGCTACACAATGATGTGAAATACCAGACCAGAGCACTAATAAGAATCTACTATAGCAAACATTTCATGCTTTAATCTGATGGCAAATTTAGGCAAGACTGTAGGTTAAAAATGTCAACTTTTCAGCAATTTGGTTTCTGTATACATGACTAGTGAACTTCCTGTTTTCAGGCAAGCAATTCTCAGTAATTTAGGAATTGAGTCAGACTAAAGGGAATTGAAATAATGTAGTGAGTTATTAAACCGCTGACTGTAAATATCAGAGCCAGCTGGTAGAGTGCAGGAGCTGGTTGTGAAGAAATATGTCAACTGTGCTGAAAGAGGGGATTCACATCTTGGAGTTCTTACTGATTTTTAGCCTGTTACGTGCTTTGAAACTGTGATACTGGAAGTGGAATAGAACCTGTCCAGCTGTGACTTATCATTAAAGTTGCTTGTTTGACACCTTGTGGAAATCAGGCACCTCATTCAAGCAGAGCAGCCCTATCTCTGAGCAGCTTCATATGTGTCATTTCAGTCCCAGTTCTGAATAATTCCTGATGCAGGTTGAATTGAAAAAGAGGAGAGCTGGAATTAGCTGTCAAAGGCTCACCTTTGCTTTATGTTAAAATTTGAAGCTGTACGTGTGTCAGTTGGAGCTAAAAAGAAGCTGTTTCTTCAGAAGTTGGTAAAATGTGCTTTATATTACTGCATTTGGGAAGTCATATATAACATCTATCATGATGACTTCTAAACACATTCTGCTTAAAACTTGAAAATGAGGATTTACTGTTGTTTTGAGGCTTTAAGTAATACATGTTTAAGTGTTTCACTAAGTTGCTAAGGAGAAAGGACTTTCAAAATAATGTCCTACCTTTACAGACTTGTGGGTTCTCAGTGATGCTCACAGCAGCTATTACTGACAGATAAGAACAAGAAAAATGTAATGGAACAAAGAAAAAGCATTTCATGTACTGGTAGATTGTTGTGGAATGTTTTCTGCCATGGAGCTTCTTCCATGTGTTGAGTACTTTAGAAAGTGAAAGAAAAACTCACAATCTCTATTAAAAGAGAATTGACAGAAATTTTTGGAACTTGCTTTGTCATTACCAGTGTTCTCATAATTACACTATTTCTGTGTATTTAGCTATTTCTCTAGTACAAGATCTTTAATAGTAAATTTACTCAGAATTCCTTCTGGCTGTAAAATGTCTTAGCTGCAATTTGCTACTGCCTTTTGAAGACTGAGCTGAGATTTTAAACTGTTAAGGTAAACTTGGCTAATGTGACTGATGTGAAATGCCTCCCTCCAGGTATCTCAGTGTGGAATCACTTAATCTTTTTGGAGATAGGTTAGCTGTACAAATATGACAATGTTTTTATTAGGCCTCCACTAACAATATGCAGGTGGGTTTTTTTCTGCCATGTTATCTTGCATCAGTGAATTGTTACCTCTGACTAAGCTCTTGCAGTATCTCCAGCTAGTAATGTAGGGGAAAAAATCTAAATGCCATTAAGGCTTCTTGCTTTGGAACATAAATTACCCACTGATCTGTGGTTTAGAAAGGTACATTATGGTTCTGTGAGAAATGATTATCTTTTTGGCCTCTTGGCAGCATAAGCTGATCTAGATTGCTCCTCTGATATCTTAACTCCTGTGGTTGCTTTGTTTCAGTGAGTGGTTTGAAAATTCCCCACACCTTCCTGCTGTTTTGGAGGCTCATTTTCTTGAGGTGATTTGAAAAAAATCTATTTGTAAAACACTAGAATAGCTCAGAGAAGAGTGTCCTTGTGAGGGCTGCAAGTACTTCTGGTGTCAGGGCACGTGTTGTGTTGTGGGTTATTTCTGAGTTTTGCCTTGCTGTGCTGTGAGATAAGGATTCAGTATAGATGCATTATTGTTTCCTCCTGGTTTTACATTTATTTATCACCCACCCCCCAGAACTATTAACTGGCACCCAAATTGGCTTTTTAGGTTTCCTCTGATATTTGGAAAAGAGGTGGCAGCCTGTGATGAAGAAAAACAGAAACTTTTGGATAGATAAGAACATAAACACACAAGAGCATGTGCATTTTCTCCTAAAATAATTAACTGTTGAAGTCACCTCTATGTTCTGCCACACAGAGATGGTCAGCAGTCAGCCTGTCCCCATAGCAGACAGTGGGAAAAGGAAAAAGAAGAAAAGAACCAGAGCCACAGATCAGGTCCCTGGGAAGTTTGAAGGTTGGTGACAATTTAAAAGCTTTTTATTGTTATGATCTGCTTTGGTTTGGCTATTTTTCTCAGTTTTCTTAGCTAAACATTGCTTTTATAGTAGGAGCAGTGCTAATGTCAAAATGTTTTGCTTGAATAGATGTGAGCACAAATACTGTGAATCTTTGTAAGTAAAATATGGTTCAGTGAGAAAACGGGAGCAGTATAAAACTTCCTAGTATCAATTAAAGGTACATTGCAAATAAAGGTGGTAGCAGCCTTCTAGGTTTAAATGTTCAAGTTTGTTACACTTAAAACACCATCTCTACAAGTAGATTATGTACGGTAGGCATTTTCTGAGCAAGGAGTTTCTTGTTTTCACCTGAAAATATTGTTTCTGAGTTTTACATGAAGACTGGGAAGGTGGCTGAGGGCCTAGAGATTGCTGAGATATAAAACATTTCTAGTGTGAGCAAATGTGTCATTTTGATGCTGTAATAAAGTTAACTTCTAATTTTTCTGGAACTTGAAAGAGGGAGGTGAAAAAGGAAGCATAATAAAGACTGCTGTCTACTTTAATACTATGTAAATTTGAAGGATGCATATCAGATGAAGAACTTGTCTTGATGTTATTCACTAAAATAACCTTCAAAATTCACCTTGATGATGTGTCCATTCTTCTGGATTTCTTTGGCAGACTTGTACAAGCTGACAGCTGAGCTGCTTGGTGAAGGAGCATATGCCAAAGTTCAGGGTGCTGTCAGTCTCCAGACTGGGAAAGAATATGCAGTGAAAGTAAGTAGAGAGTAAAAGCAGCATCACTTCTGTCTGTGTGGAGAATCTCAGGGAAAGCCTGCAACGGAGTGGGTAATAGCAAATCCTTCTAGGTAATTTTTGATGCTTGAAATGAGCTTGTTTCATAACTGTTGGGAAAACCTGTCATCTAAAGTGTTGTGCCTCCAGAGTGAACTGCTGTGTCAGCTGCAGGTAGAAGTCACAAACAGTAAATCCCTGTGGTGGTTGAATCTCAGGCAAGCTTTCCTCTCATGCCCTGCTTTGGCTGTAGTCCTACTTTTTGTCTCTGTTATGAAAGAAGAGGTTGAGCCGTTATACAGCATGGCCTACCAAACAGTGCAAGCTTTTGGGTGCTGCTCTGAGTTCATACACTGCCAATTCTTCATATGAAGCTGTCTCTTTATTTTTTGAGAGAAGCCAACCTTCTGCAATGTCACTGAAAAGTGTTAGGGCCCATTTACAGATGTGTTGCTATCCTGAGTCCCCCATTTAATTAATAACACAAATAATAGTAATAGGGATGCTTTATTTTGAGTTTATTCAAAAATAGGCACAAAATTTTAAGCCCCTCTAAAAATGTAGTTCTACAGATGCTGGAATTTTGTCTGAACTTTGTAAAATTGATGAAGTTGAAAGCTGGAAATAAAGCTCTGCTTTAGGAATTTGATATGCTCAGGTATTGGGTCCTGTGTAGTACTGGTGAATGGTTGCCTGTTCTGCACCAGAGAACTCAGGCTGCAGAAATAAGAAACCAGTCCTGGATACAGATGGTGGTGATGTTTTGGTAATGTCATGAGCTTTCAGTTTATGCAGCAATCATTCAAGCTCAGCCTCTGTGGGAAGCCTTGTTCTTGTCCTCTTTCAGCCTGAGGATGATGTGAAGGAAGGTGACTTCTGATGGCTCTGAGACTGAATGTTTGTTTTCTTTAGCTCTGTTATGGGGTCTCCTAAAGTTTACACTATGAACTTAACTCTCATTTTGTGGTAAATTTGATACTTTTTGCTTAAATGCCTATAATGACAAATCTCTTCTTTTTAACTGTTCAGTGTCTGATTTGACTCAAATCTATTTTTAGTAGAACTCAAGAGGATATCCTGTTCTACACATTGCAAAGTTAAAATGATGCAAGAAAAGGCTTGCGTTAAGTGGTCACTGGCTGTATAACATATGGATTCAGTTCCTTTCTTCTCTTCCTGCCCTAATTTCTCTTGTCCTCTGAATGCCTTCCAGAGCTCTGCTGATACTGCTCTGCTCTGAAAGCAAATGCCAGATGAGAAATTAAACAAACAAACAAAGGTGGAGTCTTTTTCTCTAATGGGCATGCCCTAGATTCAAACCTTGGAACAGTTACCTAATTCCAGAGCTATGTGCATAGTTCCTGCAGTAATTTTTCAAATAAGAGTTTTTAACTCTTTTTCACAGATCATTGAAAAGAATGCTGGGCACAGTCGGAGTCGGGTTTTTCGTGAAATTGAAACTCTGTACCAGTGTCAGGGTAACAAGTAAGTGTTGTCTTTGTTTATTTAAAGTGTTTTGATTATTTGTTTTCAAATTTTTATGTGTGACAAGCTTAGAAGCTTTGCAGTAGTCTCCTTAGAACCAGTTGAAATTTAGACTTGACCTATTCAGAGTAAGAATTTCCCCTTGTTTACCTTTGAGATTTAGGTGAACTATTTACAGATTAATAGTTTCATCACTCAATTAGCAGTCAGGTCAGTGTAGCTTGATGATGATTCAGTGATATATGGCTTTTGTCCAGATGAGAAATTAACATTTTGACACTTTCCCTTGTGATTTCACCATCAGCAAAAGCTGACATGATACCAGCTGCTCTGGAAAGGAAGTCTTACCATTCCTTTCCCTGGTGTGTGGTTTGTCCTCCTCCTTGTGTCAGCCTTCCTGCTTTTGCTCTGGAACTCTCAGATCAGCAGAACTCGAATGTAGTTCTCAATTGGCTGTGTGCTGACTTCATGCAGCCACAGGATGAAGCAACTGCAAAGCTACTAATTTCTGAAGAGGAAGAAAAGCTGTGCAGGCACTGGCAGCGTGCTCTGGGAGCTCTGTGATGGGTTTGAGCCAGTTCTGAAGTTACTTTTGGATGTTTCTGTTTATCTAGAATGTATATACAACAGATTGTGTATATATATTACAATTGTGGAGCTTATATTGAATTTTTCAAACAAATACTTTATATACAATACAGAAATAATTTTAAAACCGACTTGTTTACCAAACTCATGGGCTTATGCTGTGCTGTAGAGGAGCAGAACATGTCTTTCTCCTTTTGTGAGGTTAAGAGTAAATGGTCATCCAGTACACAACTGATGAAAAACTCAAGCTCACACGTCCACATGCAGAATTTCAGGGGTTGGGTGTACCATTGATTGTAAAAAATTCTGACTTGCACGCTTGACATTCTCCAAGCAACCTGGAGTGTTTGTGCTGCAAAGAGTTTACATGAGCTGAACAGGAATTAGTCTAAAAATGGCAACTAAGGAGCTGGATTTAATATCCTGTAGACAGATGCCTGTCTCCTTTGAGCCCTGTGTGTTTTGCTTTGTGATTTCCAGAGAGAAAGAACACCAATTTAATTATTTTTTCTTTATTTCTGCCTTTGGCACCAGTGCAATGTTTTAAATTATTAAATACAACCTACTACCAGTTGTCTTCCTGTCAATTGAGCAGTAGCAGAGCTCTCACACTCCTGTCTGAGTGTAGTGTTTGGCCTGTTTCCCATGCTTAAATTTCAGTGTGAGCTGGAAATGTGGTTTTAATGCCACAGGCAACCAAAGCAACTTGTTTAACTTGAACTTGTATATTTTTACTTCTGGCACTTCCTAGTCATCCATGCTGAAATTCTTCATTGCTGTGTTTGCACTCCATGCTTGTTTCTTTTATTTCCCTTCTGTCTCTTATTTAAAGGAACATTTTGGAGCTGATAGAATTTTTTGAAGATGACACAAGATACTACCTGGTCTTTGAGAAGCTGCGAGGAGGTACTGTGCAGAAACTGTGCCTTTGCTCATTAAATAATTTTGGCTCCTGTTTGCCTCTGTTTTAAAGTATTAATTGAAGAACTTAGTTTAAATGCTTGAGAATTTCAAGACAAGAAGTAGAGGAAGTATTATACACAACTTGAAGTATTGGTGGGTTTGGGTATGCATTTGTGATATCTTTCTGTAGCTGAGTGATGGAAATGTCAGCTCTGTTAAAGTGGAAGGTTTGAAATACAGCCAGTGGGTCACAGTACCTTCAGGCAAGAGGAGACACCCGGGATGTCAGGTTGTGCATGATCCCAGTGCAGCATCTATACTCTTGCAGAGTTTTCCCTTGATGTAGGATTGACTTCATTTCCTAAAACTCACGGAATTCTGTTACAAAAATCATCTTGCCTGTGCCTGGGGTTGCTGTAATTGAGCACCAGTTGTGCTTGTGGGTGTGTGAGAGCCCATCAAGTGATCCTGAGTGGTCACTGGGCTCCAGCACTTCCCATTCACCTGGGGAAGAGGAAAGCTGCAGCAAGCACTTTATGGACTTTCTCACTTGTCTGCATTGAGTATAATTGCAGTACCCACTAATTGCATGGCTGTGCAAAACCATGAGTTAATGAGGCAAATCCTCAAAGGAAAGCTGAGCTTCTGGGGTATCCTGCTGCCCAGAGAACATTGTCTATTGTCTCTGGTCAAGAAGATTTCCAGGAGCAAACTGTATGTGCATAGATGCAAAACTATTTTTAAAAGAGATGGGTATGTATATTTATTGAGTAAAAGCTTTTGTTTAACTCTTCTCAAAATTGCTGCATCTTTGTGTTTTCCCATAACACTTTCTCTTGATGCTCAGACTTCTCTGACAAATTAGCTGTAATAGGGCTTTACTGAGATGAATCTGCATTTGCCTTTTTTCTCCACATTCTTCCATTAGTTAACCCTCCTCTTTGTGAGTCTGTAGTTGTCAGTGTACCTGCATGGCTGCTAAGAGGATAATAATGCTACTCCTTCCTCTTAGCTACTGTTTTTACATGCTCAGCTAGGCTGAGCTAGTTTTCTCTTAAAAAATCAGTATTTGAAGTGTTAGGTGCGTGGTTGAAGGCAAAGAATGGAAATTAGGGGTCAGATCTGATGCCCTGCTGGTTCTGATGGGAGTAGCATGGCTGGCAAGAATAACACTGATCTTCAGTGCAGGCCTTACTTCAGTAACTCCAGTCTTAGAGGTTGCTGTTACTCACAGTGTTGGAGCATAATTTGGGCTTTCCATTTTCACTTTGCCTACCAGTAGCTGTGGAAACCGAAGGAGTTCTGCTCCTGTTTTATCTGTGTTCAGTTCACTGTGATGTCCAGAGTCCCTTTAGTATCCTTCTCTGATAGCATTGTATAATTGAGTGAGTTAAAATTGAGCTGATTAGATTGAACCTGCATGATTTAAGAGTCTTTTCCTCTCTTTTTTTTCCCTCTGAAATGCATTTTGAGAGGTGCTATATGATGCTTTCTCTCTGAGTACTGGAGAGGTAGAACAACTGTGGCAGGAGTGCCCTGCTATTCTTTCTTTGTGAGAACTCTCTACGTGGGCTGAATATAAAGTCAGTAGTGTATGTTTTTATTGATATGGATATAATTCTTATCTGAGAGTGTTTGAACATCAACTCTTTTCAAAAAGGGAATTTCAAATAAACCTGCTGAGTGAAATGAGCACTTCAGGTGGCTCAGTATTGTTTCCTGCAATGTATGGGGTCTTTTCCACAGGGATGGAAACATTGAAGAGCTGTTAATGCTTTTTGAAGGTGCAAAGAACAACTACACCAGGAAACCCCTTTGAACTTTGTGCACTCAAGAAATCTGTAGCAAGCTAGAAGGTGTTGGTTTTGGCAAGGGAAAATGTCTGTGTTTGAAATCTAATCACCTGGTCCAAAGTGGCCTTCCTCCACCCACCTGACACAGGATGGCTGTGCATATCTGAGCAGTCTTTTGTTCATCTCTCTTCTTTTTGAATGTCCTTCCTCTTCCCTCTCTGAATGCTCACTGTGGAGCAGTTGCAGTAGTACTGATGGCATAAGAATAGGAATTACCTAGTAGGAGATTTCTTTCCACATCTTGAACTGAAGAATAGAAGTGAAATCACCTGAGATAGAAAATGTTGAGTGTACTGGGGCTAATAGCAAATGGCAGTTACTTCTTGAATTTCTTTGCCTGATTGCTTTTACAAATACACTCTCTGAATAAGAAAATAGAAGGCAATAGTAAAGCTACTTAGTGGGTTGGGATCTCTGTGGACTACATGGAATTGGTTTTTTAAAGACATTTTTAATCTTTAGAGAGGTTTGATTGAATTCACTTGAAGAAAATGAGGAATCAAACCTGCCTTTATTCTTTGTTAAAGGGATACCAGTGAGGCTCTGCTTACAAGCTACCAGCCCTTCAATATGTTTTAATTTAGAGGTCTTTTTTCAGATTTTATATCCCTGGGCAAATTTTGCCTTAAGTCAGTGAAGAAGCCTTGCCTTGATGCCTCTGGGAAATTTGATGTGTATTTAAAGGTCAAATCTCTTTTTACTTGGATGATGTTGTGGCACAAAACTCATATCTTTGTCTCCTTGACTTTCAGCGCAGGGTTTCAGTGGTAACATTCTAGAAAATGAGGAGAGTTTGAGCATGACCACCCATGGCCCGGGGTAGGTTGGGTTTTGCTGAAGTGTTTATGTATCTCCTTGGCTGATGTTTGAGTTTTACTGGTACTACTGGCAAATCTCTCCTGTCCCAGTGTGTGGAAAACAGACCAGTCATGTCCCAGGGCAATAAAAAGTGATTGCCTCTCATGCTGTGCTTAAACTAGATAGCTGCACTGTTTGAAAATTATGTTCTAACACATTAAAGTGGTGAAGCTGCTCAGTTGTGCCTTTTCTCCTTAGTCATTCCCCTCTTTGCTCCACAGAAGTTGCCTGCTGTGAAAGGCTGCTATAAAGTGTGAAAATGAGATTATGGATTCATGATCCTTGGAACTAGTTCAGCATTCCTACTGAGGTTTTCCCTTTCACCTGTTACCCTGACAGGTTCAATCCTGGCCCATATACAAAAGAGGAAGCACTTCAATGAACGAGAAGCAAGCAAAGTGGTGAGAGACGTTGCCTCTGCCCTGGACTTCCTTCATACAAAAGGTGAGAGAAGGCTGCCTCCAGCTTTGCTAGTTGATGTTGTACACTTGGGTTATGAAGCACACTTTTCTCTTAAGTAGCCAGCTTTTGCTCGTGTTTCCATTTACAGCAATGCCAGATGACTTAAGCTGTTCTCCTCTGTGATAGTATTTTCTTATTGTAGTATTTTAAGTATATTAAGCTGTGTTAAGATGGTACAGACTTTTCAAGAAGAAAACTTTAATCAGTAACTAGAGGGAGTTAACATTAGGGTTGAGTCTGTTTGTTCCTGTTACACCATACAAGCCACCATATAAAGGTTACTCAGAAGGGATCTAATAAAATTTAAATTCCCTCATCTTTCAGGTCAACAGAGTTATTTTCTGTAATCAACCAGAATTTCTGCTGGTCACAAGACTTCTTGGCTTGTAGTAGCTTTTGGCCCCCAGATTTAGAGTCTCACTGTTAAATTGAGAGAACCATAGTCTTCACTGGAAGGTGTCCTCAATTCATTTGCAATTTGCTTAGATTCAAAGCATTTATGTTTGTAGAGATATTTTTTTTTCATGTTAGTGTTTTCTTGACTTGGGAATACTTTGCTTCAGTTACTGTTGCAGTGACTAGGTCTGAATAGAATGGCATGTAATTGGAGACTGTTTATGGGTTATTTCTTTTCATACATTTTTTCCCTTCCTTTTTGCCATTCTGTTTAGCCTGGTAGATCTCAGCAGATTTGCATTTGCTGCCTAAATTGCTTAGTGCTGGTCCTGGGTCAATAAATGTTTAGTTGTAGTCTGTATTTTTAAGTCACAGGAGTGTTTATATGCTGAGTTGGAATCATAGCACTGGTACCTCAACAGGTTGAACCCATTAAAAAGAAAATTGTAGCAATGCATAGGGATAAAAGTGAGGAATGTGGATCTTATCACATGTTGTGACTGTTACAAAAAGTTAATTTGAACGTGAAACCAAATTTAGTTTGGATCAGGAGTTTTTGTAACCTTCATAGCCTGTCTATGTGATAATTCAGCTTTAAACCTTCAAAGAATGTACTTCTTGAATACCTGAGTTTGGGATATGGGACATATAAGAAACAGGAAACTGAGGCTGAATATGTGAAAAAAAATTCATTTTTGATGTGCAGGGCTATAGTGGGCTTTTTAACAGCTAAAAGACCAGATACCCCATTCAAGAGGTTTAAAATCAACTCAGCTAATACCTTTCTGTAATTCTCTCTCAGCTTTTAGTTTTAATTCCCCTTTCCCCAAACAAGAGGAGGGTGATTGATTAAAATGGCTGTAGAGCAGCAATCTGCTTTCTTGTTGTTTCTGTGAACTGGGACAGTGGGGACATGGCTTGCAGAATCAGCTACAGCAACATCCATCCCCTTTTCATTTTATTGTTCTCTTTATGGTTCTTCCGTGTGACATTAAAATAATTAGTAAGTAGGATACAGAACACTAAAGTAAACAGGAAATTAAAGCAGTTTTATTGCACAGCTTAATGGTGAAGTGCTATAGCTAAATGCTTTAAAAAAATTTGAATGAGGACAGCTAATTCTTTTGCCAAGAGTAGTCTAAAACTCAGCTGGGTGATAATCCTGCCTTACACCCACTTGGGATGTGAGTGCTTTATTGCTAATAATCTACTGGAGGGGCATTTAAAGGCAGTTGTTTTCTCAGTGCTCTGTGCAACTGCAAAATCAAATGTTACATAATCAGACATTTGAATTCACACAATAATACAAAAAGACAATGTGGCTTTCCCATTGCAAGCCAAGCCAACTGGTGGGAGTTTGGTCAGCCTTCTTGTAAATGTCAGCACAGGCCACCTCCGTGGGTTCATTGTGCCATCTTTTGTGCCAGAGCCATGTGTACTGTGTCTGCTTGTACACTCTGATTCCTTTAGCTCAGGGCTCTGCTGTTATATTTTAAGCCAGTTCTTGTGGAGTGTGCTGAAGAAAAGACATTAAAAACTCCCTTGCCTAGAGTTTGTTGGGATTTTCCTTCCTGTACTCAGAAGCTGTATCAGGTGTCCTTGGAGTGTAAGTTTCTAAATCAAGACTAGACTGCAGTTAATTTACAGCCAAGTTGCTCATTTGATTTGATTTTTTTGCCTCTCATTTTCTGCCTTCCAGTTGAATTTGATCATTTTAAATGGAGAACGTCCAGAAATTATGTTTTTAGGCATTTAAAGAACTTCTTTGACAACACAGAACCACCTTGCATGTGGATTACACGGATAACTTTGTGCTTCCCTGTTAGGTTTGCCTATTCTGATAGGAGTCAAATGAAGAAGCCCTTTGTTTTCCTTTCGCTTTTCTTCTGCATCTGTAACTGAACCTTTATTTTTTCATTTGCTTCAGCAATGAGTATTTACCTCAAAGGGATATTTTCATCTGGGAACTCAGGGGATTTTTTGCAAGGTAGAGTGCCTCAAGTACTGTGTGTGCTGGTAGGAGTTCAGCAAGCCAGTTGATCCATTTGGAAAGAGGAACTTTACCGTGAAAGGCACAAAACCAATTTTCATTAAACTGTGTAAATAATTAGACTTTCCTACAGGTCAGTCATCTCAATAAGCTGGTTTTAAGGAACATAATTAATTTTGCCTAACAAAAAGTTCTGGTGTTAGCAGGGTTTTATTTGCTTGACAGACTCTACTGTACAGTTAAGGAGGATAAAGGTATAGTGGGATGCAACAGTTACACTTTACAATTCAATTATTTATATAAAAGAGGGACAGGTGTGCATAGCAGGCTCGGAATATTTCCCAGACCACCTTCTTATAAAGAGAAGTTATGAGAAATAAAAGAGGGGAATATCCTTTCTAATGAGCTTTTGTACTCTCTGTTTAGGTATTGCTCACAGGGATCTGAAGCCTGAAAACATCCTGTGTGAATCTCCAGAAAAGGTATTCCTCTGGTCTCTTCACTCTCTGAACTGAATTTTTTAAACATGGTTCCCAAAAACAGTCCTTGTGTTTTTTCTTTTCTTGAAAACTTTTGAACCCATTAGTGAACTAAATTTAACAGAAGTGAAACTTAAAAGAAACTAAATTCTTCTTTGAGCTGTGAAAATATGAACATCTGGTTAAGAGATAAAAAGCCAATGGGCCTCAGAATGGGCACAGCAATGACACCCTAGTGCCTCATCTGTTCTGAGTCAGTGCCTAGATGGACAAGCAGCATTTAGAGACCAGCTGGTCATATTATATGACCAGTTTCCAAGGTGCCCTGATGTGTACTGGCACTTGCCTAACCAAATAAAACAATCATGTAGCAGGATCAGCTGCTGGTGGTGTGGATGCAGCTGGGGCAGGGCAGGTGAAAGCAAGGAGTGGAAGGTGGCTATAAGAGACTGGATCTCACTAGGGATTCCTATTCTGTCCTGGGGTTTTCTGCTTCATATATATACATATTCATGTATTTTGCATTAATCCCAGTCTTCCTGACCTCTTATTTTTTTAGATATCACCAGTAAAAATATGTGACTTTGATCTTGGCAGTGGGGTGAAGCTGAACAGTGCATGTACTCCAATAACTACTCCCGAATTAACAACACCGGTGAGACACCTATTGTGGCTTTGTCCTTTTTTTGTGCTACTGTAAACCAATTCTTGTTATCTCCAGAGGAGACCTTCCAAACAGCTTACAGCCACTACACCCAGTGCTGGATGGTTCGTTTCAAGCAAGTGTATGTGTGATAAATACTGTCATGCTTTTCCAGACACAGAATAAATACACAAAAGCACAGGAGCTCACAGTGGTAATTCTCCTATTGGCCAGCACGTGACACATTGGTCCTGCTTGTTTCTTACACATTCAAATGGCAAAACTTTTTGTGCCCACTTTTGTGCTTATGGACAGACTTCGAACCTTTGTTTTGTGTTCATTTCCCCATGTTTTGGTTCTGTATCTAAGCCAGTAAGCTAAGGAGAATGCAAGCTCTCTAATCAGTGTGTGGCTTTATAATACACATTAATTTGAAAAGCTACAGTCCTATGCTTTTGCCATTTACTGTGGAAGAAAAATCTGACAGTGTTGCAGAAGTCTTACAGAAATCTATTCTCCTGATACACTTGTCTGGTAACTAATGGATAAGATTTAAAAACCTGAATGATGTAAATTAATATTTTGAACTTGGATTAAAGGTTTGCAGTCATGTGGAACAGCTTGTGGTGCTGCTGAAGAACTATCCTTCAGGAGTTACTGATGCTTTATTTCTGCTTTTACACCAAGCCACTTGGTACAAAGAGTGGAAAATGATAAACCTAAGTCTTGTTTTGATGTACCCCTCCCTTTGAAAACTTGCTTAAATTTGGTTTCTTAGTGTGGCTCTGCAGAATACATGGCACCCGAAGTGGTGGAAGTCTTCATGGAGGAGGCTACATTCTATGACAAGAGGTGTGACCTGTGGAGCCTGGGGGTGATTCTGTACATCATGCTCAGTGGTTACCCCCCTTTCGTGGGCAACTGTGGCACCGACTGTGGCTGGGACCGAGGAGAAGTGTGCAGAGTGTGCCAGGTGAATGTGCATGGCCTGGGCATGGGGGGGAGTGCACAGCTCTCCCCTGAGCTTCAGGGGTAGCACCTGCTGTAATGTCAGCAGTGGAGAGCTGTGCCTGATGCTGGCAGAGAGCTGGAAGGATGATCTGGCACTGAGAAGTGAGGGTGGCAGTATAGAACTTGACTGATACCAGTTTCTAAAGTAAGGCCTCTCCTTCCTGTTGTGAGATCTCAGAGCTTCTCCTCATCCTCTTCCCCACCCTGGAATCCTCCCTTCTTCTGTAATCCTTGATCTGGTTTTGGTAGTCACTGCAATTCCTCAGATAAAACTTGAGCCCTGGGAGGGTTGCCATGCAGGGCCTGAATGTATTTTCTAAAAACTGAGTATTTTAGCTGCCCTCTTAGGGGTGGGGGGGAAGTGTTTCAGCAGTGAGTGTATTGTATCCATCCTAGGATGCACTGAGCCACTCTGTGGAGCTGCCTGTCTCTCTCCATTGACTGCATAAGGAGACTGGATGGTGTCAGTTGTTGCCCTCCACATTAGGTGGATAAAAGTGAGTGGGAAGTCTCACCTGAGAAACCTTCTGGTTGCAGTGTATTTCAATTGAATCATTTTTCCTTTACTAGAACAAGCTTTTTGAGAGCATTCAGGAAGGCAAATACGAATTTCCTGACAAGGACTGGTCACATATTTCCTCTGAGGCCAAAGATCTCATCTCAAAGTTGCTGGTGTATGATGCCAAAGAACGACTTAGTGCTGCTCAAGTTTTGCAACATTCATGGGTTCAAGGAGTATGTATCCCCCTTTATATTAATGATTGTTCTTCTTCCAAAGTGACAAACTGTTCCCTGTCTCTGAACTTTTTATTAGAGTCATTGTGTATTTTAGTGCTTGTATCTTGATTAATTAAATGATACACAGTGGCTTTATTTTTTCTGCATGGTAAATATTTGGATGAATATGTCAGCCTTTAAGTGTTTGTTTTGTTTTGTTTAATTATTGCTTTGTGCATTTTAAATGGCTTTCTTGTGAATAGCAAGCACTGCAGTACACAAATTATTGTGCTAATGCAGAATGCTGGTAAATATGGTTATAAAAGAACAGTAGTGTCCTCTTTTGCTTCAGTTTCCAGTTCAGGAGAGAAGGAATAGATCCTCTGCAGAGCTTCCAAAGCTGTATTCTTTTACCTGCAAGCTGTGAAATCATCTCCTGAGGGGAGACAGATTATGAAATATGTTTTGCAAACAGACAGTGATTTGTAAGCCCACAGTGAATTAGTTTATGTGCAATATCTGTTAGTTGTAAAGATTTGGGGGCATCGCTTGGTTTTTGTCACTCTTGGGAAAGCTTGGTTCCCAGCTGCTAATATGTAACTAACTTTTCTTCATTGCTTCTCCTAGCAGGCTCCTGAAAGGGGATTGCCCACTCCTCAAGTTCTTCAAAGGTAGAGTTTATTTTCTAAAATCTGTAAATTTGGCCAAGAATAATTACTGAAAGAATGGGGGAAGGAGAGGAGTTGACATCCCTGGCTGAGAAGGGAAATTCATAAATGTGCAGCACTAATTTTGTTAAGAACATCAGAAATATTAAAGCTCTGAATTTTCTTTATGATCTAATCTTGCTTGTTTGTGGGAAAAGCATTAGAGGGAATTCCTGCAGTGCAGTGTTAATCTTAGATAGGAAATAATGATGGTTTTGTCAGCTTGCTGCCCAGGAGGGAGAGAAAAAGGCGTGTGTTACCCAAAGAGACTGCTTTCTGATGGGTAAATAATCACCATAAACACAGACTTGGATGTGACTTTCGTTGTAGTTGGTGCTACTCACAGTTTCCATTTACTGTGAGCAGGGCAAGCCTCATTTGGAGGTGATTTGATGGGAGATTCTGAATGCCAGAGAGCCTGAGTCACATCTCTGTTTCTATCCATGCCTGCTGCTGGTGATTTCAGGTGCTTCTTCCATCTGAAATACATTTCCTTAAGCCTGAGGTACAATTATAGTGGGACTGCAGTTCTCAGAAGGGCAGCAGAATGGCCCCATGAGCCCATCCTTTGAGAACAGGTAGAAACCAGGGATGACATCTCATGTGGCTTCCTGGGTTTGTATCAGAAGTCCTTGGCAGAGGGAGGAGTAGAACCGTGGCTGTTTCCAAAAATCCCAGAGTGTTTTTGTCATGTACTGCTGGTCCTCTGAGTGAGGATAAGTGCAAATATTAACTGGTCATTTTGCCTGCTGTCTCAGTGATTTGGTAGAAGACATTAGCGAGCCTGGAAACAGATACTCTGCTGTGAGGGCAAGAGGGTGAAGTGCCTGTGTTGAAACTGCTCCCTCCTTTTCTTTCCCTGGGCAGGAACAGCAGCACCAAGGAGCTGACCCTGTTCGCTGCCGAGGCCATAGCCCTGAACCGGCAGCTGTCGCAGCACGAGAGCGAGCTGAGCGCCGAGCAGGAGGGCGCCGCCCACGCCGTGTGCTCCATGAAGCTGTCCCCTCCCTCCAAATCCCGCCTGGCCAAGCGCAGGGCCATGGCACACGCCACCAAAACCAGCGACTTCCAGCCGCTTCCCCATAAAGCCTTCTGAAGTTCTTTCCTTCTGTGTGGGGGGGGGCAGGATCACTCTTTGTTCTTATTTGGGTTTTCAGCGCTGAGAAAAGCTGCTCTGCTTCTGACACTTTGATTAGGAGCTTGCTCTTGTGATGTGACTTGTAACATTAAGGGGACAGCTTTTTATGGGACTGTTTTTTGCCTGTCAGGTTTAGTGCATTAAGATAATTCAACTGATTTTTTTAAACTGCAGAAGATGAGTTTGCTGCTCTATTATCTGAGGTGATAAATCACTAAGTTTTTTCTCATCCTCTTCTTTAGAAGAGCACAGTTTAAAATGCAAACTTGAAAACATCAGGAAAAACCCACATTGCCTAGCAGAGCATCAAGCTTCTCCCTGCCTATGACTGCTCTCCTTGATGGCGCATTTTGAAGGTGCTGCTGTTACTGTCAGCAGTAGGGACTGTTCTCAACCAGCAGTGCCCTCTCTTTCTGTAGACTCAGGAATGAAGGTGATGACTGGGTGGATCTCTGTCTCCATTGCCTTTGTTTGGCTTAAATGGAATGAGATGGTTCTGTAAAGGTGCAAGGATTGCTCATACTTCTAGAGATGGAGAGAGCTGTGGAGCTTTTTTATGTTGTTGATTATTTGTGTGTCAGCATGTGCAGTGAAAACTGGGAGGGGTGGGGTTTTTATCTGACATATCTTTGCCCTTAACTATAATGTACTCCATACCATCTCTCTTAATTTTCTGGAGTCTGATGTCCATTATGTCCCCTTGGAACAGTAACATTCTTAAATATGATAACCACAGTGTAACAGCCTGTTTATGTAACAGTTCATATTTACTGTTAGGTAGGGCTTTTAATATTCATGTGGGATTTTATTATGTTAATGCTATGCTCAGCTAAACCTTCCTTTCCGTAAAATTGCATTTCTCCATGACCTTTTGTGTGTTCTACCTGGAATTCCTAATGTGAATGGACAGACATAATGAATTTTGGTGTTTGAATAATTTAGAAATGCCAAAAGCAGAGGTACAGCTGTACAAAAATGGTGCTGCAGCCATTGAATTCTGCCTCCTGCAGTAATCTCAGGCTGGGTGTCTAGATGTTTGCTTCCAGTTTCAATCCTGTGGTGCAACAGAGCCAAGAATAATTTGGAAGGGTTTTGGCTGAAAAGCTGAAGATTTTAAGTGACCAAAGGGAGGTCCACGGAGAAGGACACAGATGTTGAGCACTTTCTGAAACATAAGCTGTGAAAATTGGGCTACTAAGATGCCCATGATGCACCTTAACTTTTCAGCTCTTTCTGAAACCTTTTGCCAGGGCATTGTGTGCAGGGAGGAGGAGGTCCCCAAGTGCCAGCACAAAACCCTCCCAAGCGGAGTGAGAAGGAATAAAGTAGCAGATGAAACAAGCACTTGGAAGTTGAAAGGTCAAAGCTGAATGTCTTTGCATGGTCTGTTCAGAGTGGTTTTACATTATCAGTAATATCAGTGCATACAGCTATTTTTATAAAACATGCTGTATTTTGTGACTAATATTAAAGTTATTTAAAAGTTTTTATACCTCGTCCCAGCTGATGAATGATGAAATGTATTTTGCTTTTTTAATTAAAATGCCCTAAGTTATGTATTTAACAAATTTGGCAGTTCTTTGTGGTTTTTTCCTCTTTATTTTTGGTGACACAGAAAAGAGAATTACTTCTTTGTATGGCACTGGATTTAAGACAGTTGAAGTCTCTGAGGACTAGGCATACCTCCCTCTTCTATTGATTTATTTTATTTATCAGTCTCTGATCTCAGGTTTCTTTCTGGGAACTGAGAAAAACACCCCAAGTAGGGAAGAGGTGTTAACCAAATTGTTCTGCTCTCATGTGTTGGCTTATTCTGAGTACCTCTTGCAGAGTAATTTTGTAACTTTTTGGAGGTCTGTGGCTCTTGGGTGCGGAAGGTTGTTTTCCTGGAGGGGTGGGACGCAGCACTCCCTAGTGCTCTGTGCAGCTCATTGAGTGAAATCTGAACAGAGAAGGAATCCCAAACCAGGTGCCAGGCCCTTTATTTGTACTTGCCTTTCTTTCAAAGGAAATGCTTTTAGTTAAACTGTGCTTTAAAATGATCTGCTTCTCCTTCCCTTTCCTCCTGGACAAGAGAGCACAGAAAACCTTTTGGCAGGGGTACAGGAGTGATGTTTCAGTGGGGCAGGTCTTGCATCTTCCTTTGCCTCGAAATGAGAAGTCAGATTCAGCAGATGATCCAACGGGTGCCTGTTGCCCTCTGATGTTTTCCTTTTGCTGAGAGTTCAGCTTTCTTCAGCTGAGTTAGCCCAGAGGGCCTCATTTGGAAGGCCTTCACAGTGCTCTTTTCATGTCAGTGAGAAAGGATCTTGCTTGTAGGTGGAAGGTCACTAAATCAGGGACTCTGAGGTCTGTGCTTTTGAGGTGGTGCTGGGTCTGCTTGTGTTGCCTGTGAGTCTCTTGTTTGGCAGCCTTTGGAATGTGGATGCTCCATCACTGAATCCCAGTGCCTCCCCTTTGGGAAGGGCTGAATCTGGGCCATGTTCATTTTCAGTTACATGTGATAAACTACACCAAGCAGCTTATGTGGGCTCCCTGGCTTCTGAGAATTGATGGGAAAATGTCTTATTGGTGAGGAAACAGCATTGGGAAGGCACAAGGTGACTTTGAAGAATTCAAAAAGTTATTCTGACCAGCAAAGAGAGCATCAGAGCAGCTAAGCTGATCTTTAGTATTGATTAGGCAGCCCAAAAGAAAATTTTTCTCCCCAAGGTTTTTCTGGGAAGTGGGTAAGCAAACTCAGAGAGCCATCAGCATGATTTATGAGGAAATAATTTCAAACAAATGGCAACCAAGCAGCACTAGTCTCAAAGCACCCCCTTCAGTCCCCTCGGGAGCCAGTGACACAGGTTGTTCTGTAGGATTTTGCTGACCTTTATGTGCGATATTTCACAAAGTGTACTCAGCCTTGTGCTTACCAGTGTGGTTTCTGCATTGTTGGCTGCATAAAAAGAAGCTCCTATTTCTCATTGTGTGGTATTTTTTCTGCTCGCTCTTCCTTCCACACATGTTTATTGAATCCTTTATCAGGGGTGCAAAGATGCCTTTGTTATTTGGAGGGCTGTGGGTGGGCTGGCTTTCAAGGTAGTGAGTAGCTTTGTTAATTTTCAAAACTAATAATTTTCTTCAGGCCACTCCAGTGGCAGCAACAGGCTTCAAATTTGGCTTCCATGGAAACAAAGTGCCATGGTAACTGAGAGTCCTTCCCTCCTTCCCTCCTTCCCTCCTTCCCTCCTTCCCTCCTTCCCTCCTTCCCTCCTTCCCTCCGTTACCCCTGCCAGCTTCCATCAGCATATTTTAAATTCTCCAACAATAGAAATTCACTTCTCTGGGAAGAACAAAAAAAAGTTGTAAAACCAATGGTGCCATTTCACTGCCATTGTCTGGGAAAAAAAACAAACCCAAAAAACCAGAAGCTCTTTCAAGTCTGGAGGGAGATGTCAAAAGAAGGCTTCATCTTTAGATTGTTTTGTGGGGACTTGCTGTTAAGGGATGGTTTGGGAAATTGGATTCTGCACCCAGCCCAACATCTGTAATTCTGAGGAGGGTGAGAATTGACTCATCCAGTGGTTGTGAGCCACAGTACTAGTGTTTTGCTGGGTCCCTTCCAGCTAATTAATTTGACACCAGATTTTCTGTTGCTGCCTGTCACAGCTGCTTTCACACTAAGATTGGTTAGCAGAGTTTGGCAGGCTGACAAGCAGCCCCAGTTCAGCAACTTTGCTCTGATTCAGCCTGGAGTGGGAGGGAAGGGGGAATTGGGCCTCCTGAAATGTTTTGCTAAGCAAGAAGCAGGGCAAGGGCAAGGACTCTGCAGGGCAGAGAGCACAGAGGATGCTTCATATTTTTGCTTTCTCTATGACACAGAACAAAGCTCACAACCTAGGTGGCACCACATCTGATTGGAGTCCTGTGGCTGGTTCTGAGGCAGCACTGTGTGTGTGTATGGGTGTGACTCTTACTTCCCTCATTGTTCCCTTGCCCAAAATCATCACCCTCAAGACTTGAGAGCTTTTCTCGTCAGCTGCCTTAAGAATTGTGATGCCTGCACCCAGCTACTTGCAGGGAAAACAGAGCTGTCTTCTGTATCTCCTGCTCCTTTTTTCATTCCTATTTTTCCCCCGATGATCTTCTTGCAGCAGCTCTAGATCCACTTGCTTAGCCAGGGGATGCTCCTGCAGTCTGCTGTGGAATGAAGTGGAGAAACAGCTCCTGGAGCTACCTAGCTGTTTGCTGAGACCTGTGCAGCTGGTCCTGCTTGTCATTAAGCTTTGCCAAGGGGTTTTGTTGGTGACAGTAAAAATCCAGGGACTTCTGGTGGTGGTGGATGAAGCAGATGGGCTTTTCTTCTCTAGCAAAGGGGTTGAGACAAGTAGTGCTGGAAAGGGGTGGGCAGAACTGGCTGCACTCAGCACTGCTGGGATGATCCAGGCATGGACTCCATTTGATAATCCACAAGTGTGTTGTGTTCTGTGGGACGTTATCCATGGGGATGTGCTGCTTTCAGAGAAAAACTTATCCTATGGAAAACTTTTGTGGAGCAAATGCTTTCTGTGCTCATCCTAAGCACCAAGCTCTGGTACAAAGCTACCAATTGACTTCAGCAAGTGTTGTTTCCACTGGCTGATTTCCTCTTATGTTAAGCTGTGGGATATCCTCACTGCTCTACAGAGAACTCTTAACCTAGGTTGGGTATTTTCAAGCTGAGTTTACAACAATCTGCTAATTCTCTCCAAGCTAAGTGGAGGATGCTATCCAGAACTTCATGTGTTTTGTGAAAAGTTATGTCACCCCTGGATTGGGAAGGTCCTATTTTTCCCCCACATGTCCTTCCAGCAGCATCAGGATGCAGGTTTTCATCATGACTGCTCTTAAACTGCCTCACAGTGCTATGATGCCCTGTAAAGCCATTTTTGGGGTGCTTTCTCAGCACAGTGTGTTCCCTCCCATCCCTACCATGCTCTCAGATCCATTGCAATGCAGGGAAGAGCAGCTGTAAAACTGACAATTCTGAGCAATTCACTTCAAGATTTACTTGAAACCAGAGCAGGTTCTCTCTCCTGCAGGAAATACCATGAGGGTCCTAAAGGTTTGATTATCCCACTTCTTTCCATTTTCAGTCTAAACAGCTTGGGCAGCTTTGAAGGCCTTCATCCTGCTGTTTTTCAGTGAATATGCTGCTGGAGCAGCTGATTTCCCCAGCAGTTGCATTGCAGGAAGCCAGCAGTGATATCTGTGCTGGTGGCATGAGCACAGGCCTAAGGCTTGGGCTGGAAGTGCCAGAGCAGTCTGTCTGATCCTGACTGGAAACCTTGCTGGCATATCAATGAGCTCTGCTGCAGTCACAGGCTGCCATTGTGGATTTATAGGGGAAGTGATCAGATTAATTGAGCAGCAGTGGGAGTGTTCAATTACACTGGCTCCTGATTAATCAGTCTTTGTTGAGCCATGTCAGCACACGTCCTGCTGCCAGAAGCATTGCCCGAGGTGTGAGGAGCAGCAAGGCCTTTTCTTTAATCAATGGCAAAGCCGTGCACCAACACTTCCTCTCCTGCCTTGTTGATTCTCTGGAGAAATTTGCAAAAGTCTCAGCCAAGTATTTGACTCCGTTTTGCTTTTGATTCTAAAAAAACTGTGGTGATGAGGGAGATCTTTAAAAATCAGGTGGTGACTTTTGCTTGTCTCCTTGATATGGAGATACCAGCTATCATCAGTGTAGCATTGCAAACATTCCCCAGACACTGCCACCTGAAAGTGATCCTGCTAGTGCTGGTGTGCTTTCCTTCCACACACATTATCCCAAAGGATGGATGGTGGTTTCAGGGGGTCTCTGGGGAAGACACTAAGCTGGCACCAGAGCTTCTCCAAGATGCTCCATCTTTTCAACCTGTTTCTTATGTCATCCCTTCCCTTCTTTACAGGGCTGGATATATAAGCTCTCTGGCTCAATTTGTGTGTTGGGAGTCAGGGCTACTTTCCTTTTTCACCTTCAAAGCCATGTCCTGATGCCATGAAAGGTTTGGGCCGTTGTGAATGTTGGAGGAGAGCCCGAAGGGAACATCTGAACACATCTGTAGCCTCTCTACCCCTTAGTCCCTGCAACAACCTCATCTTCCAGTATAAATATCTCTACTTTTCTAAATGTAATCACATTCCCTCTGAGCCCTTGCAAGTGTAGGTAAAGACCCTGAGCCCTTTGGGTGGGGAACCCCCCTCCATTCTGGATCCGGTTGTGTGCACCAAGGCAAATCATTCCCTTACACTGCCATGGTACCTCCCTGCTCCACAGAAATCTCTCACTCGACTGTGTTGAGATTTCTCTGGTACCTTGGCATCTGCAGCCTCTAGCTTTCTTCTGCTTATCCAATCCTTTCCTACCCTCTGGGAAGAATAGAGCAGAGGTCAAGTTTTCACAGCAAAATTTCTAATTGCTCCCTAAGAGCAGGGCTGTCTGTTGACTTTCAGCCCTGTTACATTACTGAGGTGCTCTTTAATATCATGTTTGTGATATTCGGGTCCTCTGCTAAATTAGGGCTCAGTGTCATCACCAGATCTCACTGCCTGGCTTCTCTTTCTGTCTGGGTCATCAGCTAAAGTGATTTAATTGCTTGATGAATTCCATTGTTCCTGCTTTCTCCTCATTTGTTAGGTCCTGTCCTGTCAGCATGACTGTGGCATAAAATTCTGACTTCTATGCAGATTCCTCTCAGGGGCTCACATCACTGAAGTTACTTATACCCAAAATGTAGGTGTGACCAATCTCCTCACAAAAATATACACGAGTTTATTTGTACATTGTCTCTGGGTGAAAGGAAGAACCTGCCTGGGGATGAGTGTGTGGGTGGCAGCCCGCTGCATAAGCAGCGCTGCTCTTTCAGGCTCTGCAGTAAAGGATGTGCTTTCCTGTCCTCCAGATTCAGGTTTTACCTTCTTAGTATAACATACCAATTAAAATAAGCAGATACCTATAGCTTTTGAAGTTTTATGAAACTCAATGCCTTTTGCTTTATCACAGGAAATGATATAAGCTATAAGAAAAGTTAGAGATCTCATGTGTTTTTCCTGTTTTCTTCCCAATATTTGAGTATTTTCACTTTGAGAAGTCCAAATTCCTCCTCCTTTTGCTTACTAGTTGATATCTAAATCACACAGTCGTTCTTTCTGCTTCAACTCACACCCTTCTCCCCTGTCCATGTTGCTTCTGGAGTACAGACAGTTGTCCATGCTCTTCTGTGCAATCCAGTCTGCACACTGATTCCTGCAGGCGGGAGCTTGGTCCATAATCTGGAGGCATCTCCAGGTTCCCAGCTCTGTTTTACCTCTCAGGTGGAGGAAATCTCTCACCAGAGGCTGTGTTTGTAGTCATCTCCCTCAGGAGTCGACTGAGACCCCGGGTTTGCCCACTTGCAGCTTCCCAGCAATATGAGGATCCTCAGGATCCTGATCACCCTGCTTGGTTCTGTGCCTGAATCAGGCACTTTCTCATTTCAGGTTGCACAAGAACAGATGCTGGGCCATCTCGACTTTCCCATCAGAGTTTTTGATCCAGTTCATGGCTTTGTTGTGGCACAAAATGCCACATGTCAGCTCCTCTTGCCACTGGCACACGTGAGGCAGCTCTCTCCTCTGCCATGGGTGGCTAAGCTGCCCTGAATTACACAGTATTTATTGCACAATAGGAGCACACACACACACACAGACTATTACTGTGACTCCTCATGGTGAGTTGTTTCAATGCTCAAAGCCTGTGGCTGGATATGGAATATTTCCAACACCACCAGTTACTCACAAACTGCACACAAACAGCTCCCTTACATTATGGTTTTGGAAATATTTTCCCCTTGGGCTTCTTCATTATCAGTTCAAGACAGCAACAATACAGTCCTATATCTGAATTATGAATGCCAGCCTCTGCCTGCTGCTGTGCAGCCATTCAGCCTTGCCAGAGCTCCTTAGATGGGTTTAATCCCAATATGAGTTTTGAGGAATGCTGCCAAACTTTTGCAACAGCACCAAAGTCGATGAACTGCCCTTCCCTCCCTACTCTTGTAGTTTCTTATTATTTTTATTTGTCATGTGTTTTTTCTTCTGTTGAATAATTCAGCTAATAGGCTGGCACTGGAGCTCTTGAGAGCTGTTCCCTAATGAGGGAAGCAGCTTGCCAGCTTTTTATCTTTCCAGTCCTTTGACTGCAAACCCAACATTATTAACAAATCACCATGGAAGAGCCGTGGCAATACAGAACAAAATGTTGTTGTCTTAACTTAAGCGGGCAAGGAGAAAAAAATAAACAGAATAAAAGGAACTCAAGCCCTCCCTGGGAAAACAAAGTGTGAAAGTGAAGCGTGCGTGGAAGGAAGTGACGGTAATAGAAATCTCTTTGCAACCTCATTCTGTCTCAATATCTGCAGGCAGGAAAGCTGTATGGGAGAAAGGATGTTCACTTGCTGAAGAGACCTAATTCAGAGGATGAGTGTAGGTGTAGCTGTTGGCAGCTCTGTTTCTTGCCATCTTTTAATGAATAAAGGTTTGTATAGAAAGCTTTTTTCTTTCTTTGCCAACTTTATTGTTTTTTAAAAAGCTGGATGATTTATGGTCCATGTGACAGAGATGGGATTTAAAAAAAATAAGTATGTGATGCCTTTTTGCACATTGCTGAATCCCCTTTAAAATGGCACTGCCATCACTTTGCCTTGAGTTTGTTCAGATAAAAGATCCAATCTGACGTATTTCAGATGAGCAGTTTAGTCTGTGGTCCTCTCTGCATTTGTCCTTTCCTGGGTGCCCAGGGTTCAGCCTGAGGAGTCCCACCAGGATGGACATTTGCAAGGTCCCTCATCTTCTATGCAGGACAACAAGTGCTACAAGTGGCGAGAAGGCAGAAAGTCAAGCTGATGTGGCTCAGATGAATCCTCTCTCAAGCCAGCAGCTTGTCTGATACCAGAACTCTCATCCCAAATTCCTGCCCAGTGGAATTCTGCAGCTGAACTAAAATTGCACTGAGTGCTGCATCCAAGTTTGACATTGTTAACATTATGATGTTTTCTGCAACACAGGGAAGATACTCATCTTAGGTCTTGGGGTCAAATTCTCACCCATGGATAAAGGAATGGATGTTTAATTTGATAAGAGGATTTTATTTCAAATACTGACCTAAAAATGTATATCTAAAAACCTCACACATGGTAAGGTCCCAGTTATCCTAGATACTGTACGAACATGATTCCAAGAGATGATTCTGATCTCATAAAGTGTGTTTTCTCATCTCTTTCCTGTTATGTTGCCAACATTTGCACAAAATGCAGAACTCTGAGCTGAATGGCACAGCTGGGCAAAATTTGGCACTTCTGAATTGAGCTAACCTGGCTTGATTGGAAAATAAAATCCCACTCATCTGGCCTGTAGTTGCTATTAAAGGGTCCTTTGAAGATACAAGGCTGAGTTAAATCAACCTTGCTATATGTACATCCAGGGAATTGCATCAAATTAGAATGGTTAAAGATCTGACTTGTTCTGTTTGTTTGTACTCAAAGCCTGGAGAAGGGAAATTGAGATGGGCAAAAAATGATGATGGTAAGGAAAAACGGGGGAAACAGACAAAAAGAGTGATTGAGAGCTCACGGGGCATTGTTCAAAATGGGCCCCGAGGGACTGCAAACTCACAATTGTTGCTGCTGGAAGACAGATCCCCCTGTGTTTGCATGGATGTATTGCTGAGCACGCTCCCTCTGCCCCTTGCTCGTTATAATCTGTCTCCTGTTTCACATCAGTTTTGCTCGTGTCTTAGTCCATCCTTCAGCCACTGTGGCAGGAGATGAAATTCCCTTTGCTTTGCCTGGCAGGGGTATTTGTGATGTGAAGCCAGATGGCTGCCAAGACGAGCATTTGAGAATCTCCACATTATTAAACTGCAGCTGCTGTTTCTGCAATCAGAGGTGATGGGAGGGTTCCCAGCAGCAACAAGGAGCAGATGGATGAAAAGGGACATGTCTGGGTGGGGTGTGATTAAAACCCACTGGGATGGGGTGTGCTCAGTACCACTCTGGACTTAGGCTTTCTGTTGGACAGTGGAATCTAGGAATGGGTTTATTCTGCCTGCCCATAAAGGTGGCGCCCAGGACTGGTTGCTTTCATGCACCAGTGTGATCCTGCTGTAGCTGGTTGAAGCTGATTTCTGTTGTTTCTTGCTCTTTTTTCTTTGTTTTCCTCTTACTGCTGCATTACCTTACTAAAAATACCTAAAATCATATCATTTTGTGAGCTGCTTCCTCTGTTTGTTCTCGTTCCAGGCACAAACATCCATCTCTCTCTAAACACCTCTCTACTCTGCCCGAATTAAGTCATTGCTTCAAAGCAGAACTTCATCTTTGGGGAATCTGTTATTCCACAGTCCTGACCTGCCTCCTCCTGAGCTAACAGGAGATTTGGCCCTCAGCACAGGGGTCTGGCTTGGTAATAGCTGAAGGGAAGGTTGGTAATGCCATCACCCTCTAAACTGAGTGTTGGAACATCCTGGCTTCTTGCTGGGAATTAGAAGGGCTGTTTTGGGTCAAGCTGAATCCTGTGTATCTCTGGATCCTTTTTCAGTCAGAGGCCAGGAGGACTTGTTGAAAGAAGACGTGAAATTGCTGTACTTTTCCAGGTGGTAACCCCCAGCCTTTGGCAATCAGCAGCTTAAGGACTTCATGTGTGCTGTGCAGTCAGGAAAAGGCAGAGATGTTTGTTGCCTCTATGAAATTTAAAGAAGACCTGTTCCATATTTCCCTCCCATCTTCACCCATGGCACAACCCTCCTGCAGTCTCATGGCTCAGAGGAGAAGCTGAATTTTAGCTGATGTTGTTCTTGAATCAGGATGTTTCAGGGTGGGTCCTGTTGGTGATGAGTTTTTCTGTGTGCTGTCTCCTGAAGTTGTAAATTGGCAAGCTGTCTTCTGGATTTGGATTGATAGCAAAGGTGTCACAGTGTGGTGTATGGGCTGGGAGCTTTTCATGGAAAATCCTGCTCTCCAGGTAAAAGGAAATAACAACAAAACAAGAGCCAGCTCAAGAGTCTTTGTAAAAGGACCCTTTGATGAAACTAAGTTAATGTAAAACAAAGGAGCTTTGTTGGTGATGTCACGAAAACTATCTCAGTTCAGAGTGGGAGAAGATCTAGCTGGTCATTTTGGAAGCCTGTGGTGGCCTGAGGTGGTACCTGACTGATGTCCACTGTCATGGTCTAACCCCGGGGGAAGCTCAGCCCCACGCTGCTGCTCAGTTCCCCCGTGTGGGATGGAAGAGAGAACTGGAAGGGTAAAAGTGAGGAAACTCATGGCTTGAGATAAAAACCAGCTTAATAGGCAAAGGAAAAAAGCCATGACCACAAGCAAAGCAAAACAAGGAATTAATTCACCACATCCCGTGGGCAGGCAGGTGTTCAGCCATCCCAGGAGAGGAGGGCTCCATCATGTGTGATGGTAACTGGGACAGGCAAACACCATCACCCCAAACATCTCACCTTCCTTCTTCTTCCCCCAGCGTTATATGGTGAGCATGACTCATAAGCAGGGTGTGGAACATCCCTCTGGTCACTTGGGGTCAGCTGTCCTGACTGTCCCCTCCCAAATTCTTAGGCACCCCCAGCCTCCTTGCTGCTGGGGTGGTAGGGAAAGCAGAAAAGGCCTTGGCTTAGTGTAAGCAGTGCTTGGCAACAAGTAAAACATCAGTTAGCAACATTATTCTGGTATTAAACCCAAACCACGGCACTATACCAGCTACTTGGAAGAAAATTAACTCTATCCCAGCTAGAAGATAGAGTATCCTGAAACCAGGACACCACCGAGATACCTGGAACCCTGGAACATGCTGGATATTAGAACTTTTGTATTAGGATGCAGCTGAGAGTTCCCTCTGTTTCTTTTCCAGAAGAAGGGAAGGAGAATGAGCTGACAGGGGTAAGGTCCTTCTTCAAAAGGAAGGTATGGAATTTGTTCACTGTCCTTTCCCCAGGATGACAACAGGCTCAGTTACACTGCACTTGACAGCTGTGCTTGGAGCTATCTGTGTTCTGTGTGTCTCTGAGATTGAGTCAAATGTGGTTCTGTTTCCTCAAAAAGTGCATCCCCCATTTTAAAAGTTTTTTTTTTTTTACATGTAGTTACAGCCACATATGCAATTACACTTTTTCCATGTACAATGGCTCTAATTCTGAGCATAGCTATTTCCTATCTGTTGTGATCTGACTACAGCAAAAATTAAAATAAAGATTAGATTAGTTACCGTGGTAACAGCTACCCCTACTTCATATGACGCACAAATTCTGTGAAGCAAAGGAGCACATATCAATTTGTGCTCTTAATTTTTGGGACACTCAGGGCTCAGCTCTTCCCAGGAGGTCCTCTGATGACAGCAAGTGATATCTTCCCATTCCCAGCAGGCTTATCCTCTTTGACGTTTAGTCCATAAAAGCTTCAGAGATGCTGACACCATCTCTTGGTAGAAACAATCTCATTTTAGTTTCAATTTATTTCTTAAAACAACAACAACAAAAAGAGCAGGAGGATGAGCAAAAAAGTGTAGCCTAGGGGCTAGTGAGGCTGTGAGAGGTGTATTTGCTCCCTTGGGAAAGGGAACAGCCAGGATCTCACAGGGCTGATGAGGAGGAGAATTGTCACATAATATCAGCGGGCACAAATTAGCAAAATGTGCAAAAAAGGGGAACTGTCAGATGTGCTGGGTGCTCAGTTCTCTTGTTCAAATGGCTGCACATCAAGGTTTTAAATGTTTCTGCTCTGTATTGAAGAAAAATAAACATCCTTGAGTGGATGTAGTCAGACTAATGATGTCTTGTGGTGCGAGGTGTCACTTGTTGCATCTCCCAGCTATGGGATGTTGGAAGGGGCAGGGTGAGATGAATTGTCAGGGCTGCAGGAGAGGAGCACATGAAGAGATAATACACTTGGCTGCAGTTAATGATTGCTGCTGTGTGCCTGCACACTCCACAGGGATAATGGGGCTTTTTGGTTCCTGCCCATCAGGCACATATTTGTGATGTCTTTCAATCTCCATCCTTGGTCCTTTCTCTGAGTTTATCCCAGAGCTATCACAGTTCCCAAAGTTGCATTTTGCAGTGCAAAGGGCACAGCTGTGAGGCTGCTGCTAATGCAAAGGTGAGAAGGGAAGGTCTGGGGGTGCCCCTGCCTGCCCTCTTCCCACATTTCCTATCCATTGTTCCCTGCCGGTTTTGTCTCTGTCACCTTAACAAATGTATTTAAAGCCCCCATTTCCAGAAAAAACTGCTGCATTTGGGGACACTGGGTATCTTGTTCAGTCACAGAGTGAACAACCCATCAACCTAAAAACCCACAGACGTTGGCCGGGTATTTTGAAAAGGGGAAGTGCAAAAGAAGTTTAATAACACCTCAGCTCTGTATCTGGCTTGCTGATACAGATCAATCCCCGTTGATATGTCTAGCAGTGTGTGAACCTGCCTGATAGCACACCTCAGACCTCTCAGCTGGAAGCCCAGCTCAGGCTTTCTTGCAGCCTTTTCCAGGGATGTAGACGTGACACCTGCTTGTCCTCTTCAGGGAGAGGGAAACGTCTTGGGGCTCCTCAGCAGCGTGGTCAGGACTGGATCTAACAAAGCTGTTTCTAAAGCTGGGGTGGGCAACCAGAGGCTCTTGTGAAACGTCAGACCTTCCATTGCCCTGACTTTCCCTTGTAGAACATTTAGGAAGAACTTCCTTTGGGGCAGTGGCATTACATGCTGGAAAAGGACAAAACATCCCAGCTCACACCAGAGAGGCAGCAGTATAGATCGAGGTGTCTGTGCTGTCACAGCTGTAAGAACAGAATATATTATGAGTGCTAATTATATTAATTAAAGTTGTGCTGCTGTTTGTGGGAACATTTCCAGAGAGGAATGCAGATTTTCCCCATTGTTTCATTTCCAGACAGAAGCTGGAGGCCTGACAGGGGCCGAGTCTGTACAGCATAAGAACATACGTGCTGCGATTTCTGAAATGTGATAAAATACCCCAAGTATTTTAAAAATGCAGTCGCTGAAAGCAGTCTTCTTTTCTTTTTGATTACTTCCCTAGAAATTTGGAGGCATGAAGCATGCTTGCTTCCCCAAACCCCTAACTTGAGCTATGCACACAAATGTCCTGGGGGCTGCTTTGTGCCTCAGTTTACCTCCAGTTTCAAGAAAGGAACTGAGATAATTAATCTTCCTCAGTCTCCTTGCTTTATTTGGGACATCCACTCTTCAGGATCTTAGCCTGTGTCTTTACATAGTCTAACACAACGGGACTGTCACTTTTTCAGTCTAACAAAGCAATGTCAGCACTAAAGAGGTGCTCCTCCATTTGTTCTGGGAGCACTCTTGGACTGTGGAGAGCCCCTCTGGCTCTGGGGATGAGCTCTGCTCTTTATTGACCTTGCATTTCTCCTCCTTTCAGCCCCTCCAGCTCAGCTCAAACCCCGAGAGCATTTCATGGGGAGCCCTGCTGAAGGTTTCACAGAGTTCCCAGTGCTGTTTGTTCCTTTTTTCCTCCTCCCCAGCCACCAGGGCCCCGCTGTTGAAGCTGAAATAAGGCAGCATCTCCGAGGGGCAAGGTCCTTTATTGCGCAGCGCTCTCGCCTCGGGAGGAGAGGGCAGCTGTGAGTGGGAGGAAGGGGCTGTCTCTCCTCACAAGTGCTCTATTTATGGGCTGTTAAGGACTCTCCAAGCCATGCAGAGTCCTGGGTGTCTCCTTACGGGGGCTGCACAAAGCATTGTCCCTTCTGCTAGTGGCTTGTCACCAGCGCCAGCTGCCGTGGCGACTGCAGGGTACCTGTGCCAGCTCCTGACTGCTACTGATGCAATATCCTCAGCTGTTTTAGCTTTTGCACAGCAACCTGAGCCTGACCTGGCCAAGACCACCTCGTTTTCTATCTGGATCCACTTAACAGCAGCCAACTCTTGCCCTTTCTTCAGCAAGAGCATTTCTCCCTATTTGCTATTTTCTTAAAAACTTGTAAGAACACAATCTCCCTCCCAGACTCACTGGGGGCTTTATGAGCTGTTAGAGAACTTCATCCTTTTCTGCTCTGAGCATCTGGAGAGTTAATGCAAAACGTGAAACAAGTGGAGGGGCCAGATCTGGTAAAACCTGAAAAAGAACCTCCTCTCTTCAGTTAAATGTCATTTGAAAAACTGGCAAAAGCTGATGCAGGAAGGAAGATGTGTGTGCTGTGTGCAGGCCAGCAATGTTTGTGTTTGCCTGCTCTCCTCAGCACCTGGCCTTGTATTGGCATTCCCTCTTTGTCACATCAGAGTGAGAAAACCTGTTCATCTCCTTCCCAGCTTCTGACTTAAGGAAGAAGAGTAAAAATAGATTTTGGGACTGGAAAATGGGCTTTTTGAAGACCTCCCTGCTACCCCAAGGTAAGCTTGGTGCATAATTAGGATCAGTACATGTCCATTTCTACATCATTAGACCAAATAATGATAATGTGTCTTTACAACCTGCAGATTCAGATCTTTACAAGATCAGATTCAGAAAATGAGGACAAAGACCTTATCAGTATGATTTTGGTGAAGGAGAATGGTTGAGAAAAGAGCAGTTTTAGCCCTCAGCCCAGTGACAAGATCTAGCATAAGCCATTCCATCTCAGCATGGAGAACAGGGCCAGCAGCATTGCTTTTGTGGCACATCTGAGCTGCCTATAGCACCTCTTGTGGGGACTGGCCCCTGTCCCGAGGAGCAGATACAGCTGCACTGACCACAGTGGTCATGCCCACCCCAGTCACCTCTGCAAGGCCTGAATGAGGGACACAGACCTGGCCTTGCTCCTCAGGAGCTGGTAGCAAGGTGTTTATGATGTCCTGCATGTTCTCCCCCACTGCTGCAGCCCCTTGCTTTCACTCTCCCAGCAGCTCTGGCTTAGCAGTGTCTGAAAGATTTAGTGCAGCCACCCTCACTATTGCTCTGCCTAATCTTCCCCATTTCCAGGGACATTCAGCTCTCCTTTTGTTTTGCTGCTGTTTGCTGTACCAAAGATTTGAGCCTTTCCATCTTTCAGCCTGGTACCTTTCTGAGCAAATGTAATCTAATGCTTACAGCAGCTTTTCTGAGGCACAATGTGTTGTCCTCCCAGAACAAGCTGTCTCTGTTGGCTCAAAACTGCAATAACAATTATCTTTAATAATCTTCCTTGTTCAGCTTGTATAAGGGAGCTTAACTACAGAAGATGAACTTGAGAATTTTCCTAGCCTGCATCTCATATGATCCCAGGCTGGCTTCTATTTCTGACCCCTTTGTAATAATTAGTTGGTGGTGAAACCTGAGTGGAAGTTGTCTGGGCTCAGAGAGCTGATGTTTGCTTCCTGTGACATATGGAAACAGGAGGAGAGTGGGTGAAAAACACTGGGTCACTCTGCTCTCACAAGACTTAGAGACAAACAGCAGCTCATCTTCATCCTGAAATAATCACTTGCAAAGTTACGGCTTTGCAGGTGGGATGTGGCAGCTGCAGTCTTGGCAAGAGCCCCTGCCTTCTGAATCAGTGACCAAACAGGTCAGCTCAGCAGGTTGTGAATGCCTGTTTCCATTTCTGCTCTCCAGTGGCACATCTTCACCAAAACCAGCCCCAAAGTTCCTCTCCCTCGTGGCCCCTTTCCCTTGCCCTGCTCCCACAGCCCAGAGGCCAAGGATGGTGGAATCCATGCATGAAGCAGAGGAAGGAGACCAGTGTGGGGCTCAAGCAGACTGTGGGTGGGCAGGAGAGGAGGGAATCGTGCTGATACAAAAGGGGATGAGCCCCTGAGAGCTCAGGTCTGGCAGGATGGGCTGGGATGCTGTCCTGGGGTGATTGTCTTGGTAATGCCCCCATCCTCACACCTACAGCCACAGGGGTTGCTCTGGCTGGAGCTGGTGGGAATTGCTGGCCACAAAACTGTCTCGCGTCATTGAAATTCATGGAGAAAGAGGAGACAAACAGCTTTTCTCACACATCTGCAGAGTGCAGGCTCTGGGGATTGCACCTGGGCTGTGGGAACACTACAGGATCCTGATTTATAAAGGGCTTGCAGGCTGCCTTTACTCCTTTGCTTTCTGTGGGTTCACCTGTGGTGAGCTGAGCTGTGTTGTTTGACAGAAATTGCTTCTGACACTGTTTATGTCTTTGGCTGGACCTGGGAGCCCTGAGTGAGTGCCCACACAGCAGGGCTGGGGATGTGAATGCTGTGGAGGTGGGAGCCTGCAGTGCAGGAGACAAGGGACTGCACTCCAAAAAGCATGAAAAACAGCGAAAAAGAATGACTTTAGAAGGGTCTAAAATACAGCAGTGCTGCCCAGCCAAGGGAATTTTACAGAAAGCAAAAGAAAAAAAAGGTAAAGTGTGAGCTTGAGCTCATTTTGCAGACTGGCTTGAAGTCAATCTGTGTCCTTCACATCCCAGTGAATCGCCCTCAGGCACTGGGTGTCTAACCTGGAATATTCACTGGGTGTCCAGGGGCACTCGGCAGGGAAAATAAGGCTTCAGCAGGTGCCAGGAGCTGATTCCTTATTGTGGATTCCTTTTCCAAGTGAACTGACAGCTGTTCTGGTCTCAGCCATGCCAATTTCCTCCCATCACAAAACATCTAAACAGCCAAAAAGATCTTGTTATTTATGTTGGGGGATGGCAGCTTTCCTTGAGAGTCTAGAGCAAGTTTCTATTCTGAAGTTTCCTTCAGGATAGAAAACTTCAGTTTGGAGTCATATTTTTGTGTGAGCCTGCTGCTCTCAGGCCTGGTATCTGCTTGGGATGTCTGTGGGTTTTGCACTGACTGTGGCTTCCTTTAGTAGCTGCTGAAACCTTTTAGGGTTTGATGCTTCTGCAGGGTCTCTGTAGCCATCTCCAGGCTTCAAGGTCTTTGCTGGAAAGCCATTTTAATCCACATGCCAGGGGGCTGTGAGACCTGGCGCCAGTCCTTGGGCAGTCTAGGTGGAAAGCAGGCATCTAGGTTCTGCAAAAAATCAGCTGAGATTCAAGGGATCCAAGATATTTTGGGTGGTTTTCTTGGTGTAACAAGGATTTGAAAGGTGTCTGATCAGCTCTGCCTGGTTCTGCTATTCACATCTCCACTCAAGCAACCCCTGTATCCAGTGCTGCACTGCAAATGCAGAGCAGAGAGATACTTTCCTGCCTTAAAGAATTGGGACTTTCTGGTGTGGGCTGGTCCATCGGGGTTCCAGGTGGGTCCCCTGAGTGATCTGTGTCCCTGCATTGCTCCTGTCATGTTTTATCTTTGGTCTGTGTACTGTTCTGGCTGCATTGTGATTTAAACACTGCTGTGAGTAGCAGGAAGCAGGACACAGGTTATGTTCAGTATTTTCTCAGTGAAATCAGCAGCTTTCTTGGCTGTGCCCCAGGCTGGGTGCTGATGTGTTCCTGCTCCAGGCCAGAAGCAGCACCTGCATAGCAGCCAGCTCTGAGGTGATACCCCTGGGCAGCCTGCTTGGCAAATTATGGGCTGAGGAAATTAAAAGCAAATGGAAAAGGAATGATAACGAGCAGGAAGGGGTGGTTGCTGGCACTTTCTCAGGGTATCTAATTCTTGGCTGATTCCTGCTATTTTTCTCCATCTTTTAACACTGACTTCCTTCCCTTTGCTGCTGAGGGGTCCCTGGATGCCTGGTGGGGCTGGGTGCAGCCGTGCTGTGGCAGGTGCCTGGGTGGCCCTTGCTCACTGCACAGTGAGGTGGAGGCTCAGGGCATCCCCTGTCCCTTGTCCATCCCCACCACACCCAGCTGCTCATTGCACAGGCCCGTGGCTGCTCTGGAATGGGGGCTCTGAATGTCTGGGCAGAGGCACATGCCTGTTGCTGGGTCCAACTGGCAAGGGTATGAATAGGTCTTAATTATTTTTTTGGCCAGGTTTCCCTCAGAACTGAAGCTCACGTGGTGCTGTTCACGTTTCTTTGTGTGTCTCCCTGCTTTGCTTTTGTTTCTCTCTCTGTTCTCTCTGCTCTGTGCTGAGGGTGCCCAGCTCTTGCCCTTCTTTGTCATGCCTCCTGCTCTCACAAGCACTGGGGTATGGCTGGGAGGGATCAAATAAAATACTCATTTGACTTCTGCTCTGGCAGATGAAAAAGCCACATCAAAACCTGAATCAATATGTGGGGCAATTCTGTCTGCCTTGGAGGGACCAGCAAACAATTCAAATGCTCTGGTGCCTTACTGGCATAATGCTAAATCCCACAGAGATTCCTGCCACCCCAAAAGAGGCTTCTCTCCCCCTGTTTTTCTCCTCCTGCTTGGAGAGCAGAGAGAGCTTCCAGCCCACCCAAGAGTCTGTCTTTTGGAAATGAGCCTCAGTACTGAGAGTATAAAACTTTGCAGCAAACCCATAAATTCCCATGTATTGTTCCCTATGAGTTCTGTTGGATTATGCTGCAGGTTTTATTAATGCTTTCTTACAAACCCACCACTCGTGATAAAACAAGCCAGCCAAGCTCTTTCTGGGTAAAGTGTGTTGTATTAATTTTAATTTTTTTTTTATTTCTCCTGCAGTCAATCCTTCTGCTCCTGCCATCCCCACACAGACACCTCTGCCACTAAAGGGTATCAGAATCATCTTTATGTTGTCTATAAAACCAGGTCATTGTCAGTTCAGTCCCTCTGCAGCTGTTTCTGTTCCTATGGTCATTCAGATGGCTGCAGACCTGGAGCACATTCAGAGCAGGAGTTTATGGCTGGACAGGTGAGCCAGGGAGATTGAGAGGCTCAAAATACAATCAGCCATGTGCTGCAGAAGGGGTGAGCAAGGTAGAGAGATCATGTCATTCCAAAGGTGCCATGGGGGATTCAGGACAGAGGCAGGAAGAGAAGGGCTCATCCCCTCATTCCTGAAGTCACAACAACCTTTTCTCAGTGGCTGTGTGGTGCAGGAATCCCTGTTTGTGCTGTGGGTGGTGTGGGAATCAACAGGAGCTGAGAAAAGTCTCCTGAGCAGGAAAAACAACCAACACTCTGTTGCATGATGAACGCAGGGAGGGCTCAAATTTGCAGGTCATGTTGATCCCTGGGCTGCTCCTGAGCCCTCTGAGAGTTTTCCTGCTGGGAGTTGTGGTCCTCAGGGACCCGGTCCTTGGCTCCCTGTCAAGAGAGGATGAGGCTGTGCAGGAACAGCTCTGGAGGAAGCACAGGGGTGAGTTAGATGAGAAAAGCATCTCAGTGTGTGCTGCACTTGTACATGCCCTGGACGACCTGCTGGATGATCCCTGGAGGGAGCAAACAAGTAAACTGAACCCAAAATGTCAGAAAAGAGTACTCAGGCTGAGCCAAGTGCTGAACTGTTTCCTTAGCAGTGAGGATGTGGCTGTGTTATGGGGGATAAATAGTTACACCTGAAATAATGCTCATAGATTTCCAGGCATCGATCCAGCTTGGCTTGCAGGTCTCAGGCCTGGGAAATAGGCTTGAATGGTTATAAAAGGTATAAATTACTTTAAATTAATCATTGATTTAATCTGTTTCTCCAAAAGCTGGGATCACCATGCTATTGAATCAGAAATAAGCTGCAGTTGCATAAAGAACTATTTGAAAAATGCACATACTCAGTGCTCTGGCTTTCTGCTCTTCCTACGAAGAACACACCATTTCCCACTGAGATGAGTAGGTGTTGTACAAGCCCCAGCAGCGAGCAGAAAATCTCACAGGGAAGTGCCAGTGCACTTTCAATGCACCCAGCACCAAATTGCACCCATTTAAACACACAGAGGAGCTAGCAGAGGATTCCCCCAAGGTGAGTTAGGGATGGGGAGAGCATTTGCCTCCCATTTTATAAAATGGGGTTAAATGTGACAGATACCCAGGTGAGCCTGTGATCCTTCTGTGCCTGGGGATGCCCTGAATTTCCTGGTGGGTGATCTGGTGGTAAAAGCCTGGAGACAGAGAGGATGTGGGGCTCTTGGTAAGGTGAAGCTTGCCAGGAGGTTGGAGGCCTTGGAGAAGATGCTGGAGACCATCTAGTGAGCTTCTTCCCTGCCAAAGCAGTGCTGACTTCTCTTGTGGTCAGCCTGAGAGCTGGGGGAGCAGAGGGGGAAGGCTGGAGACACACAAGAAGTCCCCTCCAATAATTTCATTGGAGGAAAGATTACAGCAAGGTGATGGCTAGGCTGGAAAACTTGCTAAGGGAGTAGAAAGAAGCAATAAGGAAAATGCTTAATAATTTACAAACTTTTGTAAAGAAGTGACAAGTCACTGAGCTACAGCACTTAATGAGGGAGCAGCCATGAGCAGGCTCCTTTCAGCACTCCCTGAGAATGCTCCAGGCCTCTGCCTTGGGTGCAAAGGGAAGCACATCAGCTAAAGCTCTCCCTGTGGTTCCTAATGAGGTGCCCCTCGTTAGCTGGATCTGCAGAGCTGCCTCTGTGTGCTCCCAGCCTGTGCCATGCGCAGTGAAACTGCTGCGTGGTGCTGCTAACACAGCTCAGCCCCTAATTGGGAAGGGGTGAGAGTGGGCAGAGTCAGACCTGAGAAGGGATGAGAGAAGCAAGTCTGCATGGAAACCAACTGCAGTCATTAAAAAGGGGCTTTCTTCGGTGGAGAAAAATCCTGTGCTGGCTGGGCAGGGGCCGCAGGTCAGAACTGCAAATGAACACTGAGCCAAAGCTCAGATCCCCATCCCTGTCTCTGAGAAGGCAGGGAACGTTCAGTCCTCATCTTAGCACAGAGCCAGAGGAATGCTTCCATACCCCCTGTCCTCTTCTAGAGCAATGAATGATTAAGTAAAGAGCACATGTGGAAGATGAGGTGGAACCTTGTGTTCTGAGGAGTCTATTTCACCCTTTCTATGTAATCACAGAAACAGTCTTCCAATGTCTTTCCATCAGTTTGGTTTATTCATTTATTTTCTTTAATCATGCTTGCAGCATCTCAGGCTTTTCAGAAAATGGCTGGCGAGTCCATCCTGTGTCCAAGCATGTTGCAGTATTTTTAGGGCAATCTCTCACTTGCTGGGTGTGAGAAATGGTTGCAGTTCCACCCTGGCTTCATTAGGTCCTCCAGATCATTCCCCAGCAGTTTGCTTTAGCACAACCACCTCCCTCAGTCAAACCAGTGCCAGCCAGGCTTTCTCTTCCAGCCTCAGTTTCTTACCCTCAGCCTGAGCTACTGGGTTTTTTATTGCACAGTTTGATCTTCAAGATGTTGGATACATGGACTACTTTTTCCCAATTAAAATGGTGGTGAATAATTCTACTACCTATGGAGTAGATAAACAGTGACTCCTCACACAGACAGGTTAAGGGTCCTTATTCCCTTTTTGCAAATTATTTAGTGTGAAAAAGTGTGAAACCCTTTATCTTCTGCAGACTCAGCTGG
Organism: Petroica traversi; assembly: GCA_025920805.1. Taxonomy (NCBI): domain Eukaryota; kingdom Metazoa; phylum Chordata; class Aves; order Passeriformes; family Petroicidae; genus Petroica; species Petroica traversi. The sequence goes on from JAHLSL010000008.1 coordinate 8,322,172, forward strand.
TGGCTGCCAGTCCCCTTGGCAGTGGGATGGGGTGCGATGTTCACAGTATTTTGCAGTTGTGCTGTGTCTCTGGATGATGCACAAACTCTGGGAAGCTTCTGCACCTCAGTTTCCTCCTGTGCCAAATGTGTGTATCAGCACTCCCCTGTGCTCTTTGAGACAGAAATCCCTTAAATCTATGTGTTTATGTAGCACCTGGCACAGAAACACACATTTGGTCCCTGAGCCCTGTGGAAGGGCTGAAATATTAATGTTACAAAAAGCAGACTGAAAGGTGATGAAGGAACGGGAGTGTGGCTGTGAACACATCTGTGCTGCTGGAAAAGTGCTCCTGGAAAACCAACATCTGCTTCCAGTAGCATTTCATGGTTTCTCAGCTCTACACTTCTTGCTAAAGAGTGTGCCAGATTTAATCAGAATTTCACATTATCCTGGTAGTGATGGTAGCTGAGCACCCTTTGTTTAATTCTGGTCTGAATCAGTCTGCTGGGTGAGGAGTCAGCAGGGTCTCACTGAAGCTCAAGGCAGCTTTTCCCTGCCTGCACACTCTGGATGTGGGATGGGAGAGGGAAACAGTGCAGCTTCAGTGAGTTACTGAATTAACTAGCACTAAACAGTGTCTCCAGAAAGGTGTCTCTGTCTGGCTCCTGCCCTGCCCCATCAGTTTGTCACTCAGCTGTAGCAGGTGAGCAGCCCTTCCTTGTATCTGCTGGCAGAGTTGCAGGCTGGTGGTGCTCATCCAGATCCCCCTGCTCTGAACCCACCAGCACAACACCTCTGACATGTCCCTGAAATGGGTGTCACAGGAGAGAGGTTCATTTCCTAGCTCGCTGGTTTGTGGATCCCATCACTCTGTAAATGGTGTGGTGAAATAGGAACCTCTGCTGTGTGTCTGTTGTTTAAAAGAAGAGGTGGCTGCTCTTTTCAGGTGCTGGAATTTGTCTGACTTGGGGCACCTCACCTCTCCCTTCAGCTACTGTAGATCTGCAAGAGTTATTGAATCACAGTGCTGATTTCTGCTGAGGGTCTGACCCAAAGCCTGCTGAGTTAATCATGTATGAGCTGCCATAGTTTTCATAGCACATAATTATGATGAGATTTCTTTCCTTTCTCTGGATCCTGCTCTTGGAGGCATTATCTGCACATTTACCACGCGCAGCGAATCCCAAACCTGTGGGAAGCAGTTGCTCCCTACGGAGCAGTGGGTGGTGATGGGGACTCGAGGGGGCTGTGCTTCTCTGTGTCTCCCACAGACAAACACAGGACTTCTGGTCTGTGGTGTCTGAGGGCTGGATCCCTCCTGACAGCCGGTACTTGGAGGGACAGGAGAAGCTGCTCTCTCTGTCCACTGATGCTGCTGGGAGGGCGATGCAGGAGCAGAGAGGCAGAAAGATTAAGTGTAGTAGGAGACAGGCTTTGTGGCAGAGCTAATGAGTTGGAGTCAAGTGCTTTAAACAGATGCTTCCCCGGGCTCTGTGTAAAATAAAACTTGTGCAGTCACAATGGTGCTAGGCAGGGTTTGACGTGATGACCTTATAACCACTTCACTGAAGGATGTGATTAATGACCTGTGCTTTGTCATGGTATAACTTGATATTCCATACTGAGGGGCAGACATCTGCTCTCCAACAGAGGGTAAATATTCATAGGACAGTGTCCTATGGACCACAGCCTGCTGAAATCACTGCAACCACTTCCATGAAGTTCTGTGGGATCTGGATAAGCCCCAGAAGGCTCTGAACAGTCTAGTTCTTTATGCACCGTGCAACTGAGGAGATAAGATACTCATTGAAAAGCTTTTCAGACCTTCACATAAGGACTTCCAATTCTGATCTTTAATTTTCACTTAATTCTTGCTTATTTTGCTGCTCTAAAGAGTTAAGACCTCACACTGAGAAGTGTTCTACTGTTACACTGCAGATCAAGCCATGGGGAACCCGAGAGCTTTTGCAAGGCACGAAAACTCTTTAGAGATCACACCTGTGTCCAAGCTGTTAGATATTTTGAAGGCACATGGACTCTATCACCCTGACATTGCTTTTCTGCCTGTATTTCCAGGTCTTAGTCATCCTTGCAGACTGTGTGCTGCCTGGTAAAGCCCCAGCCCTTGGGTGAAGACTGTTGGATGAGAAACAAAAGTGTCAGAGCCCTAAGGAGTGACAGACTGATCAAAGACATGTCTCCTCTTCAGACAGAAACACCATCTGTTCATGATGTTGAGTCTGACATCCCTCAAAGCTAGATTTTCCAGGAATCCAAACTGGCGAGAGTAATGCGATTTGTGCTGCTGGTAATTAGTAGCTCTTGTGGTCTGGCATGCTACAAGTTGACCATCAGGTGGATGTAACAGGCACAAATTAAGTTTCTTATTGTTGGGTCACAAGGCAGCATCAGATCTGTTCCAAAGGGGGTTTGGCCTCCACGTCCAGGGACAGGTTGAATGTGGAAAGAGTTAATCCCTCATTTTACTCATATTATCTTAGCCTGCTTCCTCTGGGAAATAGATTCTGTTGGTCTAAATCCCCATGCAGCTGCTTTTCACCACAGGGATGAGAGAAATGAACTTATTTGCTCCTGAGGTACCTGAGAGCATGTTTGCTGTCAGGCTCTGATGTTGTCCATGGCTCAGCTGGGCAGCAATACCTTGCTCAAAGGTGTACTGAGTGCCTGGATGGACAGAAGGACACAGTGGGCAGGACAGTGGATCCCTGGGTGGATTTGGTTCCCAAGGCTGGACTCCTGTGGTCCATCATGCACAGTCAGAAGGTGGCACAGCTGGTTGGCCTTGCCCTGTGCTTAGGGCTCAGCTCCACAAATGGTTATTGCTTTCTTTCAGATTCCATCATCCTTGTTTTTCTTCATCATCAAAATTCCAGGGCTGGTTTGTGATGCCACCTGAATCCCATCCTCAGGAATGTCCTCAAATTCACCTAAGGCATAGTCCAAAAAGCAGAGCATAAATCCTCTTGGAAGGACAGTTCCTTTTTCATGTGATGCCTCAGGTTTGGGGCCTGACTCTGTTCCCATGTACATCAGTGGTTCTTGCGGTGATACCCAAATGCAGATCAGATGTATTGGAGTAATCTTCCTGGAGAAGAAGGGGAAAATAAGGAAAACTATTATAATACATGATATGTAATATCCAGTGTATAATCTCTGACACATGAAGCACACTCTAGTTTCAGTTCATGAGGAACAAACAGTCCTTCAACTAAAATATCTACCAGCCCTTCTTTTAGAGAAGAAGATGTAACACTGAAGTGTCTGATGAACAGCAATTGAAATACTGAAGTAGAGCTCTTGGTGGGCACAGTGTGTGGTTTTGTCTCTTCCAGATCCACTGCACGTTGGTGTATCTGGCTGGCAGAGAGAGCCATGATGTGACAGAGGAGGAACTGGGTGTTTGCCTCCTGGGTGAATAAAACCACATAACTTCAGGCCTTCTCTTCCAGTGACACTGCTTGCTAATTACACTGTCAGTGGGAACCTTTGAGAACTAAGCAGAATAGACACAACCCTCCCTGCAAGGTAATTAAAAATATTTGCCCCTGGCTGATAACTGACCCACTGATTTCCTCCTCTTTGAGAAAGCCTTATAAAAAATTACTGAGCTGTTTGTGTAACAGGACAGCCACTTGCACAGATGTTTCCTGTCCACTAACCTTTCAGTGTTGTGAGAAGATGTCATAGGAAGGAGAAACTTGTTTGAAATTCTGGAAACCTGCTTAGTTAGTTAGTTAGTTTGTTTGTATGATGGGGATAAAAACCTTTCTCCAGATTATTTAAAATCTCATAACAAACCACAAAAATGTTCTGATAGACCAGCAGACAGGAGGGAAGAGGCAAATCTTTAGTGATGCTGGAGTCAGGTTGGCAGTACCAGCTGAGGTTCCCATCTGTCCAGGGCCCAAATCCCAAGCAGTGTGGCTTGAAGACAACTCTTTACACCTTTCTTTCAGCACTGTTATTTGAGCCCTGCTCTGAGGGGTTTGATGTACAGCATGAGAGGCTCTGGGCATGGGAACATTGGCTGATGGAATCAGGGACAGCTGGCCTGGATGCTTTAGGTCATGAAGACACTGCTGCTCATGATGAGAGAGCTCCTGAGAGGGAAAAAGAAGGAATCATCCCTGCTGAGGTGCACTTGGATATTGCTGAGTACATTGGATATTGCACTTGTCCTGAGGGAAACCAGGCATGAAGTGTGGTTGCTATGTCCCTCTGATCAGAAAAGGTTGTTTGGGGCCATATTTGGAAAAGACAAAAGTTTCTTCCCTGATGTGAGAAAAGCCATATAAATTGATAGGTTAAAAAACCTACCTTACCTATCATCCTGCCTCCACAGCTGCCAGTATCACAGATTAGGAGGACGGTGGCAAACCTAGAGCAAGCTCTCCTCCCGGGGTCATTCCCAGTGATCACATTGTGTGCCTGGAGCTGCAGCTGGTCTCTTGTGTTTGACAGGTCCAGCTGTGTCTGTGTTCTGGGTCTGAGCACATTAATACTGGTGCTGTCCCTAGCAGAGTCCTGTGATTTTAATTGCACAGTGTACAAGGAGGTGTGTCCTTCATGGGTTTAAATCTTCTGCATTGTAATTCCACAGCTGCCTCTAGGAATGACAAACACTAATTTTTTTGCCTCCTTTTTGATGTTATTGACACATAAACATTGTAGAAATTGGCCTTTGCCTCTTGTGAATTTCCAGAGGCAGCACAGAACACAGAACCAGTGAGGATCCTGCCGTAGAGGAAACTTCCACACAGACATGGTGGCATTTAGAGTTGGTTTGGAGCAACAGCAGGTGCAGCCTGGCATTTCCTTCCCTTAAGAGGCAATTAAGCTGTAAACTCACAGAGAGGTGCCAGATTTGGACACCTCATGGAAATCTGCAGGGGGACATTTCTGCAGTGACTTTTGTCTAATGATCTTATGGAGGGACACAAACTCCCTGACATTCTGTGTCTCTGATGGGCACAGAGCAGGCAGCAGCATGGGCTGTGCACTTTGGTCCTCTTGTGCTGAGGGCCTGCAGCTGTTCTCATGAACGCTCCTTATGTGCTTTCCCTCAAGTATTAGTCCCAACCAAAACCCTTTGAAACTTCTGCGGATCATTCTCACCCTTCCTACCTTTTATCAGTCATTCTCACATAGGGAAAAGCCCTTCATAAGCAGTGTGATGTCTAAGGTCACTGCATATTGTGGCAGTCACCATGCTGACCTGCTTCAGGGCAGGAGGTGGTGGCACTGAAGCCCAGCCCTGGTGGGTGCAAGAGTGCCTGAGACAGATTTCTTAGGGCTGAATCCAGAACAGACAGTGGGAAAAGACAAGCAGGCAATGTTTCCTCACATTCAGAAATTTCTGACTTCAGCTAATTTCTGACTTCAATAGGAGCTGGGAACAAACAGTTTCTCCCAGAGGAATATTATTTCTAGTCAGCACAGGGTTAGGATCTTTCCTCTAAAGAAGGCAGGGCTTCCCAGTTCTTGGCAAGTTTGAAGCTAGAAGCCATCAGTCTGGCAGAAACCCCTTGGCAAATCATGAATGCTCATGAGCTATCAAAGCTCTGCAAGGAAATGAATCTGCTCTGATTTATACCGGTGGGAAATCTAGCCTTTAATTTTAGTTCTTGAATTAGCAGTTGTTTTAATCACATGAATGCAGTCTGCCAGTTGTCAGGGCCACATATGCGAAACACAGAATTGCTGCTCCAGTGGAGCCCGAAATATGTAACATTTCAGTAAAGCCTTTTTTGGGGGGGTTTATGGACCATTAAGAAGAAAGTGTAATGGAGAGTCATGGAACAGCCAAAGTGAAGCAGGAGCAGCCTTCTTCATCACTGCTTTGTGCAATTAGGGAACAACTGACAGGTCATTCAGTATTAATTGGCCCCCTTGGAGCCTGAGCTTTATGAATGCTATTACACAATGTGAGAGCAGTGGGCTCGAATCAATGGCCCTGACAGTCCCTTCCTCTCTGACAGCCACTGTTCCTACAAAAACATGGCTTATTGGACTGTTGCTGCAGGTCTCTGGGGAGTTACACCAGGAATGAGTTCAACCACTCTGGTTTTCTACCCAGCAACAGTCAGCAAACACTAAAAACCAATTCTGCCACATGTGGACCTGTCTCTCTCAGAGGTGCTATGGGGAGATTTTCTCCTCAAAATCTTCCACTGTGCATTCTCTCATCACTTTTTTTTGGTAGGGTTGAGTACACTGAGCCATTTTGAACTGCATGTTACAGGTCCAGGGAATCCCTAGCGGAGACACCACATCTCTGAGGAAGCCTGAAATGAGATTTCCCAGTAATTTCATTCTATAAGCCCAGGCAGTCAACACATCTGATCAGTGCTGCATTTCTGATACCCTCCTGCCCTCTTGCTCAAGCCATGCAGTGTGCTGTTAGCATTACTCAAGCTAGGGAGAAAACAGAGTTTTCTTCCTCAGCAGAGACTGAACCTCTTTCTGCAAAGTTTGCTTTTGCCTGAATTTCTAGGATGACCTGTAAGGTGAAACACAATATGGTGCAGTAGAGGATGAAGCTGTATTAAGAATCCCCAGGCTGAAGTGGCGCCTGGAGAACAGAGAGAAGTGCTCGTTCCTCCTCAGTGATTTCTCTCTTTGACCTTTGTTTTTCACTGCCTCTGTTACCTTTCTCCTCTCTCTCTCTCATGAAAGCAACAAGCTGAAAGAGAGGGGAGCATGATTGATATTCAGTGAGCTCCAGCCTGGTTCATAGAGGATTCTTCAGCAATAAATTGGAGAAGAGCCTCTGCTCAGCTATCACTGCCAGCAGCCAGGCTGGTTACAGCCGTGTGGGCATGGAGAGCAGGCGGGGACATCTGAGTGTCAGCACGTCTTAAGCTCTGGGAGAATTATCTATGCTCCATCCAGTGCACAACTCGCAGTTTGGCGTGTTCCCTGTGCTCTCCAGCTCTGCCAACAGACAGAGATTGCCCTCTTAATGTGGGAGTCAAGATCTGGCTGTGCTTGCAACAGGGTCTAGCATGAGGTGTGGTTTTAAACCCAGTTCCTCTAAGTGCACCATAGATCTGAATGCTCCTTTGAAACGTTAGTTTTACATGTGGGGACGGTTTTGGTTTTTATTTTTTACCACCTCCTCACATCCTGCATCTCTGGAGGTCTTCGACACTCCCCCACCATCCAAAGGCACCGCACACCGCTTGTATTTTTTTTATTATTTGTAACGTGCGCTCCAAACCTTTGAGAGATCCGTGCCTCGCTGCAGCATCGGCGAGCCTGCATCCTTTTCCTTGGCATTTGCCGGCGTCTCCCTCTCTCCCCCCGCGGCCGCCGGAGCGCGGCTGGGGCTGACCCTCGGCGGAGATGCGCTCCCGGGTTTTTCCTCTCCCTGGGGGAAAAAGGGGCCGTTCTGCTCCGGGCTCCTCTGTCAGCTGAAGGGGGCGGGAGCTGCAGCCTCGAAGTAGAAAAGGAAGAAGGGAAAGCAGCGGGGAGAGGGTGAGCGGTGCCGGACAGCGGTGGGCGGTGGGCTGAGCCTCCTGGCACCGCGGGCGCGGGGAGGAGGAGGAGGAGGCAGGAGAGGATGCGGCGGGGCAGGGATGCTGCGGCTGAACACCCATCTGCCTGAGGAGAACGACATCGTCCTCCGAGGGGAAGGAAGAAAGTGGGGGGAAAGCGGCCGAGCTCGCTCAGAGCCCGCTGAGCTCTGCTAAGGACTGCCCGCCTGACACCCCAGCAAAGTTTCCTGAGCTCGGTGACGAGAGGGGAGGAGGGATGTGAGATCCTTGTCCCCCCAGCGCACAGCTGGGCTTCCAGCCCCGGTTCTGCTGGGACTAGCCATGACTTTGTCATCCCCGACTGAAGGGTGAAGGTGAGACCCGGGGCACCCTCTCTCTCCATCGCCTTCCCCTGCTCCACGCTCCAGCCCAGGTAAGTACCCTCCCCTTCCAAACACCGAGGCTCCCCCTGGCCCTGCCAGAGAGTTTCCCAACAGTTTGCCCAGGAAAAAAAAAAAAAAAAGAAGAGTCTTGTGCTTCTCCTGGTAGCTAAATGTTGCGTGCCTGTATGTTTGCGAGCCTGCCTGTGTGTGGGGTGGTTGTAGCTGTTTGACTGCAATTTCTGTTTGCTGATCACTGTCATTATTTTTCTGTGCCATCACACCTCTGGAAAGGAGACTCATCTGGGGTCTGTCAAATATTTCCATTGTGCTGCTGCACTGAGACGGTGTGGAAGGATGACAGCTCAATTTCTTTCCACTACAACTGAGAGGGGAGAGTGCTTAGCTGTTCATACTGCTGCTGCTGCTGCTGCTGTGGCTTTAAATGATGCTCCTAAAATGCTGGCTGAATTTGTCAGTGTGACCTTCGAGCTCTAGGAACTCTCAGAGATATGGATGAAAGTCTCTCTTTGCCCCCTCCCAAGAGTATGGGGGGGGGGGTGATATAATCTTGGAAGGAATCATTAGAGCCTCTGGATTTCCATCATGCCAGCTTGAGTGTGCAGCTTTTATTTTTGCCCAGCAGTGCTTGCAGTAGTGCATTTAAGCTGAATTATTGTTTGGAGAAGAAACCCACACTATACCTGATAAAAAAAAAAAAAACAAACACTAAACCTGTTTTAAACTAAGAGCTCAAAGAGAACTTTTTACACTCCTGATGGAACAGGAGTTGGTAATTTTGAAGAGAATAATTTGGCTGAAAAGTTGGTAATTTTTGAAGCTGTTGATTTCACTGCAGTAAAATGTAAAAGCTCCCAGATCTGCTCAGGCAGGTCAGCCGTGGGAGCTGAGCCACATCAGCCCATCCTTGAGGCTGCAAAGGGGATGGAGAAGCATCAACCTGTGCTTTAGGGGATGACAGAAGAGCAAAGATGATTCTGTTGTTCATGACAATCAGACTAAGCATGGACTTTTCGTTGTCATGGGGCCTTATTATGGGATAGCATAAGGCATTCTGTGGCTTTGGTTTGTTTTTTTGCATTATCCTCCACTGCTCTGTTGGCTTTCTCATCCCCATGTCATCTGGTTTTCTAACAGGAATCCCTTGTGTATAATCCCTGATGTTTTACATAGAGATCAAGACAAAAGCTCACACTGATCTACTTTCTAAGTGTTCCCAGTCCAAACACTTCTCCATGCTGTTTGTTACCCAGTGGTGTGCGTGCAGATCATGTTCTAGCCCTGCTATCATGCTTGACTTCCAAGATCTGCCCTCAAGCTGATGGGAGATGTTCCAGGAGTGGAATCTCCAGTGAGTCCATTGCTTTCTGCTGGGAAAGGTCCATTACCCAACGTAGGTTCTGCAAGCAAAATGAGGGGAAAGAAGTTTTGCCTTGGACAGAGCATGGCCAGAACACTTCTGGTGTAAATGTAGAGAAGGTGTGAAAAGCTTAAATCCCTGTGCTCAGGGGTTTGTAATGATGAACAAAGATTGCCAGGCAGAGAAAATTAGTTATGAGGGACCATTCTGGGTGATATCACTGCAGCCTTGAAGGCAGCCAGGAACCATCAGGGTCTCTTTGGAGTGGCTCCAGGTGCCCACTGACAGATGGGATGGGCAACAGGTTGAAGTTCCTCTTGAAAATCTCAGTGGCAGCCAGACCTCTGGTGATGCCTTGCCTAAGAGCAGAAGCAGCTGGATTTTAGTGTCCTGGACTGTTTAGTGTCCTGCTGGAGCCCAGCTGCCTGGCTCTTCCAAGAGGGAGAGTTCTTTCAGACTGGAAGCAGGTGAGCGCTGAGAAGGCAGCAGGGAGAAAGCTGATGGAGTGAGTCTGTGATGCTTTTTAACCACGAGAAGCCATGCAGTTTCCTGGTGAGCACTTTGGAGTGGGAGAATATGGGGCAAACCAAGGGAAGAGCCACGCTGGGGTGTCTGCAGCCTCTGTGTGCCAGAGTTTGGACCTGGAGGAGCTGGTCTGCAAACAGTGGTGAATGTGTGTCTTTAACCAGAGTCTCTCTTGCTGCTGGTCCAGGGCTGGTGAAGGAGGCAGAATCAGGGCTCCAGCTCACATCAGCATGCCAGGATTCCCAGGCAGAACAAAAGGACACTGCTAGGGAAACAGGCATATGTGTTAGTCTGGGTAATGGAGAAAATTCCCTTTCTCTCTCACACAGTATCCTGAAAAGTCTTTGCCTGCTGAGAGACCCATCCCCAGATGAGGAAGGATTTAATCCTTTGATGCGCCTGTCCCTGTTGGCTCCAGCTGATGTCTCACTGAATAGGAACTCTGCTGAAAGTTGACTGCTGCCCACATTCAGGTCTAAACAAAAGCCCGAGCCAAGGAAATGAGATATGACACCCAACAGAGCAGCAGAGAGCTTTGCCTCAGCTGGAGGTGCTGGAAAATTTTATAAACTAGGAAACATGTTGAAAATGCCCGGCTGATCCCACTGGCATGTTTCAGTGTGACGGGTGAGGGCTTATTATTTGTTGCTTTATACCTTTTTTTTTAAATTTAGTGGCTACAGAGTGTTTATAGCACAACAGAGATTCTTGGCTCTTGCCATAGAAACTGAGTGATATCAGTTTTTTGCTGACAACACTTTTGAAAGAGATTTGACAGAAGAGGAGGGAAGAAGCTAGGGAGCTAGGCAGGGGAGTTAGGAAGAGCAGGCTGCTGTTGTTTGCAATCAGGCTGGGAAGAGAAATGCTCTCCTGCCTGTAAAATCAAAGACATCACCAGCAAACTGCTGACAAATTGGCTTCTGGCAATTTGACTTCCCAGCAAGAACAGCAAACACAAAGCCAGCTCTCATCACATCCAATAATCTCCTCCATGGAGAAGCTGCTCCTGTCAGTAAGGGCTAGAGTTACTGCCTTGGGTCCCAGAGAGATCCCACACAGGCTCTTTTTTAACTTCAGTATCTCCGTTTCCATGAGCCTCCATCCTGGAGCTGGTACTGCTTGTGCTCAAACCTTGGAAAAGTTTGGGTTTATGGTTGCCGAGGCAAACAAGATTCCAGGCCCCTTCTGTGGGGTCTCCTGTGGTCACACCAAAGATGGTGAGATGCATGGTGGAAAGCATGGTCTGACTGACAAAACACCCACATTTGCTCCATATTATTACAGCCCTGTGTGACTGACAGGGTGTCATTCAGTGTCAGTGGATGGCGTCTGTGTCACTGAGCAGCCAAGTGTTACCTGCTCGAGTCATCTCCAAGATTGCCTCTCTAGTCAGCTCAACATCTTTTGGGGATGTTCTGGGTTATCTTCCGGGACCTTTTATTCCCCACTGGCTGAAAAGGAAACCTGGATGACTCATTTCAATTACTGAAAACTGAGACATGGAGCAAAGTGTCCCCCTTTCTGTCACAACTGTGGATCATTACCCATCCAAAAATACATCACCCTCAGATCGCAGTGAGGGATGTCCAGGGCAGTACTGGATTCTGTTGTTGTGGGCAGGTGTTGTGTGGGTGGTGACAAACTCTGTGAGCCCAGCTATGGCCCAGGCTCTGGCCATCCCATGCTCAGATTCACTTGGGTATCATCCATGTGGACAGCAAAGGGCAAGGAGCACACTGGGCTCAGTGCTCCAGCCTGAGTGTGACCACATGTGACCAGCACAGTCAGAGAGAGCTCAGCCTTGAAAGCAGGCTTGGATTTGTGCTTAGTTGCTGGCACCAGCAAACACGAAGTGCTGATCACCAGGAATGGTGGGGGAAAGGTGCTTCAGTCCATTGCCCTAACAGCTGCTTTTTCATTCCCCTCCAGGATTTCAAGGCAACAGGAAACTGGAACCAGTTTTCTCAGCACAGCATTCACCCTGTGAGGACTGAAGGGACCTCCAAGACTCCTCCCAGCATGTTCAGTGAAAAGAGCAGTGGCTCTTTGTCCCAAAAACCCACCCAGAAGAAGACCCGACCCCAGGGCCTCCCCTCCCCTGCTCTCTGCTGTGCCTGCGGACTCTGCATCATGCTGGCAGGGATCAACATCACCCTGGTGGGGGCATTTGCCTTTGGGACCTTCCTCCCTGTGAACAACCCTCCCATCATCATCGGGCCCATCTTATTGGTGGTGGCCTTCACCTTCTTCGGTGCCTGCTGCATCTGCAGCCGGAGGCCCCCAGCCCACGGGGCCCGGAAATCCAAGCCAGGTTCTAACATTGGGCTCATCAAGCCTGGCAGCACAGCTTTTGAAATCGAGACCAGTGAGCACACAGTGCAGGACACCACTGCTGTCCAGCTGAGCCCCACCAATTCCCCCATCTCCTCCAAAAAGTCCACGCCGGTCCACGAGAACGCCAAGGCTTGCAAACTCTTCACCATGGAAGGCAACGGGCCCGTGGCCAAGTACACCACAGGAGGAGAGGCCATACAGCTCAACCTGCCCAGGGACCTGGCCACATCCTAAACCCGGGCAGAGCTTCTGTCAGCAGCCAGCCAAAAGCTGCAATGGGTGAGCTGGAAATGTGCCATCAGTCAGAGGTGTGGGGAAGGTGCTTGTGAAAAGCCAGAAGACAGTCAGGTCTCTCACTTTAAGGGAGATGGATGCAACAGCAGCAAAAAAAAAATCCAGATTTTTGCTGAAACATGCCTATTATACAGTTTTAGAAAGAAAACTGATAATGATGCTGCTGTGAAAAGATGACTCTCAGTTCCTGGAAATATGCTACCATTTTTGGGGAGCGGATAGGAAGAGGGGAATTAATTAATTTGTCTGATATAACGTGGAAATCTGACAGTTGGAAGGAGAGGCTACATGGGACTGACAAATGACAGCTCTTTCTTCTCAGAAGTGAAGCAATTCTTGGACATAAAAGAAGCAGGAATGCAGTAAATTACAGCTTGCTGCCACTCAGTCACAGGAAGATTTCAGCATTTTTAGTGCCAGACTTCTTGGCAGTAGGGACAAAGCTATGTGTTTGCTACTGAAAAATCAGTGTGAAACCATCTCCCCTCTGTTGAAAATTCTTGCCCTCATTTGGGTGATTTTACTGCTCGTTCTAGGAGAAGAAACCACAAGGATCACAATTAGCACTGGTATTTCCCTCTCCTGCTAATTAGTTTGAGCTGCAGCTGTACTACTCCTCACAGTACATTTCTTGGAAGACCAATCAGGCTGAATCCTTGGGGATAAACTCCTGGGGTAACCAGAGCTAACAGGAGCCTGCAAATTAAATGTTTGGGTCATTATTACGTACTGAGTACTAGGCAACTTCCATGTTTTTGTGGGAGGTCAGCCTGGGACACGTCTTGGGGCAGGGGGTAGATAACAGTATGGGCTTCAGAACAGGATGGTGACTGAATCTCCCTGAAGTGTGAGATCCATTGCCCAGGAGTGGATCCTTGCTGCAGGAAATGTGCTGCTGAGTCTGCTCATGGGCTTGCAAAGCAGTGGCAAAGAGTTTGCAGAAGAGAATTCATCAAGAGCTGTTCCAAGCAAAGACACTCCCTCTGCCTCAGAAAGTCCCTGATCTGATGGAATGGTGCTGCAAAGGATTTGTGTTCTTCTCTGGGTGACTCTGGCTGGGAACACAGTGCTGTGCTTGAAGGGCTTTGGCTCTGATTCCTGTTCACATGTGGGGAAGGACAGCACTGCCAGCCAGGAGGCAGCAGCAGGAAAGTGGATTTTTGGTAGGAATGGCTGCACAGGTTCTCTGCTTATGGTGACTCTACATTAGAAATGAGGTTTTTGGGACTTTGAATGACAAAGAAATCATCTGGACCATACCACATCACTATGATGGCCCAGCTGGCCCACAGTCCAGCTTCTGACAAGGCTGAGAGAAAGGTCTGGAGAAGAACATAAAGACAGGAGAAAACCAGGATGCTGCTTGCCCAACGTGCTTTCCCAGCTTCCAATGTGCTATTGCTTAGGACTTCCTGAGCTGGAAGTGGTGCCTGTACATCACAGCCCTGATTGGATTTCTTCTCTGTGAAATAATCCATTTGTGCCTCGACTGTCAGTAAATTCTCATAATTTGTGGTCCAACTGCAGGGAGTTGCACAGTTTGGCTTATTTTCATCCTGCATCCCTTTGATGCCCCAAATTTCCCAGGGTAGAAGGGTCAGCAAACAGTCCATGCCATCACCACCTCTCAGGTTTTCTTGGATGTGTTTTCCATGTCATGTACCCTTCAGTCATCTCCTTCTCACAGTACTTTACATCTCTTGTAGCCAGAGGGAGGCACTTGCTTGCTTGCTGCTTGCTTGGCAGAGGACAATACAGCCCTGAGGCTTCAGCCATCACAAATCCATGCAGAGAGAGGTGGGAGGGCTGAAGGGGAAATGCTGGAGGAGAGAGAGGGGTTGTGGCATGGCCAAGGCTCCCCTGGGCCACCAGCAGATCTCTGTGAGAGCCATGTGGATGCTGTGCTGGGTGGGTGATGGAACATGTGGCCATGTGGGAGGTGGAGAGAAAAGCCACAGGGCTGGACAGGAGGTGTCCTGGTTGCTCTGGGGAGCCACTGGGCAGCTGATGGTGCCTGCATGAGCCCAGGTAGGATGAGGCTGAATTGAAATAATCTCTTGATGAAAGGTTAACCAACCAGTCTAATTGTGAGTCCCTGAGTGCTCCAGCAGTTTGCTGCTTTCAACAGCTCCTTCTCCACCAAGGGATGACATCTGTGATTTTAGCAGGGCTGGCCTATACTGGTTAGGAGGAGAAGAGGCAGGCTTGAGAGAAGGATATTTGTGTGGGGTTGGGTAGATGTAGGTTCAAGTCTTTGGTACAGCCTCCATGTCCTGTGTAAGTCACTGAATTGTGCTGTGAGAGGGCAAACGCCTGCTCCCAGCTCCATGGAAAGCTGCTGTAAGGATGAGCTTTGCCAAGGAGCAGGGTTGGTATTGGCACACCTGAGAGATTGTTCCAAGGTGGATGGCTCTGATCCCTGTGAGATTTCCTTTAGGGCTCATTCTCTCGGGGAGCTCTGCCCCTGGCAATCCCTGCCCTTTGGAATGCAGGAACTGATGTGCTGAGCAAAAGCCTTCCATGATTTTTGCCTGCCCATGAGTGCTGTAGCAATTAAGCAGAACAGCTTGCTGATTTAGGTTTGATTCCCAGCTTGCTGGCCTCACTAGTGTACAACAGCTTGGAAGTCTTGTAGAGGCATTTCCCCTGTGAAGATGGTTACTGCAGGACTTCTCTTTGAGCACTTGGAGCCAAAAAATGAGTGAAATCAAGTGATAACCACACAACTCCTTTCTTTGTTTGCTGAAGTCTTGAAAGTCAAGTCTGGAGAGCATCCTGGAATCACTCCTCACCACAGCTGCCCTGTGAAATGCTCCCAGAGATGGATAACACAATGCCTGACCAAGAGGTGACAATTAGAAGAGCTGGTGCCTGGGCAGGCAGAGGGGTGGCACAAGTGAGATGCTGATCCCCTGGTGTGGGGGCTGAGCCCACCAAGTTGTGACCCCAGCTGCCTGCACAGCAAGGTGGCCATGAGAGCATCTGCTGCCTTCCTGCTCTTGCCTTTTTCTGTGTTTTGTAATTTCCATATCTTTCTGTCTCTCTGTTCACCCCCATGATCAGCTGTGACCAATTGTGAATCTCGTGCCTCCTTGTGCAGTGGGAGACGGGGACGGTTCCTTGTTCTCCAAGTCAGCATTTCTGGTGTGAGTCTTTTTTTAAAAAATTGCTATTTCCGTGTGTGCAGTGTGGAATTTGGAAAAGACAGACACATTAAAATAATTGCACTCAGAAAGCATTTGGCCTGCCTGCTTTTTCACTCTAACAACCACCTTCTCCTTTATCTCAGACTGTGTGTGCCCCAATCCTGCCTGTGTTCATTTTGCCTCATGCTCCTCACTCTCCTGCTTGATTTCCCAGATAGTGCAAGCAGCTGCAAGGAAAAAGTGTCCCTAAAAATTCACTTTGCACCTTGAATGCCATTTTTCCTTGAAGTCCTGGTTACCCAAACACTTGCCCCACTGCAGACTCCCACTCTCATTGCTATGACCAACACAGGAATAACCAAACTCAGCCTTTTTTTGTCTGCATGTGTGTGTTTAACCCCCAGCTGGGCACTGAACAGGCCAGGTGTGAATTGTGGGTTCTCAGGGATACAGGAGGAGCAGGGCTGTGGGCTGCTCTGATTCAGTGTCCCTGGTGATGGAGTCTGGACTGGATTACTGCAGTGATCCTCCCCAGTCCTGGGTAGAGATGATATTTAATTTATGGTGCAGGGAAGGGGTGGGGCTGTGTCTCTGTGTGACTGGGAGTGTCCAGGATTGGTGTTGTCACCTTTCTGTGCGCGTTCTGGGCTTGGCCCAACATGGTCTCCTGGAGATCAGTCAAGGAGGGGCAGCACAGTGAGAATAAAGAGGATTTTAGAGCCTTGCAAATGCACCTCATCAAAGGGCTTCTTTCCCATGTGCAGCCAAGTAATTTGAGATGAGAGGAAATCTCTCCATTCCAGGCAGGCTGGCTGGTTAAAGACCTGAGAAATGAGCTGGCTAAGAAGGCTCCACTGACAATGTGTGTAAAATGAAAACCTTTTCCCCTCAGAAAGGATTTTTTTTGGCCATTAGGAAAAACTCCCTGGAAAGGTTTTTATTTTTCAAAAGTGGGACCAGAGAGAAAAGTACAGAGGAGGTTTTGCTGAGCATCCCCTGCCATCCTCCTGGACTTGCAGCCTGTAGCATTCCTGCCACACCAGCTGCTCTGCACTAACCTGAACTTCTCTTTCCAAGAAGAATAAATCAGAAACATTATATGAAATGTAATTAGCTTTTTCTAATTTCCAGCCCAAATTTATCTGCGGCTGGTTTATTTCCTTTTATTCTTGTACCAACAATGGCTTTTAACCAAGATACCTTTTTTACCTCCTGGAAATTTTTATCCTTGTGACATTTTAGGTTTGCTGCAGATCTCCAAGAGCTTTTCTTTCACTAAGCTGAGCTGGCTGACTCCTTCCATGCTTCCCTCCCGTGGAATGCTCACCTTTGTCCAGAGCTGGCTTATTCCTCTGAGCCCTCAAGGACTCAATGAATGCTCCTGGACACCCATGCTTTTGCAGGACTCAGAAGCCCACAACAAAGTATAAACCTTCCAGGTCTGTCTTGTGCAATGGCATTTTTCCTTGGATAAGTCCTGGAAGAGGAAAAAAAAATCCATGAAAGAGCAAAAATATCCATGAAAATGTGAAATTTCCATTTGCAGAGTTCCTCTGTTAAAAAAATTAGCTTTTATGTCAAGAGTCTCCATTGAGTCCATGGAAAATGTGCTCAATTTAAGGGTTGAAAGGTTGTTTTTCTCCAGCTGTCAGATGCTGTCAGCTCAGCTGAGCTTTCCGCAGCCATTGGAGAGACCCTCAGACATGGCCAGCAGCCCCACTACAGCCTGCTCTGGGAGAGGTTTGAATATTTGTTTAAAACTCCTGGATTTCAGACTGATGACTCCAAGGAGCTCCTCTTTGGGGTGGCCTCAGAGTGACACCCTGCCCATGTGTCCCCAGAGTGATGTCCACCCTGTCCAGCAGCACAGCCCTCTGTGTGCAACAAGGACCTCCAGCATCTCCCTACTGTTGTCTTACACAGTTTGCTCTCACACAAGCAGAGGAAGCCTAAAGAGCTTGACTTCTTTAATTTTAAACTTAATTTTAAGGTCTTGGAGGTGCTGGCCAGCCTAGAGGCTTCTGCTGTCCCAGCTGCTCCCAGTGGGGACCCAGAGAACTCCAGCACAGAGAGGACCACAGCTCACCCAAGGATTGCTCCATGCAGGCTCCTTCCCACAGCTCTGTTCCATCTCATTTACAGCGCCTGTGCAGAGGAGATTTTGCTGTTTCCATCAGCAGATGTCTACTCATCATCACCCTCAGCCTGTCTCTGCAGGACCTGACACAACTTTGAGTTCTCAGAGCACAGACAGTGCCAGCCCTGGGAGGACAGATGATGTTTTTCAAGGCATCTGTGCACACAGAGTCCCCAGGAGTTTTTCCAGGGAGCCCAAAGTCATCTGGAAATTTTGATTTCTTGAAACTGGCCTGTCCTGAGAATACACTGGTTCTCATGATGCTTTTGCCAGGAAATAAACTTCCCAGGTTCCAGATGAAATTTCCGAGCCAAACACTTGAGAGTTGCTCTATTACTCAATCCTCCAGGCACCCCTAAAAAAAGATCTTGCTGAACTCTGTCTCCACATAAGGACCAAACTTCAAAGGCAGCTTTGGGACTGCAGCTCCTTATCAGACCCCCAGTTTTCAATCAAATCCAAAAAACCAGATTTCTCTGCAGCAGTGCTTTTAATGAGCCATGTCCCTGAAGATCTGTGCACCCTCCCCAAACCATCACAGTAGGTCCCTCCTGCTGAAATCTTCACTGGAGTTTCTCACATCCATCTGCTGTGACAGCAAATACAACTTCATACATAGTGCTCTGGCCTGGTGCCAGATGGATATTTGATGAAGTTATAAAGTTAGACAGAAAAATTATTTCTTTTGCTGGCGCATAGGGAGAAAAGATGCTTCTTTTGCAGACAAATCCCTCTCTGTTCTTACCTCAGCATGAGAAATCAGTCTAATCTATGGTTCATCTTTTTATCTCCAGCTGAGCCAGGCAAACATGATGCTGTCATTAGGAGCTGATCCTCCTTCTCCCATGGCAAGCAGCTGGTGCTTTATCCCGTTTGCTGTCCCCAGGTCTCTGCTCTCCCCATTTGGAGGCAGATTTCACATGTGGGAAGGATGTGCTGCTGGCAAACCCAGAGGGCCTGGCTTCTGCAGCTCACCCAGGGGTGGGCACATCCTGCACCCCAAGGCTGCTCATGCAAATCAGTAACCAGATTTGTTTTCTGGGAACCTTTCACAGGGCCATGGAGTTCACTGGAGAAAAATAACCTTTATCTGTACCTGGGAGTGGCAGAGCTGTTTGCTCCAGAGAGGTAAACCCAGGCAGCAGAGCACGGAAAGCTCCCTGAGGGTTCCCTCCCAGCTTCATCCTACGTGGGATGGCTTTTCCTTCTTATCCTTTGTGTGAAAACACCAACCTGCCCCAAAACCTTGCTGGATAAGTGGATTTTCATGGCCATAAATCTCTGGAAATCTCTCTGAATGTGGTCTGACAGCACATAGATGACCAGCAGGTCCCTCCATGCCCCTCGTGTTTTGGGTGCAAGAAGGACAGCCCCTGTTCTGGGTAAAGAGAAAGACAATGAGCAAGAAAGGAAATTGAGGCATAGAGCTGAAAAGGGGGGGGGCTCAGATTTTCCCAGGGAAAGAGTAAACCCACAACTCTCAACACCTGTAACATCCATGCTTTAATCCTGTGTTGTGTGGAGATCCACCTGCCTGTGTGTGCTGGCTTCCTTTGAAGGAGAGGGAGGAAACATCTCTCTTTTCCTGATTAAACCTCAAAATGCTCCTCTTGGGTGGGCCAGATTCAAATACTCAATAAATGCATGTAGATTCCTTGCTGAGGGCAGAAATCTTTGAGGGAAACACAGAGATGGGTTTTCTCTGCAAGGAATTGAGGGATGAACTGACTGAACAGTCCTGTTGGATGTTGTTTTCCTGACTTGATGAATTTCTCTGGCACAAGGATGAATTTCCCAGCAGCCCTGGGCTACATATATTTTCATAGAGCCTCATTAAATACATAGCTTCAGTTCTGAAAAATCACATTTGTTCTAAATAAGAGCTGTCTGCTGGGAGAATTAATTCCTCTGGCTTAAGTCACCTCCCTGGAAGTGATGCTGTTGTCTTCGATTTCATGGCTTGGATGATTACACTTTTCCAACATCCAAGAATAACGAGATTAGGGAATTTGTGGCAGTGAAGGCAAAGAGGGGGAACAGGCTAAGAAAATGGGAAGAGAAATTGAATTTTCCTGTTAAAAGAAAAGAAAATGCCTATTTCACAGAAACAGTTTTGCTTTGGGGAATAACACTGGGGGGAACTCCTTTTAAACCGAAGTCTCTTATTAAACCTATCAGGTTTGTTGCCACATCCAAAAAGCTTGGTGATAAAAGCAGTTACCACCCACCCATCAGCAGGGTAGTGGGCAACCTTCTGTCCCTATGAAACAGGGAGGAAAATCCAGGAGAGTGTTTTCCCTGAGGATTTAGGCAGGCTAACAGTGAGCCTGTGGGCTTCTGGCAGGGCATGGTTAGTGGAGGAGCATTTCAGGACATAGGGGAGGTGGGAAGCTGCCAGACCACACTTAAGCTGAACTTGTCAGAGTTTGCTGGTTGGGAACAAAGGTGTTTGTTACAGCAACTTTTTACACAGACAGTGACAGAACAGGGTGGAAGTGGTTTTAAAACCTCTTTTAAAACTAAAACAGGAGAGATTTAGATATTAAGAAAAAATTCCTTATTCAGAAGGCAGTGAGGAAGTGGAACAGGTTGCTGAGAGAAGCTGTGGATGCCCCATGCCTGGAAGTGCTCAAGGCCAGGTTGGATGGGGCCCTGAGCAAACTGGTCTAGTGGGTGCCATCCCCGCCCATGGCAGCAGGGCTGGAACTGGATGATGTTTAATGTCCCTTCCAGCCCAATAGATTCTGTGGTTCTGTTCTGAAATTGGGACAATCACTGCCTAAGCACACGTGGGCACCCCACGCTCCTGCTGCCAAAAATCAAAGGAGCAGCCAGCTGACGTTCTTCTGTGACGCCAGGGATGGGAAGAAAGCACCCCCCTGGGAGGGACAACTGCTGAAGGGAAAGGCTCTTCTTTGGTGACACTGGGAACACTTTATCAGGACTAACACTCCCAACATCATTAGGTTTAATGTTTCTGTTATTTTGCTGTCAATTCTCCTAATGGCGCTCCAGCAGCATGGAGTTGAGTGAGTCATAGAAGTAATTATTAACCAGGCTATGGCACTGAAAAGGCATTCAAAGTTCGATTCAGCAGCAGCCCCATCGATGTGCAGGGTGTACATTCGTTAATGAGCAGGTGCTAAGTGCGTTTGCTGAGGAGAGAAAAGGAGAGAGCCCATTCCATGTGAAATATTTTGCCTCATTATTCTCCACAGGGAGAAAGGTAGCAGCAGGTGGAGGAGTGAATAGGAGTGAGGGTGTACATCTTGATCCTCACACTTTTAAGGGCATTTCAAAGACAGGCACTCTGGGTTTTACTACATCAGTGCTCAGAATTATGTGGGGACCCAGAGGTGCTGGGACCTGCAGGTACAAAGCATGGCAGGAAGCTGTTCCAACAAAACCTGGGAGTCTGAGTAGAAATAAACAGGAAAAATGGACATTTTGGAGGTAGGGAACTGGATGTACCAGGAGATGAAGAGATGTGACTGAGGTCACATAAGGATTTTGTGGCAGAGGAGGAAACACAGCTTCGAGTTAGTGCATCTTGTGACTCAGCCACCAGACTTCCCCTTTTCCTGGATGTGCTTTCTGCTGCACCCTTCCAGGCAGACCTGTAGCTGGGGTGACAGAAGTACAGCTCTGCCCCAACCATCTGTCCTTCCTCTGTCCAAGGCTCAGGACCTACAGGCAAAGGGCAGAGCAAAAGTTCACATCAACAGTGCCACAGTCTAGCCTGGGAGGCTGGGTTTGTGTAAGACACTCTTACTCTGGACTTTTCTGAGCTATGGGGAAAAGGTTTTGTTTCAGTTTGGAGAGCAGATACAATACATTTCTGAAGGCAGGAAGATGATATCTGCTGAGATGAGCAGCAGGTGCCAGGAACAGCAATTACAGACCCTGCAGATGTGTCATGGGTCTGGGCAGGGGGGCATCCAAGGAACTTGGTTTGCATTTCATGAGCGTGGCTCTGTGTGAATAAAAGTGAAGAGTCACTCAGATGAGGTGACAGGCTGTCTGGAGTGAGAGCAGCAGTGATCTGTCTTCTTTCATGATGTGTGAAGCAGGATGATGGTGATGGGACGGGAATTTATCTGTATCAAGCCACAAGATATTGCCTGATGGACAGAGTCCGTCCCCATGGCCACAGAGGTGAGGTGACCAGCTCGTGTGTCCCAGGAGAGCAAAGCTGTGGCAGACAGCACGTGGCTAGGGCTGGACAGCCTTCCCCAGGGCCTTGGGGATGCTGTGCACCCCACCTTGGGGCTCTTGCACCTCCCCTGGCATGCAAGGAGGACCTCAGAGTCTTCTTGCTCCTCCCAGCCCAGGACTGGTGTCTGTCTGCCCCTGCATGGCAGCACTTCAGCCTGTCACTTTGCATCTGAGGTGTCATCAGCACAGGGGGCGTCATGGTGATTCCAGTTCTCCTTCACAAATCTCTGGTGCTGCCTCTGGTGCTGTCATGGGGTGAGGGAGCCTTGGGAGAAGGGGATTCTCCAAAAAGAAGGACTGAGGGGTTGAATTGGGCTTTTTTTTGCTTTTCATATGAGTGAGCCACAAAATCACCTCAGGCTCATTTGACTCTTACAGTTTCTTCATCATCTTCAAACCTTGCCTTTCCCTTCTGTGTCCAATATCCTAGATCCATGAAACACTTGCAGAAAAAAATGCAGTGGAAACCAAGGACTCTCACCAAATAGATGAGGTCCAGGGACTCACCATATTCTAATGAAACCTGCTGTGGTGATGAGCTCTAGACAAGCTCTGAGCAAGGTTTCACATTTCATCTTCACGGGTGATTGGGACTGCAGTGATAACTCTGCTTCCAAATGAAGGCAGGCCTGTGAGGGCTCCTGGGGTTGTTTCCACTCAGACTGATGCCTCCAGCCATCCCCAAAACAAGAGTTCCACAGCAGCAAGTAGAGCTTTATAGCCTTGGCTTTAATTAACTCCCTACAGCAAGAGGCGCTTTGGCTGTAATGCACCAGTGGCTTTCAGATACGCCGTTTATCAGCTCCCTAAATGCAATTAGAGCCAGTTTGATCCAATTAGGCAGCAGCAGCACAGGATAGCACCATCCAGCCTGTGTGCAGTGGCACTCAGGACAAAGAAATGCAATGCTGGAAGACTGCAACCTCCCCATCTGGGACACAGTGCCATCATCCTTCCATGTGATCCTGTCAAACCCTTTCTGTGTTTGAGGTGAAAGTCCTCAAAAAGCACTTCAATGTCTGGAAAAGGCTGAGCCTGTAACTCTTGCATGTCATGCAGACAAGCCTTTTTGTCTCTTCCAACCTGCAGTGGGGTTCATGGTGCCAAGAAATGTCAAGAATCATCCAGAATCAACCCCCATGGGTACCTTCCACTACAGCAGATTGCTCAAAGCCCAACTTCTCTGGGCAGCCAGTGCCAGTGCAACAATGCCAAGCACCCTCTTCCCATCACTATCTGCCCATGTAAAAGGTCTCTGTTCCTCTGTTTTCTAAGCTCTCCTCAAATACTGGAAGGCTGCAATGAGGTCTCCCCAGAGCCTTCCCTTCTGAACCACCCCAGCTCTCAGTCAGTCTGTCTTCATAACAGCCCCCTGAGCATCTTCATGGCCTCCTCTGGGTGCACTCCTGCAGGTGCCCTTTCTGACCTTGAGGACTTACCTGGGGGGGCACTTTGTGAGCTGGGGAGGGGTTTCTCCTCATCAGCCAAGCCTGCAGTGGGCACACAAGAGGTGTTGGCAAGGTCTCAGTGCAAGGATTCTCCCTGCTGTGTTTTCTTGGTGCACTGCTAATGGTGTTCATGGAGGGACCATTGCAGCAGCTGTTTGCCCTGTTTTTTGTGTGCTTTTGTCTGCACATCTCTTTGCTGGTCTCAGTCTGGATCCTGCCCTTTTCCCAGAGTCCAATCCCTACCATCTTAGGGCAAACATATGGGGCCAAATTGCACCCAGAAACACCAGCATCTCCTCAAATGATGGTATCATCCCTGAGCATCTGTGGCCACCAAAACTATCAACCCAAATTTCCTGCAGCTACTAAAATATAGGAAGCCTTGTACTACCTTAGTTAAAGTTGTGCAATTTCCCCTCTTACAAATAAGAAATCAGCCACCACCGATCTTGCTTCTTTCTTTGGTTTCGGCCTGACTGCATCCTACTGCACTCTGTTGGGCCACTTGCAAGTCCATCCTTGTCCAGAATCACCTGTTTAATGCTGAATTAATTTACATTTCATTTAAGTGCTTGTGTTTGCTTCAGCAGACAGGCTATGAGTTATTGCCTGCTCTGCTTTCCTGTTCAGGAGGTTACAAGGGCCTCGTTAAACAGAACAGAATATGCAAATTAAAGGTGACTTACCCATTGAGCAATATTGAAGTTTAGTAACACCAGACAGCAAGAAAAGAGCTCTTACCTCACTGCCTGCAAATTTTTTTGCCCTGAGTTCAATATTTACATAAAATTATCATCAAGCCATGAATTTAACTGAAAACTGACAGTCTGAATGACTGACTCCCCAGCAGTCAGCACATGAAATAGATCCCATTCAGGTGAGCACCAGTTGTACAGAAAGTGGGTTTTACCCAGACTGATTGATGAGGAGGTACCAACATCAGGAGCTGTCTGCTTGAGGGATGAGGCACCTTTAAGCAGTGGCTTGGCTTTGATGGATGCCAGAGCTCAGATCCTGAGGAGCAGAGCACATCAGGTGGGATCTGGGCAAGGGGACTCTCGATGCTGCTGGAGATGCACTGCAGCAAGAGCTGGGAGCCAGCAGGCTCAGCAGAGGGGCTGGAATTGGGGTTGGGGCTGAGACTGAGGTTTAGACCAGCAGCGTTTCTGCTGCCTTTGGTATCCCCTGCAGGTGGAGAGTGAACCCAAGAGGACCATTTAGGGTGGGTGATGCCAAGGTTTGCTCTGAGCAGCTTCACCAGAGGTTAAAATCAGATGCACAGAGATCAGGGGGGGCTGGAGCTATTCTGGCACTGGATGCAGAGGTTCTTGCAGCAGCAAGAGCAGCTACCAGTGCCTGGGAGAAGCTGTGAAGGCACTGAGGCAGTGAAGGCAAACCAGCACAGTGCTGGTGTTTGGCATGAAGAGTCAACATTGGTTATGAGTCTCTTTTCCCACTGAGTCACTGCTTTCCACCAGATAAAACCAGATTTAGCATCCTTGGAACTGCTGGGCTATTTGGCTCCTGTCCTGTCAGCCTGGCCAAGTCAGGTCTGCCCCTTCCCCAATGCCCACAACAAGTCCCCAGGAGTCACCTCCTTCTCCTCTGTACCTGCTCTGTTCCTCTCCTCCCACAGCTCTGGGGACCTGCAATGAGCTTGTGAACCATGAAGCTGCTGTTCCCCTCTTTTTTTTTCATTTTCTTTCTCTTTTATATTCCTCTTTTAGCTTTATCAGGCAGTCTAATAAAATACGTTGTCTCTCCCTATAAACCTTGCCTCCAGAGACTTAACCGCACTGAAGTTGCTATAACAACAACCAAGCTCTTTGCTAGCAAGAAATGAAGGAAAAAGGTAGTGGGAGAACCAAGGGAGATTTCAGCAGAGAGACCCCCATGCACTGTGACACATTATCTCCGTGAGGGGCAGGGTGAGGCAGAAGAGCACGAAGGAGACGCAGCATCTCTGAGAGAATGAGGCATTCCAGTCCCAAACCTGCTCGGGATGTGCTGCAGAACCCTCCCATCGAGCACACAGAGCAGATCCCCCCGGGTTCTCACCTGCTTGCCCTGCCCAGCTGGAAAACCATGCACAGAAACCCTCCCTGACCTTGGCACTGCCAGTCCCTGGCTACAGGGCAGCTCCCAGGGCGCACTCACAGAGCAAAGCTCCCATCCAGCCAGGAAGGAGGTACTGTCAAGGACTCTGACGGGCAAACCAGGCACTTCAGGGGGACAAATGGATGCCACATGCTCCTGTGAGGGCAGCTGGCCAGGAAAGGT
The DNA here is from genome assembly GCA_025920805.1 of Petroica traversi. NCBI lineage: Eukaryota > Metazoa > Chordata > Aves > Passeriformes > Petroicidae > Petroica > Petroica traversi. The sequence goes on from JAHLSL010000008.1 coordinate 8,347,790, forward strand.
TTCCCCTGTCCCTGAGCATGGATGCTTAAGCAGCAGGAGAGAGGCTGCCGTGGTTCCTTGAGCTGCAAAGAGCCAGGGAGGGCTCAGGTGAGGGAGAGGAGGTGGGAACTGCTGGCAAGGGCAAGAAAATGCTCCTAGAGGATGCTTGTCCTAGAAAGCAATAACTTAAAAGCAGGGAAAAAACGATAGGAGAGCTAATCTGGAGGAGCTGTAGATACCCACAGGCAGAAACACTCTTCTCCATCCTTTTCTGCTCTTTTTAGCTGATTGCAAATGCCACAGCAAAGCTCTTCTAACTCCATCAGCCAGGGGTTTATTTGAACCAAATCTTAATTTTTCCCTCCCAAGTTATGGATTAGGGGCTCTGAATTGTTAAATATCTGAGGCTTGCCAAGAATAGAGAGTTTGTTAAACGCCCTGAGAACTGGGCATTAAAGAAAGTTAAGTTATTGTTCTCGAATCCACTGCAGAGATGAATATTTATGGCTCAATCTAGTTTTCCAGAGTCTCATCATTTCTTATGCCAACTGTATTTTATAGAAATACAGTCCACAGGGAAGGAATTGACTTTTGTCCTGGACCCAAACCAAACAAGCTCAAGCAGTGATTATTTGGGTTTTGAAACAGTGGGATAATTTAATCTCAGCATCTATCGATCTCTTTGTGCACTGGAATCCTATGGTTAAACATCTGCAAGGCAATTAATAGCCTAGAGTACAAATTCATTACAGAGTTACCAATAGGTACTGAGTTTTAGACTGGGGGGAAAATGGTTTATAATCTGCTTACTTTGGAGTAAAAAAAAAAAAAAAGAGAGAGATGCAATTTCACACAGCTAAAGATACATCTAAGGCCATGAGGGAACTGCTGTATATTGATGGGAGATCCATTTCAAGCCACATGGTTCCCAGTTTGGGACAGACATGGGTAAATCTTTCAGGGAAACAGTTGGCATTTCCTGTAAAAATCAGATTTTGAAATAATAAATTTAAAAATTAGCTAAAATTTGGGGGAAATGGTGGCAAAGTCTGGTGTTGCTGACCCTGATCCCTTCCCTGGCCTTCAGCTGGGGAGGAGTTTTGTGGGTCCTTCCCTGGCTGTGCTCCCTCCTGGAGGCAGCTGCCTTGGGTGGTGAGCAAAGTGATTCCCACATCAGTTAACTAATTGGTGCAATCTGTTAATGAGGTTTGTGATGTACTTTGTGGGCCATCTGGACAAAAGATGATTTTGAAGATGGCTGCAATACGTCCCTGCCTTTTATTAACTGTAATGGTTAAATACGGACTAATTAGGGGGGGGGACACAAGTGAATTAGAAAGAGCTGGGGCTCTCACTGGTGGATTTATCCCGACAGTGGATGAGTAGGAACTGCAGTTAACAGGGAAATCTCTGCCTTTCTGTGCAGGATGGGAGAATTAATCCATGCTGAGCAGACCTGACCTGCAGTGTGCCAAGGGCAGAGCTCAGGGAGCAGGAGGGATGCTGAGATGCAGGGTGGCAGCAGGACTGCTCCACCTGGCTTCAGGCACAGCAGAGGCCTCACAGTCCTCCCCCTCAGCAGCTTCTTGGGATCCCCCTGCCAAAATCTGGCCCATATTTCATTGCTGTGGTTGGAAATCTAAATGCAGAGGGTTGTAGTTGTTTTATTGCAGTGCAATAACACAATAATCAGCAGGTGCCTGGGATATTATTTAAATGTACAAAACAAATATTACAGAGCAGGGGTGTAAAGAAAGAACAACTGAGAAGAGATAGACCCAGGCAAACCCAGAGAAATTTCTTCTCTCTGGCCCCTGCCCTTGCCTCAGCCCCCAAATAAAGTGATGTTCATCTCATCCCCGTTTCCCAGAGCTCATTTCCCTTGCAAGGAAATAAAAAATGCTCAGCTCTAACATATGCAGCAGGGAGATACGTGAGTGTCTGGAAGGGAATCAGCTTCAGGCAATCATGTGCAATGTAAATCCTTTGTGAAAACACCCAGGATCCACTTTGCAAAATTACTCCAACAAATGACAAAACAATATGCATGCACTCTTAAGGAAGCAAGAGAATAAACGAAGACCTAGAGTTTATAATCCTGTAAATTCCTGCTTTGGGCAGGAATAATTTACAGTAAAGGACACCTGGTGTGTTGTTTATCAGTTTCGCAAGTTTCTCCATTTCCCTTTCTTCACCAATGCTTCAAATTTTTTTGTAAGGAGAATAATTTGGAAAAACCGGCTCCCATCTACCCACATCCTCTTCCACTCAGGAGTGCACAGATCTGCATCCACAGCCCACTAGAGCAGAAATGGCTGCAGTATGATGACCACCCAAATTAACAACTATTTACTGTAGTTGCTATCCAAAACCCTCTGAGCTGGGCAACTGGCATCCACCAGAAGACACTCCCATTTAGGACTTAGATTTAAAAGTTGTTTGGTTTGGATTTTTAATGCCAATACACTCCCTTGCAGAGGGAAAGACTCAGGAGCCTATTCTCACATTGGATGTGGGAACTGGTATTTGTCAGCAAAAAAAAAAAATTGACTGACTTGACCCATGGTCCTGAAGCCTTTGGATTGGTGAGATTCCTGCTTCAGGGGGCTCATTCCCTCCAGGAACATCAGTTGTGTGATAAACCATTACCTGCAAGGACTCCAGCACACACAAGTGTTCCTGCACCCCTCAGGCTCTGCCTTTGCCTCCCTCATTCACCAGTTGTTCCCAGGCTCCACCACCCAGACTTTTGTTCAGCCTGAGTGACGAGCTGCAAATACAAATTTTGTTACACCACAGCTTTAATGCCTGTCTTTACACCTCTAATTCTCACCAGGCTTCCTCTTAAAGCAATAGGGATACTTAATAGGGGTTGAGGGATTTGAAATGAGCACCCCTCCCTGTGAAAGCAGAATCCCAGCTCATCACTGCCTCTTCCCACTGTGCTGAAGATGAACGGTGTTTTATTTATAGGCAAGGCACAAAGCTGAAGGCCCAGGATGAGAGCTGACAGCTCCAGAGACAGAAATAATATCTGTGATTGACCTAAATGTCCAAGGCAACCGCTGACAGCCTAAACACAGCACAGGAGCAGAGCCTTTAAGGAATAAATGGAAGGAAATTTATACCCAAGGCTGCAAGAGAAGTCCTTGGGAAATAAATCCCCTCAGCCTTTCAGCAGCAATTGCTGGAGGTAGATGACCAGATCTCATCCTGCTATTACACCAACCTCCCTAAGCCCAGCAGAACTTTCAGACCAAAGCCTCTGACCTGACAATTTCCAAACACCAGAAGAGATCCTGAACCGGTATTTTAGTTCTTAAATTTAGCATGGGCCAGCGTGTGCTCAGAAATATCCTGGGACTCAGCACTGGGAGGCTGTGACCCTGCAGGGTGGCCCCAGGAGCTGGGCACAGCACACGGGGGAGCTGCCCTCAGCCAGGGGAGTCCTGAGCTCAGCAAAGAGCCTCTGGTGAGCCGTGGGTGTTGCCTGGGCATTTGATGCTTCAAAAACCTCATGCACCAAGGTGAGAGCCAAACACTGCTGGAAGAATGTTCCTGGAGGCAATTTAGCCCACAGTAATGCAGATCTGGGCGTGTCTGGGGCTTTCCAGACTCAGAGAACAACTCTGGATGTCAGTTATTTCCCATATCCCGTCCTCTTCCCTAGAATCCTGCCCCACACTTGACAAAAAGCAGCACAATCTCTGACACCCCCAGGCAGAGCAGCCAGAGAACTCTGCTGCAGTTGTGAGGTGGAAAAGACCCTGAGGCTGAAAAGGGACCATCAGACTGAAATATAACCTTGGTTAAGACCTGATGCTGCATCCTGAGCATGAAGAGCTGTAGGAAGCATAAATCCTCCTCAGAGCACAGGGAAACGTGGCAGTTCTCATTGCCTGTGCTACCAGACAGAGCTGGTAGGTGTCACTAGTGGTAAGGACAACTGGAAAAAGAGAGCAGGAATGTTCAGTTCAAATTTCCCTATCCGAGGAATCGGCCCATGGCCTGACAGTCACTTCCAGCTGGTTTTAGTCCATCCCACTGCCATGAAGAGAGTCCTGCCTCAACTGTCATAGCTGACCCCTTCTTTCTATCAATACCAGAAATCTGATCTGGCTGAAAAGTCTCATTGGATCTCTTTTTCTCCACCAAAAATGTTAATTTCCAGCTGGATGCATTTACACTGAGTTGGAAGGGACCCAGAAGGATAATCGAGTTCAACCCTTAAAGGAAGGCAGCTCCCTGCTCTGTCCCATGATTGCTGCTGCCAGTGCTGGGAGGGGCAGGAACAGGGGTGCAACCCTGGGAATTCTCCCACATCAGTGCAGGCTTCACTCCCGGCAGGAACATTGTCTTTCTCAGCACCCTGCTACAAACTGATGGGATAATGCAGCTCATGGCTGTGCACAGGGATTCTAGACTTGGGGCACGGGTGCATGGGTGGCTTCCCTGCTGCCCCTTCCCATGGACATGCACTGAGGAAAACCCCAGCCCTGGGCACCACCGCATCTGTTTGGTCTTTTTTATTCCCATTTTCTCCTCCCTGTACATCTCATGAGCTTGGAGTTCAGGAGCCTGTGCTCTGAGCCGTGGTTATTGCACACAACTTCCCCCTCAGCTGCTCTGACAAGTAATAGAATTATCCTCCTTCCCCAGCTCATCGGCCGGGAGCTCTCCGGCTTTAATGCAGCGATAAATTTTTGCTCCGTGGAAGGAGAAGGGCAAGAAAGGGGGAGACAGAGCAGTGCAGCCACAAACAGGGAGCTGATAAATGCTAATGAATTTATAGGGATTATAGCAATCCTTCAGCCAAAGCCAGGGACCCACACAGCTACACAGACCCATGTGATCTGCCTGCCAGAAATCACTCAAAAGACAGAAAATTCACCCTCTTGCTCTAATTAATTGTGGCTGGGAGTAACAACAAGGAGACAGGGCACATATTTCACTTGGCTGTAGGTGGACAGACATGCTGTGACCCCAAAGTATTGTGACCCCAATATTGTGACCCCCCAGCAGATGAACTCTGGGCAGTGTTTTGCCCAGGCCAGGCTGAGCTCTGTACCCCCAGATCCCCAGGGATGGTGCTGGGGGACAGCAGGGGCTGGGAGAGGGGATGCTGGTGGCTGTAGGCTCACAGTTAAGAAGGTCAGGCCTAGGAATTAAGCTCATGGGATGCAGCGGGTCCTGCTCCGCAGAAAATAGGATTTTGCTTTCGAGAGGATGCAGGCAAAAGGCTGCGGCTCTGCCTGCTGCTCGCAGGAATTCGGGCAGCAGATGGAGCTCGCTCCGCTGCTATGAGCAGTTCCTCGCTTTTCCTCGCCTGCAGCCGGGATGTGCCTGCCCCGAGGGCTGCCAGCTCACCCGCAGCTGGGGCAGGTGTGCAACACCTGCTGCACCTTCTCAGTTCGGGTACATCCCCACCCTCTCCATTTTTACCACGTTTCTTGCGGGGTGGTTGTGCTGCCTACCAAGATGAGAGAATCCCTGTCCCACTGAACAATGCCTCAGGGGATTTGGCTACCAAAATACCTGACCCAAATGGCAAGCTTGAGCTTAGCAGGTTAAAAGCTGAGCTCCAAAGCGTCCCACAAAGAGTCCACCTGACAGAGGCACTCTGGTGCTCTGGCCACCTCTCAAGGACAGGAAAGCTGTGGCCATGAGGGGCAGATGTGGCAGTGCTGGACAAGCCCTGGTCTTCTCCCTTGGCCATGATCTCATGTCACCAGTACTGGAGTTCTGAATATAATTCCTTTTTGTGTGTCAGGTCATCATAAAATGCTTCGAGCTTCAAGGGCAACTTAATCTATTATTTTGCCTTTTAGTCCATTGAAAGGCTTTTTTTTTTTCTTTTTATTTTCACACATTTGCAGTAACTTCAAGGTGCAAGAAGCACATTTTTTTTATTTTATTTAGGATAGAATTTATTTTTTTCCAAGTAGTTTGGATGGTGCTCTGTTATGGATTTGTGACCAGGACTGTGGTGATAGAGGGATGTTGTAGCTATTGCTGAGCAGAGCTTACACAGAGACAAGGACTTTCCTGCCTCTCACACCTTGAGAGGAGCCTGGGTGGCACAAGGGGTTGGGAGGGGACACAGCCAGGACAGCTGACCACAGTGACCACAGGAGTGACCCAGACCGTGTGATGTTGTGCTCAGCAATAAAAGCAGTGTGAAGAAGGAGGAAAGAGCGATGTTTGGAGTGATGGTGTTTGTCTTCCCAAGTCACTTTTACACATGATGGAGCCCAGCTGACCTGGGGACATCTCAGCACCTGCCTGCCCATGGGAAGCAGCAAATTAATTCTTTATTTTGCTTTACTTGTACACACAGCTTTTGTTGTTAAAGTGTCTTTACCTGAACCATGAGCTTCCTCACTTTTACCCTTCCAATTCTCTCCACCCCATCCCTCTGAGGGGGGTGAGCAAGTCCTTGTGTGGGGCTGAGCATCCAGCTGGGGCTAACCCACATTATCTCACATTCTTTGGGAAAAAAAAATCTCCATTCACACTATTTTCAGTGTTCCTGAGCACGCAGTTGAGCTTCTCCCATCCCTACCTGCCCACAAACAGCTGGATCCGGAATTCCAGGCGAGCTGCTCCTGAGAGCTGCACGGTTTCGTGGCAGTGCCTGGAAGACGCGGTAGATGGCACTCCGGATATCACATTCCGGGCTTCAAACTTCACTCCCGAAGTTAAACTAAAATTAAAAACCTGGGAAAGTTCGGGAGAGCTTTAAGCCTCTTAATTTAAATACAGATGCTGAACGTCTGGAAGAAATTCCTGACACTGGAAGCTGCTTTTCCCACCCTGCTCAATAAGAAAGGTGCCATCCCCGAGTTATCAGCACAGGTTGAGTGTGGGATCCCTGGAGCAGCAGGTAACCAAACACAGAGATTTGAGGGGAGGCAGGGAGAGAAAAGGGCATGGATGATTTCATTATCACTAATAGTAATGAATCCTTCTCTCAAGAAAAAGTTCTTATTGCAGAAAAGACCTGATATAAAGCTGGGTGGAGAAATGGCACGGGATGTGGGTGCTTTTCTGGTGGGTTTCAGAGAGGTGCCACATCCCTGACCCATTTTTTTTGGCTGGATGCAGGAGTCTCCTGAACACCTCAGCCCCACTGAGCTCTGCTCTGTCCCACAGTGGAAATGCAGTAGGAGACATTGCTGGTGATGAAGGTTTTACAAAAAGTAGGCAAATTACATCTAATTGATTCTTAAATCCTGCTGAGCAGATTCTTGTGAGTGTACAGAGTCATCTCAGGTATTGAACAGCAGGACAGAGATCCACTTGAGTCAGGGTGTAGCTGTTAACTCCAGCAAGAAACTGTTCCCATTGCAAATGTGTCTCCAGATACCCTTTTACTTAATTTCCACTTTTTTTCCACAGGAAGTGCTGTGATCTCCATGTGTTTCCTACAATGTAGGTCAAAAGACTCTCTGTCCCATATTTTTGGGATACAAGAATTAAAACTACTTATAGATACTCCTTAAAATGTGACACTTGAAGATTTTTTAAAGCAAATAATCTGTTTTTAAATTAAATAAAAGGCAACTGTATTTTTAGTCAGAAACTAAACTCTTTTATTTTGGGGAAAAAATGAGAAAAATATTACTATCTTTGTAACAGATTGACTTTTTTCTCTGCATTTATTTAGCCTTTCTCTTGATTGGTGTAACTATAAAATGGTAAATACATCAGGCAAAAGGCATAAAATTATCTGACACTAAACTAAGGTCCTCTGTAGGTGAATTTTTCCCAGGTAAAGTCCTCCAGAAAGCAAGAGAGGGAAAAATCTCTTTGACTGAGGCTGTATTTGGGGAACATTTTCAGCAGTGCTTGGTCTGAGATAGCTTTGAGTTTAGAGGCACCCAAATCCCACCAAAAGACCATAAGAAAAAACCATGGGGATAGTTTCTTTGTGGATAAGCAATATCCTGTTTTGGGCAGCTTTCTTTGGGCTCCAGCAGAAGAGGAAGATGCTGAAAAACTACAGGACTTGCATGCTCACATCTTTCCTAGCATTGCTTTCTTCAATGTCTCAGCCAGCTGGGACCTCCATGGAGTTGTCCGGCAGAACATTCACTGATACCTTTTGGGATGTACCAGGGAAAAAATCCAGATTTCTGCATCTGCATCCAAGCCATGAGCGGCTAAGGCACAGGGAGAACAGAGCAGCAGCCTTGCAGCAAAGGTTTAAGTACAACCTTCAGGTCTGTGCGTGCCCCTGCAGGTCTGAGGGAGGCTGGGTATAAATGTCTGCTCCTCACAGCACCTCTCCCTGCATGTCAGTGGCAAAGGCAAGCACAGGACATTTTCTATTCTGCAGGTTACGTCCCACTTCAGCCAGCCAGGTGCGAGAAACCTGATATTCAGTAAGCTGGGGAACCTGTGTTTCTTTCCTAATGGGATTCCAGCTGTCATTAATCCTTTCCTGAGATGTGTGTTTCCAGAAGAAGGCATGTGCAGTCAGCAAGACAGACATGCTGGTTTTTGGATGAACTGTGCTCAGATGCCGTGGTGTGGAAGGCCCTGCTGGGTTAATTCAGAGTCAGAGCAAGGAGCCATCCCCAGCTCAGTGTGGGGAAGGCAGCATTCCCTCATCCTTTGTCTGGGGAATGGAGGCACAGGCAGAGAAGGCGACTGGCCAAAAAATGCTGTGCTGCTGCAGGCTCTTCAGTGGCACTATGTGGAGATGTCCCACTGCCTGAGTCATTTCTGGTATGCAGGCTTTAGAAAATGAAGATCCCCAGAAGTAAATACTATTGGGTATTTTCCCCCTACTGGGCAAAACCCACAGTGAAATTTTTCCTGTGCTGCAGGCCAGCAGTGGCCAGGACAAGAAGAGCCAGGTAATGTCTGAAGGGGTATGGGACCGTGGCTCATTGCTGACCTCATGCTGTATCCCATTGTCCCAGGAGGACCCAAGCTGGATTTGGCACCCCTGCATGGCCTGGCACAAACCCCCCAGGCCCCTTTGTGTGCCTGCACAGACACCTTTGTCCGTCCCCTGCCACGCGGCTCAGCCCCATCTCTGTAGGGCAGCTCAGCTCTTCAAGCTGCAGTGAAGGATGCTGGTGGAAACCCATAGATAAAGGGGTGTCCTGCCTCACCCAGCAGTCACTCAGGTGTTCCCATCCATGTAGGATCCCAAAGCTCACATTTGGCCATGGTGATGAGCCTGCTGCCATGGGCAAGGTCAGAGGGGAGGCAGGTAGGGTGAGGCTGGTGCAATGAGAAAGGTGTGGAGGGAGCTATGCTGGGGCAATCCTGTGCTCACCTTGGCATGGCTTTTGCAGCTGCAGTGTGCCTGGAGCTCTGGGCTTTGTGCTTTTCTGAACCCTAACCCTAGGCAGAGCATTTGATCTTCCCTCCTATTCTCTTTCTGAGCCATGATTTACTGACAAAAAGCCTTGTGGTAATTTTTGGAGGAAAAAGGGTCGTTTTGCAGAACACAAAACTGTCCCCAGGCATGCAAGCTCTCCAAGACCAGCCTAGCTGGAAAAGAGAGGTCCCACCTGTTCAAGAGGAGGGGAATAACTGGGATGGGATCATGGGGCACTTTGTCAGGTGGCAGCAAGAGCTGGAGATGGTCCTGGGTGCTGCTCAATTGGTGTCTCTGTTTTTTACCCCGATATGAAACAGCAGAGTCTTGGGGAATGCAGGTATCTTTCAAAGCACAGAAAGATTTGCAGTGGCAGAAATCTGCTTCACATCCCTTTTATACACATCAGCCTTCTCACAGGGGTTGTTAAGGCCTCCCAAAAGCTTCTGTACAGCAGAGCAGCTACTGAAAAAGCGCTGATATGCAGGAGGGTGACATTTGCACTGAGATGTGCTTACCTCTTCATTGTGTACCAGAGCAGAGAATAACTACATCAAGCCCACTGCAAAATTCCCAGTCCCAGGTACACCATGATCAAGGGGAATTGAGGGGCTTGCTGCACTTCAAATAAGACAACAAACCTGCATATCCCACATAAAGGTCCTGAATACCAACACAATAGTTTGCTGAAATTCTCCTCCAGCACTCTCGTATTTCAGCCACCACATCAGCAAATATTTAACAAGTCTGGGGGAAAAAAAAAAGACAAGAAAAATTAATAGGATTTAAAAAACATCTTTAAGTACTTAAAGAGCAGCTTACAGTCAATTAAAGACCTCATAAACACGAGAACATAAACAACATCAAAAATTTTCTGCATATTATAAGATGATTTGCTATAGAGTGGCTTGCGTGAAGAGATTAGATATGCTTTGCAGCATAAAACATTATTCTGTAAAGGCATTATGTTTCAGCAAATACACCACGCTAATTGTATTAGAGGAAGTTCAGGTGAAGCATAATTCCTGGATTAGAAAATTGAAGACACAAGTTAAACAATATGTGTTGGCCAAATGCTTGAAATTTGCTGGCAGGTCTGAAAGGAGATTTTTTTTTACATTGATTGAATTACTGATATTTTTTTTGGTAGTCTCTAAGGTTTGTTTTTTAAGGGTACTAAAATTTTGTGCCAATATAATGGAATATACTATGCTTATAAAGCAGAAAAAAAAATTGTTCTTATTTCAGCTATTTAAACAATCCTACTAATTATAGAGTTGGAAACCATTCCTAAGATTGCTGTTATTCTAAAAACATTTTCCCACAGGCAAACTCTTTTAATCTACTTAATTATTTCTCAGATCTGAAAATAATTAACACTTTCTACAGCAGATTTATGGGGAATACAAACACTACAACCATGCAGAGCACATTTTTGGCCAACAATGGATCTGATCCACAGCTCAGTGCTGGGGTCGGATGATGCATCATCGGTGTCAGTGAATTTTTCAAGCAGTGGTGTGTGGAATTTCACTCGTGTGCAGAGCAGGTGTTTGCATGTGCTGGCACTCACTCTCAGTGCTTTTCGATGAGCCAGCCTTAGCAGGCCACATTTAAATAAAACCTCTACTTTGTCCACCCACCTATATGCAAACTTCATCTAAAACTTTCTCAAATGGAAAAGGTATAAAAATCCACAGTGTGAAATAATTTATTTTTATTAAGTTATAAATGCTGATTGTAGGAGCTGTGGGATGCAAAGAAGAAAGTCATTAGGGTTCCCTCACCCCTTTTTTTTTTGACTGGGAGCACAAGCACAAAGAAAACCCCTCCCTGCAAAAAATTCCCAGACTTTGTCTTGTCAAAACTACCCAGAGCTGGGTTTGTATGACAGGAACCGACAATAAATAAAATTTAAAAAAAATATCAAACACAAGAAAGAGAAGAAAAATGGCAGTCACCCTGGGAGGAAGCTTCCTAGCGAATGATAAATTGGAAAATGGACATACAGAACATGCTGACATACATTTTTAATGGCCCAATTGCTCAATTAATTCTTTCCCTTTTCCCTTTTTAATGTGAAAATCGTCATAATTCCTCCCAGATTAGTATAGATACAGGCCGACAGTCTCTCCTGCTCAAGGTATTTGCAGGACATAATTCATTCATAAAGCCGTAATGCACTCATCTATCATCCGAAATATTTCTTTTTTTTTCTTTCTTTTTTTTTTCCCCTTTCCCTTTTCCTTTCCCTCTCTCCCATTTGTGCTTGGGGCTCTCGCTGAGTCTCTGGGCACTGATGTATTAGCTGGCATATGCAAGCTATGAATTATCAACTGAAAGGAGTCAATTATCCACTCTAAAAATGAGTGTCTGGGCACCAATAGCCTGAGGGGCCTTTTTTGTATTTACGAAATGATTTCATGGCAAGTAGAGGTGTGTGTGGAAGGGGGATTGAGGGAGGGGGGAGAAAGGCAGGGCTTTTTTTTTTCCTTTCCTTTTTTCCTTGCGTCCACCCCGAGAAAAAAAAAAATTAAAATGAAATAAAAAGAACATTTTGAACTTTTAATGCAGTAATCCATTTTTATATACAGTGACTTTTAGGAGCTATTTCAGCTGGCTGGAAAGGAGCCTGGCCTGGTGGCCATGTTGCCTGGGCTTCTCCTCCTCTATCTGGTCTCAGCTAAGCCTTCAATCAAACCCGGAGCCCTGGCTGACTTCAGCTGCTAATAGACTGGATAGAAATGGGATATTGGATAGTTTCTTGGTCCCCAGTCCCTGGCCATGTGCCTTGTCATCTCTGCAGACATTGATTTCTGCCTCTCTCCCCTCCCGCCCCCTGCTCTGTTCAGGGGCTGCAGCCCACCCAGAGGTAACTGCACATCAGCAAACCTTGTGCTGAGTTATGCTTAGGGAAATGAGGTCATTAGATGGAATTACGGCGGGTTTTGATAGCTCGGTAATAGGTTTTAATGATGGAATTTAACACAGGACCCCCACCAGGGACAAGGCTGATATACATCCAGACAGGTCACTTAATAAACCTCCACTCAGCACTTGAGTTGAGGAATTTAGGAGGCTCTGAAAACATAGCCCTTCTTAACCAAGCCAATACATCACAGGCAAGTAGTCTCTTTGGAAGGCTTTTTATTATTATTTTTGAGGGGTTTGATTGACTTGAAACATGATGTTCCTTTAAATATGCACATTTATTTTGCCAGACACATTTTTGAGGAGGATTCTTTCAGGCAGCAGATGTTTTCCTTAGATGTGAGCAGACTGTTGTGCTCCTGGATGCTGAAGAGCCCATCTGATGGTGTGGTAAATTGTTTGGAAGTTTGAAGAGCTTAGCCGGCCTTTTATGTATTTGTTACTGACAGGTAAATTGCAGGTTAAGTGCAAAAGCAGCATTAGCTGAGGAGTCCTGGCTTCCACAAATCTACCTTGGCCTCTAATCTGAATACAAAAGGAAGGAAGGAATTAAATTTGACCCCTCGAATATGCTGTTTGCTCAATCCTAGACTTACTTAGTAAGCTCCTTTAAGGTGCTTTCTGTTTGTTCTGGCCTCATCTCAAGCAGGTACAAGAATGCCCACAAAAGAGGACACTTTACAGGTAGCAGAGTGGATCAAAGGCAGAGCCACTGCTTTGTGTGTCCCAACAATGCCAAAGGGGCAGGCTTGAGGCTCTCCTGGAGGAGAGTTCATTCCATTTGCTCTCCAAAAGCTGCAATGCCACGGTGGCTGCTGCAGGTCTGTGCTCCCTGAGCACGGGAGTCCCGTGAGAGCCACCAAACCTCATGGAATCACAGGAGGGTTTGTGTTGGAAGGGGCATTAAACATCTCCTTCTTCCAACCCCCCTGCCATGGGCAGGGACACCTTCTCTAGTCCAGGTTGCTCAAGCCCCATCCAACCTGGCCTTGGACAATTCCAGGGATGGGGCATCCACAACTTCTCCAGACAGCCTGTGCCAGCGCCTCACCACCCTCACAGCCAAGATTTCTTCCTAACCAAGGAAGCAGAGGGTGCAGCTGTTGAGCCATGGTGACGACAGACCTATGGATCAGTGTTTCCTTGTTTGTTTTTGAGCTTGAGCTGCAAACCCCTGGTCAGCAGCAAAGTCCTCCATACACTGCAAAGGGAGGTCTCTAAGCAGGAGAGCTGAGAAGGAAGGGCCTGGTAACTGGGACAGCCTGCTGGGACAACAGAGATGGAGGTTTTATTGACTGCTCCACAGACACTTTTGTCTATTATGGATTGCTCTCCTGAGAAATACCTTTGGAAAGCAACAAGGGGATCTCCCAATACGGTCTTCATATTTTATGGAAAAATGAGAGGTTATTCCAGAAGGTATTCTAGAGCCAAAGTAAATATCTATGTATCAGTATCAATGAGAAATGTCTTTCATGGCATTTGATGTCCAATTTAGACTAATTCCAAGGCTTCCTTCACAACCAAGGAGGATGGTTTGATGAAAACTGTGGTGAACTCACCTTGAAGAGTGTGCACACTTCACCAGTGGAAAACCAGTTTATGGTTAGCTGCCAATGGGTCCGTCACTCAGAACCATACTCTTGATAACTTGCCTAGCAGTGCTACCATCTACCAAAGGCACCTCGAGAGTCTTATTTAAAGTCTGTGTTACAAGCAGGTCAAAGACCCAAATACTTTCTGGGAACACCAGCCTGGAGAGCCCAGGCCAAGAAGCTGTGGTGCTTCCTCTCAGCATGTTGGGGCTTGGTGCAGTGGAGGGGCAGATCCCACAACAATTCCTCAGAAGAGAGGAAAGCTGGCAAGCTCTCCTCATGGGCAGTCAGTGGATCCAGGAGCAGGAAACCAGAACTGTCCTCACTGCTCTTCTTCAGCCTTCAGTAATCCCAACCACTAGAGGATGACAAGTGCTTTCACAGGCACTTTGAATTAACCAAATTTGGCTTTGTGTCTCTTGTTGTTACCACCTGCTAGCAACCCTCCCCCCCCAACCACAGAGACTCTGATCTTCCCTGTAGTTTAACCTTTTTCTTCTTATTTTTTTTTCCCACTTTTCTTGAACAAAGGTGTCATAAGTGATTTGCCAGCTCAGATGATATTGGCTCCAAGTGTGAGCTATGTGGGCTGTGGAAAGCTGTCTGTCTAATTTTGAAATCCCTGATGAAGCTAAGAAACAAGACCTGGAACAAAGAAGAAACTGGCACTTTTTGGCAAGAGTGTGCTGATTTACAAAGGGCTCCTTCAATTATTTAAGGAGCAGTCAGCAGTGCCATAACTTTAAGTATGAATCAAGTGGCATGACTGAAAAATTTGTCACAGTGTGTTAGATCAATGGTAATTACCTTACTGACATGAGTACTGTTATTATTTTACAGGGCTGCAAACAGGATCATGGACGTGAGGAAACACAAACTGCACTGTGATCAATACTCTCTGAAATATGACTCTCCGCGGCCCAAAATGGAGTTTTCGAGCCAGGCAAACCATTATAGCCTGATTCTCTCTCCCTGCCTTTAGATGGATACCCTGAAGTAAAACACAGCAGCAATTGGTCAACTTGTTTCTGGCTTTGAACAGGCAAATAGTCACTTATTATTTTTAAGGACAACTGTGTGCAAATAAAAAGTCTGTGCAGCCAAACTCTGGGTGAGAAGAGAGCTATGGAGGGGGCGTGGGATAGGAGGGCTCTGGCTCATGCTGTGTCTGTTGTTTAAAGCCCAGGACTAATCTGCTGCAGGCACACATTTGGCATCAAAGGTTTTCAGGTTCTCCCCTACCTATGATTTCAAAGGGTTGTGGAACACTTGGCATCACAGCTGGGACTTGTACATGTAAATGGCACGGCCACCTACCTCACAAAGTGTGCACAGGACCATCATCTACAACCCCAGGAACATGTTTGGACTCTGGAGCTAACTGGGGGTTTTGTCTCTAGGCCAATTCTCGTAGCAGGGATGGATTTGCCAAGCTTGTGTGAGAACTTACCCTGCAGATGTGAACGAGATGAAGAGGGATCGAGTAGAGACAATATGGACACAATCAAGGCTGGGCACAGAGCAGCAAAACAGCTCCGGGGGGGAGAAGGGGTTAAATGAAAGGAAGAGATTTGCTTGGCCTCTGAAGAATTGTCTGTAACTTAGAAAGCAGCTCACTTTGAGCTCAGGTCTGGAGGGGAGATGGGGAATACAACTTTGGCCACAGCTGGAAAACATCCCAAATGCTGTGAGGAGGCATTCCCAGAGAAAGAAGAGAACAACCAAGACCAACGGCAGATCAGAGCTGAGCAGGTGATGTGAAAATCAAACACCTGGAGAGAGCCAAGTGTCTATGAAACACTCAGCTGGAGGAAGGGAAGGCCAGTGGTGAAAGTGTCACCAACAGAACAGGGGAATGTTGCATCTATCCGGGGCTTTGAAGAGCAATCCTTACACTAAAACATGAGCACATGGGAGTCTGATAACAAATAAAGATGCAATGCTCCCAAGTTCAGTGCTTTTTACAAATCAAAGAGTAAATTGATAAATCAAAGTGAACAAGGAGAGACTTGTTCTCATGCTGTCCAACATCTTAAATATTATCTATAGGGCAATAAAAAAAATAGAAAATAGAGAGGGTTACTTGGGACTATCAGAATTTCTGGCATTCCTATTTCTCTTTGGATGCTGTTAGGAAATCTTGGTCTTTATAACAGGAAGACAAGAGTGTGTCCTTGGGTTATTTAGTGTTGCTTTGTCATCTTATTTTCTTGTTAAATTCCAGAGTTCCATAAGGAATGAACTGTGTATGGGAAAGTTTCATGCCATTAATTTTTTATCCAGTTTTGTGTGTGTGTGTCTTGAGAGGATGAAACAGTTGAATAGCACATGATGTTCGGACACTGTCTGATGAGAAACAAATATTGAGTGCAGTAGGAAGCTGCAAAAATGAGCAGTGCCTCTTGTGAGGTGAATAGTTCAGAAGTGGCTATGTATTATTTTGGAAAGGGTCACAAATTAAGGTGTAAATTCATGTACACCTTAAGTTGTGACCTCATAAAAATGATCAATGGCTAATGGTGCAGATAACAGGATTCATAAGGAAAATTTATTGGCCACTTTTGTGAAATAAATATATTTATACCATACCAGTGGGAAATAAAAACACATCAATAAATCATATAATATCTACAACTATACTAATAGCATGAGTAGCTGTTATAACCAACATTTTTAGACTTACAGACACCCCCTCTGGCATGGTACAAATATAATGCATGTTAGCAGCTAAATGTGCTTCAGTAAGAGACAGACATGTATATCCCACTTGTGAGTTATCTAGGCAGGCACCCCTCGTGAATTATGGTCCCTCCTCAAAATATGAGCCACAGAACAGCAAAATAGATACTCCGCAACCATATAAAATGGGTCAAAAAGCACAGTAGCAGAGCAGGCTTGTAATCATAGAATCATTGAGTATCTCAAGTTGGAATGCACCCCTAAGGACCATTGAGTCCAACTCCCATCAAGTCCAAAAGTTGCACTTACCTGTTCAAAGCAAGGTGAACTCTCCCCCTGCTTGCTCTAAGCAGGAGCAGATCTGGGCAGCAATACTCATTTCACTGCTGGATTTGTATTCTTTTGGTTTTTTCCAGCTGACTACCAACTAGGATAAAATTCAAGGTAGACCCTTGCATGCTGTCCTACAAAAACAAGCCTTGGCTGTCAGGGAGTAGAAGTTCATATTTCCTGGGAGTCTTCAAACAGTTCCAAGGAGCTGCAAGGCTTGCCTGACCTTGCCTTTAGCTTTGACAGGGTCTCCCAAAAGAGATGTTCCCCTTACAGGAGCAAACCTGAGCTTGCCCTGCTGGCTGCACCCACAAGCCCAGCAAGGGCAGGTGGCACAGTCAAGCCTCCTACATAAACCCCATTCTCTGGTTCCAGGCTGCAGCTTCAGCTTCTTCATGGCTCGTCTACAGAGCCTCCATGAGGTTCCCACCTCTCCTTAAAGCTCCTGAACCTCAGCTCAACCTTGTTTCATCCAAGCTTTCTGGCTTGGACCTCTCAGCCCAGAGGTAAAAATGTGCAGTACCATGTGGCTCCCACAAGGCACCTCCTAAGCAAAACTCCACTGAAATCCATGCAAAAAAATAAAAAAAATAAAAAAAATCTTGGCTTCAGCAAACTCTGGAACAGACACATTTGGAGAGTTCAGGTGTCTGATGCCACATTGTTGAATATCTCCCCAGCACCAATTCTCTTGGAATCAGATCAAATCAAACACTTCTTAGGGCTATCTGCATTTTCCAGCCAGCATCAGCTTTTGCCATGGTGGCAATAAATTCATGCTGTAATGTGATGTGTAGCAACATGCTGCATTGGCAGAGTGGAGACAGCCAGAATTTAAAAAAACAAAACCCAAATATAGCCAAAATTGTTGGGAGGCAATGATTCAAACACCAGCATGGTTGAGTTTATGACGGGGAAAGAAAAGTCTCTTTTCCTCTAGCAGAGAATAATAAATTGTCCTTGTGGTTTTTTGCGTATTTTCAGCTAAGCTGCCTCCTTTAAAAAAAGTAGTTATAAATTTGCTTTCCAAATGTATTTTTCATTGTGTATTTTATCATCTCTAGTCCAATAAAATTTTCTTTAGAAACAACATATTATTGTGTCAGAAGGGGAGGAGGATAAGAATACACCAGGGAACCTTTCAAAAATGTTTAAGTATTAATTTATTTCATGATGAATTTTCCACTGTCATTTTCTTAATAGCATGCACATGAAATAATCATGTCTTAAAATGCTCCGTAATTGAAGGACATTTTCATTTCCTGATTACTGAGGGAATCCTTCTTTGAACCTTTATGACTAAATGATGTAAGCACCAGGCTTTCTTTCTTTTTTTTTCTTTTTTCCATCTTTTAATTTTTTGTATTTCTTCCCTCTGCCAGTCTGTTGAGACAGTTTTATCCAGTGATAATTTTCACAGGCATGGACCTCCCCTTTTGTATGAGAACAAATCCTGGGATGTCCCTCACTGGTAGAGAGTGAGGACATGGTGGAGCTGCCTCTCTTACTGATTGTATTTTAATTACAGGGGATTTTGAGGTCACTTGCAGGTAGGTTGGTAACAGGGACAGCTTCAACTGATGGATTTTAGCTGATGTAGGCAAAAAAATCTGCCTTGTACTGATGTGCTCTTCGTGGTCATTGTGGGAACCTCCATGGAGCTGTGTATGACAAGATCTGATTCAGGAGTCAGAGCCGGGTCACAGCCACTTTTCCCAGACTATTTCACTTCTCTGTTGCCCCAGCACTGGCCCAGGTGGCTCTCAGCAAGCCCCAGCACACTCATGGGGCAAAAGACTGGGGCCACTGTGAAGCCCTGAGCTGAAAATGCTGAACAAAATGCCCTCTCCCATGTCCCCCCTCCCTCCCCAGAGGCTAAGGGCCAAACCCAAAATCCTGGAAACCCCTTTGTACCCGCAGCAAGCCCATCCTTTGGGATGTGGATGACCATCACGACTTCAGACAGGTGAAACCGAGTCCCCACGCAGCCAGGGGCAGAACTGGAGGTGGCAGGTCAGCTCAGAGGTTTTCCCCAGCCAGATCCCTGCCCATTCCAAGGCTTGGCTCCCACCCCCATCGAGCTCCCTGCACCCTGAACCCGCCTCTCCTCCCTCTCCCCTTGCACCAGCGTGAAAGCAGGGAATACGGGAGGGCCGGGGAGGCAGAGGAAGCGCCACTTGCCATGAAGAAAAGGAAGATTTATTAGTGTTTATCCAGAAATACCAGCTAGCCTGCTGCTGATCCAACTGAGCCCAGCAGGCTGCAGATTGGGGATTTGCAGGCAGCCCGTTCCGTGCCAGCCCATCCATCACGGCCGGGAGGAGCGGAGCCGGGCTGGGAGCCCCGGGGGCTGCCAGGGCCCGGGGGTGCCGGA
>JAHLSL010000008.1:8376876-8445675 GCA_025920805.1 Petroica traversi
TGTCTCCTGCAGAATGCAGAATTGCAGGGGATGCAATGTCTGAGCCAGGGCTGTCTGCTGCAGAATGCAGAATTGCAGGGGATGCAATGTCTGAGCTAGGGATGTCTCCTCCAGAATGCAGCCCAGCTGCTCTCCTGAAGTGGGGAGCACAGTGGGAGAAGGTGGCATTATAAGACACTAACAAGCCATGGGTCCCTGCTCTGCCAGAGGGTTCCCCAGATGATTTTGGGTATGTCATTGAGTCCTCACTGGGGCTGAGACACCAACTCCCCCAGAGACTGCTGCTCAGGGAAGGGCACTAAGAGGATCCCCACTCAGGATAGGCCTGGGGGCTTGGAGTCACAGGACCTCATTCCTCCAGCTACAGCTGTGCTCCATGCAAGTGCATAAAATTAGAAATCAGGGGAGGTAAATCAATTAATTTGCACTGCAGCCTTGGAATCTCCAATACCATCATGCCTTGTCATTCCACCATCAGCCTCCCCCTCATATGTACTTGGCCATGGGAAGTCAGTCACTTCTCAAATGTCATAAAGGTGTCATGCAAAGGTAATAAATAAACCACCAGAGTCCTGGGAATGGGCTTCTGAAAACTTTAATATGCTTTGGTTGTCCCTCCAGATTTTAATCAACCAATCAATAGTTGGAACCACTGCTATGGGATGAAAACTGCAGTGGGGAGGCTTTACTTTGACATCTGGAGATTCCCAGTGTAGGGAAGGACCATTCCTTGGTGCTGAATCAACTGAGCTGGGCTCAAAGCAGCACCTTTACAATGATGCTTTTTAGAAGTTAATGTTTTGCACTGAATCCTTAATTCTTGGGTCAGGCAAAGCCACATGCACAGAAGCCACAATGCCAGCCAGTAAAACAGGAAGAATCTTGGCATTTTAATGCATTTTGTCACAGCAGATAAGGTGGATGTTAATACCCACACACCAGGGACCAGAGACATTTGGTTAATTTAGGAAATGCTCTCCCTGAAGGGAGAATTTTTTGTAATTGCCCACTGGGAGCTTTCTTGTAACTTGTGCTAAAGCAGCTCACACTGGACACAGTCAGAGACGAAAACCTGCTGAGAAGCAGCTGATCTGGTCCCAGGTGATGCTTCACACTGCTGTGCTCCCTGTGCCCTGGGTCCCTCGCTGTTCTCAGGGCCAGGCTGGGGCTGCATGGTGGCAATTTCACACACGGTTGCTCTTCAGCTGCCGGGGCAGGAGCTGAGGGTGGAGGCTGGAGCACATCAAGTGTTGGGGAAACCCCAGGCTGGTCCCCTCCACTTGGCTCTGGTGATAACCCCCTCCCCACAGGAGCCTCCTGCCAGCTGGACCCTTTAACCCAGGCAGGAGACAAATTGTTCCACGTGTCAATTTTCCATTTAAAATGCAAACTAGATTTGACAGAGTAAACTGAATAAAGATTTGGATCGGATAATCCAGTAAAAGCTAATTACTAAAACAAAATGAGACACTGAGACGCAATCTCCCTCCTCCCTTCTCTAACGAGGTTCATTTGATGAGTTCTCTGCCTCGAGTATTAGCACTTTCTACCAAGAAACACAAGCTATTAACTCCTTTTAACAATTTATGATGTTCAATAAACTGATTAGGAGCCCATGGTACATAATTTAAAACCATTTGGATGTCCTATGGCCATTAAAGAGAAAGCAATGAGTCTGAACAACCCTGCTAATTATAGGTCTTGATGACTCCTGATTAGAAATCCTAATTAGGTGTCCTAACTAAATCTTTTCTTGTTTTTAAATTTATTGTCTTCATCTCCTCACCTTGTTTACCAGATGATTTAGGAAAGTTAAAAACAGGCCTTCCCTAAACTAAAAATTCATTAGCCAAACAGAGAAATGTTGACAGTATCACCAATAGAAATGCCTTAACACAAGCTCCTAAATATTCTGTTTGGTTTTATTCTGAAGTGCAAAGCTAGTTACAGAGTTTGGTAGGCTGTCTTTCCTTCTGTCTTTTATTCTTCAATTTATTGCATGTTATTGAAAAGTCCCAATAAGTGAAATGCCAAAAATTGCTTTTAATTCCTCCTTTTTCATCCAATGTGAAGCTTCCCTAGAAGACAAAAAAAAAAAAAATTCTTATATTTAGTATTGGTTCAAACAACAAACTTCTTTTCTCCTTGGATTTTTGATTTTCTTTTAGAGGTTATGTTTATTGCTGACTAAAAAATCTACCATTTTTCATATTAATTTCATAACTAGTTCTACTTTGATAAAGTTAATTGAAAACCTATAATCAAAAGTATATTTCTGATGCAAATTTTAGGAATAACTGTAATTTGAAACTGACAGCTTGGTTTTCAGGTCCAGCCTCTCCAAGCCTAATTCTGTGCACTGGGATGAAGAATCAGTGGAAAAATCAACTCGTGCAAATAGAGGTATGATTTAACAAAAATTTAGGTATGAGGTATAACAAAAATAGAGGTATGAATTAAACAAAAAATTGTTTAATTCTTCCACAAAGTCCTGTTACAACCTGTTTTTCCAGGATTCTGGGCAAACAGAAAGTCACTGCTACCAAGAAGGGAAAAGCAGAGAACTCAATACCCATTGGAAAGGTTCATTAATGGATAATCCTTCTCCCTCCCAAAAATCTATCCTTCATTTCTGCTCTGAATTCATCTGCTTTATTTTCTAACCACTGGGCTTTGTTCAGTTTTTGTCTGCTGGATTAAAAAGCTACCAGAACTTTGCTTCCTGGCAAAGTATTCATAGATGAAAATCAAGTCACCATTTAACCTTCTCTTTGTTAACTCAGATGAGCTTAATCTACCTGGAACACTTTTATGCAACAGCAGAATGATGAGTGTGGGTGATGATATCCTCCTTGGCATTCCAGAACAGATCTGTGTGGAGGCTTTTCCTGAAATTTCAAGCTGTAGAGAACCAAAGTTAAAACAACAGGAACACCAATGGTTTTCCAATGATCAGAAAATAGCAAGGGAACATCAACACTTCCATCAAACCTGGGAGATGGATCCCAGTCCTATCCCCACCCAGCCTGTGCAAACACAGTCTGGGACCAGGGATGGGTTTAGCCCATCTTTCTGGGCTGGAGAAGCCCAAATTTAGCACAGAGGAGGTGCTCTTGCTTAAGTGATCTGGAGGGACTACATCAAGACAGGGCTTGCCATATGGTACTCAGTGCCCAAGGAGATATCCTGTGCTAAAATCCTAAAAGAATCACTGAAGCTTTAAATGGCTTGATAAACACTGGACAATAGGACAGCAAACACAAGATACTTAGCAGGACTCGTTATTTTCCTTAATTCCTAGCAAGGAATCTGTTGATTCTAGGCACAGATAGATAAACATGGCCATGAAAAGACTGTACAGAACCCTTGTCAGTATAAATTTGACAGCCTGATGGAAAAGCATAGATCCTCCCTCTGGGAAAACTGTTGATCAATCAAAAATTTTTGCAGTTACTGAAAATTTTGTGCTTACACTTGCATTTTTAAAGCAATTGACAGTTGACAAAGAAGCAAAGTTTTTACTGCAAGAATGTAAAGTTAAAAAGGGGGAGGAAGTATTTAAAGTCTGAAAACAAAAAAAGAAGGCAAGTAAGGGGGGATGGAGAAGAGATATTTTGGGAGATGTGAGAAAGGTTATTTGACATTTACAGAAATTTCAGACCAAATGTGCACTGCCTGCACACCAGGCCTGCTGTGAGCCATCATCACCTTTCCCAATGACAATGGTTCTCCTCATGGATCCACATCTCATGGCAAGAAGCAGTGGCCTGTGTCTGGTGACAACCAGCAGAATGGCCACCCCAAAGGCAGCCCAGGAGAAGGCTGGTCAGAGCCAAAAGCCTGTGTTTGTGTTGGTTTGATGTGTCAGACAGGAGCATCTTCATCCCTGCCTTGTAAATACCATCACAGCATGATTGGGAAGGCAAAAATCTTCTTTTAGGATATGATGTTCCATCCTGTACAAAGTCATCACGTGAGTTTTAATCTGAAACTTTGCCCTTTAGTTGTGTTTGACATGAATTTCACTTTCAGTAATACTTACTTAGCACGCAAAAGGCATAGGTGTTATCGGCATGATCTCTCTTTTGGGTGATCCACATGGGGAATATGTGACCTTTAACTCTTTTTAATTCCCAGCAGAAAGAGGCTGCCTTTCTCCCAGCGAGCTGAGCTCTCATTTGTTATCTCAATCTGGGATTTAGCAGGATTCAAAGCTGATTAATTTAGAAAGCATATGGGCGATGAAAGACATTTTATGTAATGGGTTTACACGACCTATTTGGTAAACAAGCAACCCCACTGTTCACTCTGAAGAGTTAAAATTTTCATGCTTTTTATTTTTAGAGTTGAGTTTTTCCACTCTCGGATATTTTCTCACCCAAGGTGCTCATATTGTGGGACTCCAACCAGTGCATCTCCCCAGGCAAAGCAGCATCAAAGATAGTTTCCTTTCTTTGGTAGAGAGAAACAAAAGAGTTTCACTGGGAATAACAGCCAGTTGTGAATCACTGAAGTGAAATGTTCCTGTCTTCCCCTTTTATCAATTTATTAAGCAGTTTTACAAAACTGATATGATTTCCTACTCTCATGTTCCTCCAGATCTATACTTTCCTAGAGAAAAAAAAAACAAACAAAAAAACCAACAAAAAACATCCCTCTTGATTTAGATTTTAGACTTGATGACTGCAATAGAAATAATTCAGTATTGATGGCAAATTGACAAATTCAGTCCTCTTAATCATCTACAGGATGAAGTCCCTTGCAACCAGTAAGGCCAGGGGCATATTTCTAAAACAATCCTATTCCTTAGCTCCTAGCCTTGTCCTTTAACAGGTGTGGGTATGATTTTTGTTCTCTGTAAAACACCAGGGTCAAGGTGACGAGTGCAGAATCACTGAGACATGTGTGGAACAATTGCTCTTTCAGACACATGATTTATGAAGTATCTGACTAATGTGGTCATGGGAGCCTGAGAGGAAGGCAAGGAAGCTGGTTAAGAAGCACTTAGCTCCCCTCTCCAGGCCCACATTTGCATCCCATACCCACAGTAGCATTCATCTCACTTGATGGTAGCTGTTTAAAATTTAGGCATTTCATTTAAGCCAGTAGTCCATGTTCCTTCTCTGTCCATGGGGAGATCAGCAGCTGCAGATGATGATTCATTCCTCCTCCATCAAGCATCATCACCTACAGAAACCCTCTCCCACTGTCCTACCAAATGCCCAGGCACCTGATTTTTGAACAAATGATACAAAAACCCAAGTACCCATTTAACCCTGGGCCCAAACACATCTGACATTGACATTTCAATGCAGCTCAGCTCACCGTGGTGTATCTGAGATGGGACAGGACAAGGAGGGCTCACCTCACACCAGGAATTTTTTTGCCTCCACCCAGCCTTCTAACACATGCCTGAGACCAGAGCTTCTGAGACACCACTAAGGACAATGGCTCTGTGTCCAGGGGGAGGCTGGTGACCAGTGGTGTCCCTCAGAGCTGTGTGGTGGCACTGGCACTCTTTAATGACACTGACACAGTGACATAAATGGCATCCTAGCAAGTTTGCAGTGACACCAAAGCTGAGTGGGTGTGCTGACACTCCTGAAGGATGGGGTATCACCCAGGGCACTTGGACAAACTTGAGAAGCAGGGGAAACCAAGTTCAACAAGTCCAGGTGCTGGGGGCTGCACCTGAGTCAGGGCAATCCCAGACATGGGTTTGGACTGGCACAAGGTGTCATTTACAGCAGCCCTGTGGAAAAGGACTTGGGGGTTCTCATGGGTGAAAAGCTTTACATGGCCCAATGATGCATTCTTGCAGCCCAAAACAACAGGACTGTCCAGCCTTTCTGCCTGTCACTGGGATGGTGCTGGCATGGAGATATTGGCTGTTACTGCCAGATACTGGAATCACCAGGCTACACCCTTTACCTGTGATTTAGGGGAAAGTTGCCCTTGCTATAGCTACTACAGAATAGGAATAATGGCCTTTAATTAGCAGTCAGAGCTGAACTCTTTCTGCCTGAAAAATGGCCATTGTTTTTAATTAGACTCCCAGGGCACTATCCTGCCATCCTGGACCCAAATTCTACCACTGCCACAAGTAAAATACAAAGAAAGATCTAAGCATGTCCCATTCTCTGCATGCAGCTCAGTAGTTCTCCCTGTCACATTCTTCGTCTCCAACAAGTTCTGATTTTCTTTTCTTTTTTTTTTTCTGACGTACCTAAGATGAATATTCAATGTTTTAGCCCAATTTACACATCTGTAATCTGGCAGTGAGAATAAAAGGTTGTCAGGCAAAATAAATGTGTGTCTCAAGGTCAGACCAGGTTGAAACCGGTAATGGTGCTTAACAGCCTCTGCCATGCTTCTGCAATGATCAGCATTGCTCTAATTGACAAATTAGCTGTCCATATGGGCTCAGAGGCAATCATACATCCATAAATCCCAATAAATACAAACATAATCTGATCTAAGTTGGATCAGCCAAATAAGTTAAAGCAAGATTTAACACCTTAAAGGATTGCATTTAAGGAAAATCACTGTTAGACAAGATTCATGAAGCCATATGGTCACAACAGAGGCCACCAGAGCTCATCCCGGCTCTGGCTCTCCCTGTCTCCTGCCAGACTGTGTGGACTCAGCCATGGAGTAACCAGCCTGGGCTTGCCAGGGGCCAATGGGATGGGGGTCCCACCCCCAGAAATTTGCATGGGAGGTTGCTTTTGGGCAGGGGAAGAGCCGGCTCTGCATTGGCTGCTGCTTCCCCAGTGGGCTGGCAGTGTCCAGGGGTGACAGGAGTCTCACAGCCCTGTGGGCAGCGCTGTTGACAGGGGATTAAGAGGGGTAGCAGGAAAACTGGATGAATCTTAAAATAATCCGTGTTTGTTTCCCCTCATCTGCGAGCAGGTGGGGCTGGTCTGCCCACTGCAGTGGGCTCTGAGGGATGCCCTTGGAAGCTCTTGTGTTGCTGTAGTTACAATTTCCTGTGATTTCCTGAAAAGAGGTGTTCATATCACCAGCCTGTGTGTGTGTGTGTGTGTATGTCCATCTGTGTTCTACTCAGCTCCTTCCCCACCTTCTGTCCCCAAAATATCTTCTGAATCCCTTGGCAAGGTCAACCACTGAGGTCTCCAAGAGGTGCTTTTCTTAGACAGCTGGGAAGTTTCTGCAAATTTCTGGAAAACAGATAGCCTGTAAGAGCAGAAAGACTTTGGAAGTTCATGTAGGAGAGAGAGGTTGGGACCTTATTCAACCTCCCAGACCCCACACAGGTGAGTGGCACAGCAGTGATCTCACCCCCAAACAGGCTTCAGAGTTCATGGTGTAACAGGGGTTCCCAGCACTATTAGGTCCAGGCAGATTCCAAAAGCCCCATCCAAGTCTCTATCCCAGCAGAAGCAAGGCTGCTGGCTACACTTTGGTAGGACCAAAATGTGTGGTTCCCCTGAAAGCTGAGGATATTGCTGAAGGCACTGAGAAGAACATCAAACCCTCCATGGTAACAAAACCTTCCTGCATACTTATCCTGGCTGTTCTTTGAAAAACAGCTTGGCTTTTTCCAAGGACGTCATCAAAGGCTCCCAGTTTTTGTTGCTTTGTCTCTCCCACTCAGGAAAACCTCCTGGTGCTCTCTGGGGCCCTGGAGTGCTGGGTTTGTTCATAGCCCAGAGGCTTGAAGGGTCTGGCCTCAGGGACAAGATGGAAAAATGGACCTTTCCCAGCAACTGGGGAAGGGTGTAGGAGACTGAGATTGGGTGGCTTAATCTTTGACACCTCTCAGTGGGGAGAAGGATAGATATTAAAGACAAGAGTGGTAACGAGTTCCCCGACTTGGGTAGGAAATGCAGTTGTCCAGAGTATAATACAAGTTAAACCTTGGATCTTCCTCAGGCCAGATTCAGCTCAAGTCAGTTCAGCACAAAGAGAATATCCCCAATCCACCTCACCTGCTCCTGTGAGCATTTCCTGCCAGTCTGTCCCCTCTCTCATGGGACAACAAACGCTTTGACATTGAGTGCTTTGGAGACTTTGGTGTCACTGTGGAATCAGAAATCCAGGAGTTGGGATGGGAGAGAGAAACATAGAGGCATAGATCAAAATAAAAAACAGTGAAAAAAGGGCAACAGAGGTTCATGTCTATAGTTCCTCCTTCATTAAGTCCTGCCTAAACAGCCTTAGGGGTTGAACTTCTTGGTGTCAACCTCCTGACTTCAATTGACTTTGGATCGAGTTCTGAATTAAGCAGTAAATCACAATGCTCATCCTAGGCACTGCATGGGTGATGCAAGAGTTAGACAGTGATTTATGAGGGATTTGACCCAGGGCCAGATGCTCACCTTGAAACAGAGCCCTCACCTTTCTGCACTGGCTCACGTAAAAAACCTGAAGTCTCCAGCTTTGCTGCCAGAATGGTTCTTCAGAGGACTTTATCAGCAAAAAAGAGGTTATCAGAAACATTTGTAGACTGGTGCAGAGAGTTTTAGAAGTTCTTTTTGGCTCTGTTGTGTCTGCTCAAAAAAGACTGCCAACTGTCCAGGGCGTTAAGTGGAACTTTACTTCTGCACTCTGTCACCTCTTCTTTGACATGCACAAACGTTATCCACGCATCAAAATGCATCAAGGTTTACACTATTTCAAACATGAAGTCAAATGGTTTCACCATTTTTGCACCATTTTTTACTTCGATGTCTTGATTGTAAGCTCAGCATTTAAGCCTTTCAAAGAGATGGAAACAAAATTATGTAAGGTTCAGGGAATTCATTGTATTCCTTGTGCTCATGTATTCATGAGAAGGCATCTGAAATTGCACTTGGATCTCTACAAAGGGTCAGAAAGCTCAGAGATAGCAAATAAAGGATGTTTGTTCACTGTCTCTTTCACTAAAAAAAGCAGACAGAATCTAATGACACTAACAAACAGTGATCCAAACTAAACATAGTCAGACCTTGTAAATACATCAAGGAACTCCACAATAAGTGATGGTTTGGATGTTAAAATTTTATTTCCCTTCAAAAGGCAACTGAACAAATTTATGAAGAAAAAAAGAGATATTCCACTACAAGATACCACTGCTGGCTCTCTAGGTCTAAACAACAAAGTGACAGAAAGTATTCTGGAAAAGTGTTCCCCATTCTTCCCTGTACCCTCCTTTTGGTCCCTTTCAGAAATAGGGTTAATTCTGTTTCCAGCAGGTGTTTGGCCTGATACTCTACATCCATTCAGGTCCTTCTGTTCCTGGGGGAATCCCACGACACGGTTGGTTGTCCTGCTGAGGTTCCTTTGGTGACAAAAAGTCTCCTCATGTGGTCCAAGGTGCCTTCTCCTGGATACAGCCACAACTCCACAGCTGCTATTGGGTCACCTCAGAGCTCTCTTCTGTTGCTTACTGCTGGCATCCAATAGGGTCATTCCAGTGCAGCAGCTTCCTGTATTTTGCTATTAGATTAAGGGATTATTGATGATGATTCCCTAAGCAAATGGCCACGGCTCTCCTAGCAACAGGCTGATAAACCTTGCTTCCATGTTTTAATTCCTCAAATTCCATTAGAAGATGTTCTTACAGTTTAAGGCATAATATGTTTGTTTTTCCAGCTCTAATGAGGATTGTTAAGTTCAGGGGATGCAGTAAATATGCTTGTCATTAGTAGCCTTTATAAATACTTTCTAGGCTCGCTATCACATATTTCCTACCCTTTAGATATTTCAGTCTAAAAGAGAAACACAAAGATAAGAAATGAAGAAATAAATCTGTATATGTATGTCCAGGCACACATAAAGCTCTTTTCCCTAGACTTATCTTTTTTCTGTTTCCATGTGGGGCAGATTCGTTGTCAGATGGAGTTTGAAGGCCTAGTCTATGACTCCCATTGACAAAAATGTGCTTTAGATGAGACTGGCTGAGAATACAATGAAAGAGAGCTCTGCAATTGATGGGGTGGAAGATGAGAACAGAAAAAGTAGCAAAGAGACATATGGCAAGGACACAAAGAAACACACAGGGACAAGACAAAGCTACAGGGTTTAAGCAAGGCTTCAAGCTTTCCTATCATACACATCTCTTATGAAATGACCTATTTAAATTACCCATTAGCTAATCCTCCCAGCCACTTTCAGGCTTTCAGAGAGCATTAAACAGAGCATTGCACGGTGAGATGTGAAGCCTGGACCTCAGCTCAGGTAGAAATCCCCCTTAAATCAGATCAAGCTCAGGTTTAACTGAGTGCCTTTGGAGCATGGTGGATGTTTTTTTTTTTGTTGCAAGAAGACTTTAGGAAACAACACTGAAAACATCCTTCTAGCAGAAGGGCTCCAAGTCCTTAAATACCATAGGGGAGCCCACTAGAATCACTAGGCAAACACAGGTTAAAAGCCAGAGCCAGGAATATCAGCCCTCTGTTGGTCTGGATGCTCTGAAGACCTTCCAGCCACAGCAGAAGAAGGTGGCAGATGTCGTGGTGGCAGAGCTGTGGCTGGGGACACACCCTCCAAAAACAACTGGAGGCAGCTCTCCACAGAGGATTCCCATTGCTGGGAGAGCAGATTGCATTTGGTGGCTGTCACACACTGAGTGCTTCAGTGCAGTCAGTCCCACCCCTGAGCTCACACGAGCCACAAGTCCAGGTCCCCATGTGCTGGTGAGGCTGGGCAGAAGCCAGACCTAACTGAGCCCAGCTGCAGGCACAGCAAATAGAGAAGGATCTCCTGGCAAAGAGAGGGAATGGGGCTCTTCCACATCTTGGTCAGGGTCAGTCCTCTGCACTCTGAGGACAGCATGGGCAGCAGCCTGGGGTGCTCACTGCAAACACTCCTGCCAGGACAAAGATTTCATTGTAGGCCATCTCTATTTTCATGTTGTGGCTTCTGTATTTCTCTTCTGACCACAGAGTGCATGGGGAAGGGGCAAGGGACAAGAAAAAATATAAAGCCCATAGGGACTGTAAGTAATAAAAGGCTGCAGCAGATTTGTCACAGTATTTCACTTCTTATTAAATTGAATGGTCTCAGTAGAGAGAGACATAAAAGAAAACACAGATTCAAATACCTCTGAACTCTGGAAATAGCTCTAATTCTTCATTTATCATTATTATATCTACTAAGAGAAGAGACATTTTTAAATTCACATCCCAAATTATTTTTTAAATACTTATGTTAAACAAACAGAGCTGCTCTAAAACAGTTTTGTTTTTTTACAACTATCTTTTCATATTTTCCCTATTAATCCTATTTAAAAAACAAAATCCTTCAGAATAAATATTTTATTACTATTTTTTTTGGCCTGTGAACATTGAAACCTATAGGTGCTGGACCTCTCTGTGCAGCACAGCTGTGCTGATTCTCAAGGTTATGTGCATTTTTTGTGATAGAAGGCCAGAGTTTTAACTGAGTAAGAATTAGAAAAAGAGGAAATTCAGAGGCTTTTTTTATATTAAAGCCTTTCCCAGAGCTGAGTGTTTCACTTCAGCTGGAATTTGCCTGAACTCATTTCTGGATTTGAAAGTGATTTTAGAAACCAAAACCTAAGTGAGGAGTGATTTACCAAAGAAATACTCACTTCTCTGCAATATTCTTAGCAATAAAAAGAACTATTTTCTTTTCTTTTTAAAATGCCATTAGAAGTCAGATTCCTTATTACTTGTAGTTCCTCCCTGCCCCAAGATCAACCCCATGCAAGGAGCTGGGCTTACAGCCAGAAGGATATTGCAGCATGAGAAACCAGAGCATGGCATGCTGCAAAGAAAAAGGGTGATGTTCCCCAAAATGAAGACTGTTAGTCCCGTGTAAGGTAGCTGAGCTTGGGCAAGTAAAATGCAAAAATTAAAACCATAGAAAAACCCCACAAAACCAGAAAAAGCAAAAGAGATAGAGAAAGATCTGCAAAATAAACATGAAAAACTATATGGGATTCTCAAAAATGGTGTCTCTCAACAATCACCACGTTGGTATTAGTGGTAATTTGCCAAAACCTTCCCCACCTGAGTCTTGTGCATACAGAGAGGTGGTGTCACTTCTAGAGGTGTTGGGCAAACAAATTAGCCTGATCCTGACTCCAGGGGAGTCATTTGGGCTGGGAGGGGGTGGATCAACAGGCAGATGCTCGGCGGATGTGACCGCTCGTCCTTCGCTTGAGAAGCAAATAAACAAAGTTTCCTTTATTTACTCAAGGTCTTAAATAAAAGCTTGGTTTTGTTGGCACCACAGCTGAAAAGAAAATCTTCTGAAATATTTTATTTTTCTACAGGAAAGCACAAGGAATGTGCTTATTTAGCTGAGATAAAATGATAATTCCTAAGAAATCATTGTGGATTAGGGAGCGAAGCGATTAGAGAGAGATGGTATATTTATGAATGTGTGCATAGCCCCGCTGGTTAAAGGGGTATTAATCCCTCTTAGTCTGCAAAAGGACCTTCAGACTGCTCAAGCAAGCAGGGCTTAGGCACTGCAAGCTTCCTAGAAAGTCCTAAATCTTCACATTAGCTCCCTGCGTTTCCTCATCTTAAAGTCTAAGCCGTTTTCTAAAGGATACTTCCATAAACAAGCCCCCTCAGAATCTGCAAGGATTTGGAAATCCGGATTGGTGAAATTTTTTAAATCCAAGGTCCAAGTGGATAGAAGAAGATTAGGTTGCAGTTAAAAAGGCCACCTTTAAAGAGACAGTGCTGTCCTAGATCATTATTTAGGCTGAACTGAAAAAGAGAAAGAAAGAGAGGGGAAAGAATAGAAGACAAAAAGGAAAGAAAGGAAAAGGTGTTGTATCAGTGATCCAGTTGACTCAGTGTCCTGCATGGTCCCAGAGCCTTTAGCGGGGAGAAAATGTGTGTACCTGCCAAAAACAACACCATATTTGTCACACATTCAAATTAGTGTTCAAATTAACTGTGACTGCTCTGCCAGCCCTTCCCCAGGGGGTTCAGTGGGACTCTCTGTCCTCCTTTTTGTGATGTGTCCCTGGCTGCCACCAAATTGCATAGGAGTTTCTCTGCCAAAGGTGTACAGTGGTAATACACATTTGCAAATTCTCAGGGAAACTGGGGCCATCCCACAGAGACACACTGGGTCATTCTGAATGAGCTTCACTTGTTCACAAGGTCGTTCATGAGAGACTCGTGAGGTTGTCTGGTCTCTCCCTCCCATAAAAGTGTTTGCAGCCACAGGCTCTGCTGCAAGGGAGGAGGGACAGTGAATCTACAGGGGAGCCAAGTTCAGCAGAAGACAATGAACTCTGTCTCCTTCTTCTCACTCTCCAGGACTGACATCCACCAGATTTCCAGTGGATTTAACTTACAGTCCTGGTAATTCCACCAGAATAGCCAAAGAGCATAGAAACCCCTTCATACCCAGCCACTTTGCCTTAACCAGGGGAAAAAA
The DNA here is from genome assembly GCA_025920805.1 of Petroica traversi. Classification (NCBI taxonomy): domain Eukaryota; kingdom Metazoa; phylum Chordata; class Aves; order Passeriformes; family Petroicidae; genus Petroica; species Petroica traversi. Next base: position 8,390,248 of record JAHLSL010000008.1, read on the forward strand.
AACAAGCAGATATTGAGGGGAAAAGGAAACAGATTATATATGATGATGACTACAGAGGTAGGAATGACACTTGACGTCAATTTGTGGTCCTGGCTGAGCCCTAGCTATTCCCTTTCTTAGGAATATATAGGTAATCTTGTTTTAATTAAAAAGAAGTGTGCTGACAGCAAAACAGGGCTCTCCATCGTGCCTTCAGCACTCAGAGGTGCTCAGAGTGCTGACAGAAAACACAGGTCTGGGCACTGTTTCCTTTTTTTCTTAACAGCTGTTCGAGGTGAGTTGTACAGGCCCCTTCAGAAGAGGCTCTGAAGCTGAAAATTTGGCAAAGTATCTCTGTAGTGCTGCCAATGTCTCTAAAACAGTTCACTGTTTGGTGGGATGTGTCATTAGTATGTGATTAGACCTCAAAGTGGGAGGATTGGCAGCAAATCCAATAGGAAAAGTCTTGTGGATGCCTCTGAAAGAGGTGAAGAAGATCTTGGAAGTTACGGGACCTCTCCTAACATGACCTTGCTGCAGTCAGTTTTCTGCAAGTCAGAGATGCCAGGGGTGAGATCTGGGAAAAGATCTGTTCATCTGCTCCTGCACAGAGCCACGGGGCAAAGCCTGAGGGTGGCAAAACAGCACCAGAACATTGCAGGCCATGGTGTGACACCTCCTTGGCTGTTCTCAGGCTCATGAGATTAATGGTGAGAGTCCACTGGAGAGCAGTCATGGCATGGGTGATTCCCAGAAGGAGATTTTTTTTTTTTTCCAATCTTGCCTCAGACTTCCTGGGTAATGTGCTCCTCTTTCAACCCAAGGTAGAAAATCCTGGTTTTGGTCCATGGCTTTCATCTTGTTTGATTTTATACTGGGACATCCCAGGCCATTGCTAAGGCTTAAACAATCTCCTCCTTCCACAACCTTCTCCAGCTGACAATTCTGCTGTCTCGTCCTACTGGTTTCTAGCCTGGCTTTATATTTAACCTGCTCTCCCCTTCTAAAAGTACATTGATAACACTTAAAAACCATATTCTTCCAATGTTTTTCAGGCACAACCTTTCCCCTTTAGAGATGTATTCATCTTGTTACAGCTTTGTGTGGAGTCTACATGTGACATATCAAAAGACAAATGTAAAGTCTGTCAGAGCAATGCAACCCCTCCTCCATCAAATCAGAATAACACAACATGTGAAATGAGATTGTTTAGCATATTTGTGACTCTTGTAATTAGGAAGATGAATGGATTTGTTATGAAGACTAGAGAAAAGGAGTCAAGAGGCTTCAGTTCATGTTCTAGCTTGTCTATAGGGTTTCTCTGGGATCCCAGACATCTCCCTGAAGGGTTCTATGTCCAAAATTCAGAATGAACATGGCAATATTCTTTCCTCACATTTTCAGGAATCACTGAACTTTCCAGGGGAGCAGTCTACCTACAAGCTTGCCTCCCTCCTTTCCCCAAAAATCAGATTCTGAGTGTTCCCCTTGTGCAAGCAGAGCCCTGCCTTAAAAAGGACTGTTGTAGGATTTTGTGGGTTTAAGCCCTGACACCTCCTTCTCCCAGACAAAACTGCAGAGCCATGAAATCTTTAAAGTATTCCAACATGTCTAGTATCACTTTACAGACAAATGCTAATGAGATCATAAGCAATTGACTAGAAACAAATAAATAATTCAAAATCTACTGCAAGTGTGAAAAGTATTTAAATGCTATTGATAAACTAATCTACAGACTCCATTAGCAATTCAGTCACACAGCACCTGTATTGATCAGGGAATTTAAGCACACGCACAAAAACAAACCCCAAAAATACAGCAAGCAAAATCTAGTTTGTTTGGCAGCTCTTCAGCAAGCAACTTCATTAACATTTAGGAGTTTACTGTGTCATTTGCTATGGGAGTTTTCTTGTCTTGCTGTTTTACAGACTGCAGTAATGGCCTGAATGCTGCAGCTATGGACTAATTTAAACAAAGTTTTTATATTTATCTGTAATATAGACTAAAAAAATCATGTGATCATTGCTCCTTTTGAGGCACCTACACATTGCTGGACTAGCCCATGCCACTGGCCTACCTTCCAAAATCTGCTTTTGGGTTTCAGACACTATTGCTTCCTGATGTGCTGGATTGTTCAGCCTTTTCCCTCATTGCTGGGAGTGTAACGTTGAATTTCCTGCTAAAATACCTCGCTTGGGTAGACCCTACAGCATCAGCAAGGGCTTGCTCAGGTCTGTGTGTGGATGATTCCACACACCCTGGCAGCAGGAGAAACCCTTGAGAAGGGCTCAGCCCATCGGATACATCCACATGGAGCTGCTCAGGGATCCAAACTTCTTCCACCTGTCTCAGGCAGCAGGAAATGTCCCCTGTGGCACCTCACACCCTACCAGGCCTTCACCTGGCCCTGTGTCCCTTCTTTCCATCCCTTCCCAGCCACGAGGCAGAGTGAAACTGTCACTTGTCCCCCACAGAGGAGATGATGGGTCACCAGCCCATCAGAGGTGGGGACAGGACAACCAGCAGACCTTCCAATGGAGGGGGTCTCTTTTTCCCCCCCTTTTCCTAAATCCCCAATATCTTCCACCCAAGGAGCATTTTGCAGTGTTGGCTTCATTCCTGAAGACAGAGTTGAAGGCTGGAAAAAAGCATCAGGCTCAGCAGTGGTCCTGACAGATGATATTTGCAGCTAGGTCTCCATCTCCTCAATCCACCCTTAGGCTCAGCCAGACCTGCCAAAGCTCCCTTCTTTGCTCTTTCCTGCTGTCACCCAGCAGCCTGCATCAGGGCAATTACCAAAACAAATCAATCTTCTCTTGACAGTTCATTTACACTGAATTAATTTGGAATTAGAAACTGTTATTGCAATTGGCAGCTCCTGATATTCCCAATACAACGCGGCATCTGCAGGGAAAACAACTCTAGACCCCGGCGTTTGAATTAAAAAGGACAGTTCTTCTTGATTGAGATATAAAACCAGAAAGGATTTTTTTTTCCCACTCCAAGTTCTTGTTAGTTTTAGGCTGCTGGCAGCAAATCCGGATCTGCAGTGTCCTAAATAAAACTCTCCTTATGGTGGCACAATTTTTTCTCACAGAGCAGTATTTTTGATCCTGCTGCATAAGGATAAGGCACCTGAGTCTTCATTTGCACCTTCTGCATCACGCTGGAGCCTACAGTGTAGGGGCATGTTGGAAGAGGCAGTCTAAGCAATCTGGTACCCACTTCACAAGTAAAGAAACTGAGACACACAGAGGTGGAGAGGTGAATTTGCCAGATCTGGTTTTCCCCTCTGAGGCTTGCAATCTGAGATGCTCCCATTAACAAAATGTCCTGCTTGCCTTCTCAAAAAAAACAAGTCAAACCAACCAAAAAACAAACAAAAAAAAAAAACCCCCCAAAAAAACCCCAACCAAAACAGATTCACACAAACAAAAAAACCCAAAGCTTCACATTTTGTATAAAAAAATATTAAGCTTTCAAGTAAACATTTCAGAATCCTAAGGCTGATCCCACAACATCACGTTACACTCCCACATCTTACATACCCTCAAGGTATTTATTTTCACCCCTGTCTGAGGGGATTTGACCCAATATCTCCCACCTACAGGCACTCGTGTATTAGCTCGGGGATAACCTTAGCTCTAGGAAGTGTTTTAAATTTTAGTCAGCCTTGAAGTGGTCAGACATTTGGATGAGATGGTCCTTGTAGGTTCTTCCAAATGAAATATTCTCTATTCTAACTTACAGCACTTCTTAAAATTGTTTGCCAGTTTGCTGGAGCAGAGCAAAGACACACAAATAAAGAGGATAAAAATGGCAGCCACAAGATTTTCTACCACCCTCTCTGATCCCTACCACCACCATCACTGTTTGGGCTTTGTTTGGGTCTTTAGGAGTTCTCATCAGCTGGACTTCATGGCTGAGGAAGGCTGAGAAACACCTCGAGGGCCAGAAAAGGGGCACTGAGCTGCTGAACCAAGGCACGACAGGGGTGCTCCCAGGAGCAACCTATCTCTCAGCACCTGGGAATTTTAGCATTGCAAACCAGCACGCCAGAAAGATTTAAGGGGCACCCAGGGTCAAGCAGGAGCTGGGTAGTGGTTTGGAGGCTTTACAGCTGGACTGAAGGGCTTAACATGGTAATTGTGAACCTCTGTCCCTTCGTGGGTCTAATCCCTGATCTGTTTCCTGCTCCACCTTTGCTAGGGCTGGCCATGCACCAGATTTCTTGGTTTCAGTGGGTTATGCTGTAATTCCAGTATGTTCCTCTGCTCTGAAGTGGAGCTGGAAAGTGTCCCATGAAGGGAAAGCAGGAGGAAAAGTAGCTGTGTGGAGTTTCATATGATGGTTCCTACTGCCTTGTGTTGCCCTGTCCCACATCACATGAGGTGAATGGGATGTATCCTCAACCAATATCCTGGACCTACACCCATCCATCTTGCACAAAAATTTGTGTTGTACCCCAGTAGTTCCTCCACCCTGTCAATCATGGGCTTGTGGACCAGGAGACATAGACCATCAGCATCCTCCCTGTGCAAATTAAATGTGTATCCCTATATAGTTTATCCCTGATAGAATTCTGTTTTATCCTTCTTGCTAGCTGCTGCAGAAATCACCAGCGTGAATGTTCATGCCTTCCCTGGATTCCTTCAGATCTTTCTAGAACACAAAATCAAAATGGAAGTAAGCAAAATATTAAATGGGAATATCTGGTGCTGAAACCTACTCATTTTTAGAGGGGTGAAGTATATGAGCAGGCAAGCAGGAAGGCATCAGAAATTCAGACACCTAAATTTCTGTCCTTATTGGACACCCACAAACTGGCAAAAGAAAAACCAAATCAAACCAAACTAAAAAACCAACCAACCAACAAACAAACAAACAAAAGGACCAAATTTTCTAGTAATCCTGCCCTCAGTGGGACTTTTTCACTAACACTCAGTTCAAGGAACCAACCTCAAGGATGTTGGTGTGGGTGGTGTCAGCCCAGGCTGCACCCCCTGCACACACAGGTGCTGACAGCTCTCTGCCATGCTCAGCCCCACTCTCCCTGTTGCAGATCTGCTGAGCAGGGATGAGTTTTACCCCTGGGAGCTTCAGCACACGAGTCCAGCCCATCCCATTGTGCACACACAGCCCTAACAGCACCCTCCACCCTGTCCTGCCACACACTGCAGCTCCATGTGTTTACTCCAGGCAGGATCAAGCCCAGAAGCCACAGAGACATCCAGCAACATCTCTCTATGCTTTGGGATCTCACAGGCAGCCCAGCCTTTTGTGCCAGCATCCAAGAGCTCAGAAATACATTGCAAATTTGGGTGAGGGGCTCATGCCCCAGCTGCAGAATACTCTGACTTAAACATCTCCATGTGCCAGAGCAGCTTCCTGGGATGCTGAGTTCCCAGTGTCTTTGTTGGGCTCTAAGCACTCACATTTCAGCAGATGCCTAAACACTGTCTTTAACAGGGGTGCTTTGCTGAATAGGTGGAAAAGCCTGGGCTTTACACCAACAGAGGATCTGGCCCACAGGCTATCAGGCATCTGGCTATCACAACAATGCCGAATTAAGCTATTTAAATTGCCTGTGGAATGCCAGAGGGTCCATGTGCTTTTTTTTTTTTTCCTTGGTAAAAGTCCTCTTTGTTATTATTCTGATGACCAACTTGGGCTGCTTTGCTTTGTCATTTTTAGTCAGTCCACAAATTCCCTGAGCTATACAATTTATGGTTTTATCACCAGTTCCTAAGCTTTTCTACCCCGTCTCTCCTGCATCTCAAATACTTCTCCCCTTTAAATAAACCTGCTTCATTTTTTTTCATAACTTTCCAAAGCAGATAAAAAATTCTTGAATTTCTGAAACATGCAAACTGATCACTGTGGCATTAAGAAATCTTAAGAAGACTTATTTTAAGGGGTTTTATTAGGGAAATTCCTGCTCTTTAAGATATCTGTACGGTTGTCAAAAGCAGTCACTTTTGCAGATGTTGGGGCTTTTCTTACACTAATCTCCGAGGAAAGCCTGAGCCTCAGAGATCACTTAGCAATTTTTAGATTTAAGGAGATGAGAAGAAAAAGCCAGGGAGCTGGTCCCTCTTAGGGTCAAGTCTTATTTGAATTCAGAGATCTCTTCGTCTAACATGCAACAGTGTCGTTAAGATGACGGCTAATTAATGCAAGATGACTTTGAGATTGCATTGAAAAAAAAAAGGGAAAAAAAATAAAAAGGACAAAGAAAAAGTGTAACCTAAAGAAAACCAAGCCTGGCCCCTCCCCAAGGAGAAACAATGGCATAAAAACTCTGTGTCCACTGGCTCACCAATATCAAACCAGCAACAAAGCTAAGAGCCAGCAAAAACTAGTCCTTCCTTACCCAGATCAAGACTAGGCTGGGTGTAAAATGTTTTTTGATGTGCCTCAGCTCTCAGCTATTTCTTCCTGACCAGGCTGCTATCTGTCCATCAGTCACAGTAATGCCACCCTTCATTTTTGTCCCTCAGTGTAGAGGAATTAGGTAACTGTCCTTATTTAGGATCTCTATTAGTTCTCTATTTGTAATTTGTCAAGTCTTTAACACCTTTTTAAGCTTGAAGAGCACTAAGCCAGATCTGTTCTTCTCTAATCACATCAGCTTATTTCTGATTTCCAGAAATTACAAGGAACACAGGCAGGGGAAAGGCCAGGGTGTGGTGTAAACACACAGGGCAGAGCTGTCCCTGTCCCTCTCTCTGCACCAAACCCTCTCTCCGTGCTCCATCGGGAGGCACCTGCCTCCAGTGGGATCCACCCTGGGGAAGGGAAGGCAGCACCTTGCCCCTCTGATCAAAAACCATATCCAATGTACTTGATACTCGAGGCACTTGGGAATATCTGCTCCCGACCCAATCCCTGCAAGCAGATGAGCTGCTCAGACTGTCAGATAGCTCACTAACCCCAGCCTCCTCCTCCTCTTTTTTTTTTTTTTTAAAAGCAACACAGATTAGAGGAAGCGTGTTTCCATGTGGTATCCATTTGCAAATTAGCCACAGTTCCCCAACATTAGTGTTATTAGGTATTTAACTCCTGCCTCTTCCTTCTTTCTTCTTATTCTCTCCAACGCAATTGTTTAGAACAGAACAATAATACATACATATGCACAGTAGTTGTATATATAACATTCAAAACCAACCCCAAACGATGCCCAAATGTGTATTTCTCCCTGTCTCACAAGTCCTTTAATATCTGATTAATGCCTATTTTACTCCTTCCCCCTGAGTATTTAGTGTGTGCCTGTATAAATCTGCATAAATTTTGCAGATTCAGTGGAAGAAGTAGGAAAAGCTCCATTGGTTTAACTGAGACTCACTCGGAGGAGCCAGGGCAGATGATGGGAGGAGTTCCAGAGCAGTGCCCATGTCTGGGGTGTAACGTAAGAATTAATTAATTGTACTTAATGAGCACATGAATTTTATGCTGTGACATTAACATACGTATTTTTCTTTCGTTTGGAGCAGTGCAGGATTAGCACTTCCCAGCGTGGCTGCAGCTGTGGTACAATTTGGTAGCAGTGATTTCCTTGGTCAATCCTGCCACAGCCTGATGGAATTTGTGTGGAGAGTGATGCTCTTCTGCATGACCCAGTGATTTCATGGGGAGGTAAAGAGCTCTCAGATGGGTGTGCTGACATGTGAAGAAACACACATTTGTGAGTCTGAAGTGCACTATGGACTGTAAGGGATTGGATTTTCTGTGGAGGTTGCTGTATCCCAAAAACAGAAGCTCTGATCTTTGCACTATTGATATTTTCAGCCTTCCTTAAATATTTGTTCCTTTACTTGTTTCTTGGATATACGTGGCACACACAAGACTGATAAACTCATTTTTACAGAAATGCAAATCGGGATCTCCCAGTATTCATCTGACTCCTGGAAAGGAGACTTTAAGATAAATACAGATGTTCAACCAGTGTTGGCAGGCATTAATTCCATACAAAGAAACTTTACTTTTGCCCTTTCCCACTTGTTTGTGCTGTACCCCAGAGAGAGAAATTCTGACTGTTTTCCATGACAAATTATGTCTGGCTGTTGTTTTTTCACAGGCATGTCTTCCGAGGACAGCACAAACCCTTCACTGACCTGTATGGTCAGGCTCCAGAACACTGATCATCAGCAGAAGAAAACTCCACCACTTCATGGGTCCTTTTGTTCCAGCACTGAAATCTTGGGGAAAAAAATCTGTCCCCACAACCCTTCTGCCAAAAGTCTGCAATCAGCTTTTTAATACAGGGCAAGGACTAACACCGAGAATTACCCTCAGAACCCTCAAATTCCTTGACCACTTATAGCTGCTTCTAGAATTACTTAAAATCTTTAGACTTTTAATTAGGTAATAAAAACAAACTGAGAAAACAAACCGCCGGAGGTGAGAGAGGTGGAGGGTGAGGGGAGGTGATTTTACCTGTCACTGCACCAAGCTGGGTGTTGATGAAGTTAAAGCCATACAGAACACCTGATAGATGTACAGAGATAAAATGAGAGAGGAGAGAACACAATGCTGTCAGTTCATCTCTGAGCCAGGATAAATATTAACATTATCAGACTACTGTGAAAAATCCCAGAGAGGGATTACAACCAGAGATTCCTTAGAAGAAGAACGGGTGAAAGAAGAAAAGAGAGAGATAAATGGACGCCTTTCTGAATGTTCTGAAGGCGGTGAGTATCACTTTCTCTCAACACATTGTCAAGCTCTTTCACAGAGCAAACAGGTCTTTCATTTCACAGCCTCTTCTCCCTACTCAAGGGCCATGGGTAGATGCTGGAAAGAAAGAGGATTTTGGAAACTTGTCAAGTGGCGGGAGGGGTTTTCAATGGGTGTTTGAAAAAGGACTCAGTGAAACCCGATCTCGTGTTATCACAAGCACCACTTTCCTTTCCATGCCCTGCACTCGGTTTGCTTTCCCCGAGATGTCGCATCAAAGAGAAGTTCAGGAGAAGTGTGTGGGGTGGCAGCTTCGGGTGTTGGCACAGTCCCTGTAAAGGAGGGAACAGGATTCTCACGGGCTGAGGACACAGATGCACCCCAACAGCTCCAAAAGGCTTTAGCGGATGCAGGGACAGGTCTTTGCCCAAGAACTGCTGTGTCCTGATCCGGGAGCACCTCAGCTGGAAATCCATGCTGCAGCCTAACCAGCTCCCAAACTCTAGTCCAGGCTTTAGAGCTGTGCTTTCATCATTTCTGCAGCGAAAGCTGCTTCCCCCTCTCTGTCTTGCTGCAGTTCTCCACCATGTATGGGCTGGGAACCAAGAAATCAAATGGCTACAGGTTAAAAATTAATCCTTCTCCATAACTGTGAGTTATTCTTAACCTAGATCATGTCATGATGGGGAAGAAAAACGCAGATGAGTAGGACAGGGGGTTTTTATTGCTCTCACATTTCAGTTACACAGGCAAAAATACAGAATTTTTCATCAAAGCAGCAAACAGGGGCCAGTGGAACATCCAGGAGGTTTAACAGTATTTGAGCCAGCTACCAACAAAGCACAGAACAGTTTCAGAGACAGGGTTTTCTTATCTCTGGAAAATAAATTATTGATGAGGAAGTGATAAAGATAAAATGGGCTGAGAAGAGCAAATAGAGAAGAGCTGTTCACCCTTTCTCCCTCCAGAAGAACTGGAAGGCAGCAGCTGAAACTTGCAGACCAGCTGGAAAAGGAAAAATAATTTTTCACACAATGCCTGTTTAGTCTGTAGAGCTTCTCACTACTGGATGATCAAAGGCAAATGGAGAAATTAATCAAAGAAATAAATTAATTTTGGTTACGTTGGAAAGTCCCAAGCCACACATCTGGGGCTTGGGAGACTATTCTGGTGAAGGATCACTGTGAATTTGTGGTGTGACATTCCTTCATCAGTGGTTACTGCTGGCCACAGCTGGAGACAGGATGCTGAGAGGGATCAGCCTTTGCATAGAGATTGGCTGCAGTTATTGGCCTTTGAAATGACCAGTGGAAATGTCACTGCCATTTAACACAGCACTAACAGATAACACGTTCGTGTCCACCGCCCTGCCAGAGTCCAGATCCCTCAGCCATTCTTTTGAGTGATACTGAAACTACCAGGTCCAAGTTTTCAGCGCAGTAGTGAAGGTGGGAATGGCCAGCCAGAGCTCAACTCCCACATCCTCCAAATCCACGCCTGGCAGTGCACTCCCCACTGATAAATGAAGATCTGGGCTTCCCACCCACAGCTGCTGTGCTCACACTGATCGTTAATCTGAGCAAAGACCCAGGGCTGATTTTCATAAGTGCTGAGTACAGACAGCCCCGACTTAAGCCAAAAGGAGCTGTGAGCCTTCAGCGTCCAAGGCAACGAGGCTGAACCATCAAAATCTCCTCTGCTCAGAACTCTGAGGTACTACAGAGTCAGCTTCCAGTGACCTGCTGCCTGGCTGTGACTGGGAAGATGGGTTGGGCACGGAGCAGGTGTTGGGTGGGGTGGGGATGCTCCAGGGACTGGCAGGATTCTGCCATGCACCTCCAAAAGAGGTGACAATGCATAGCTGGCAAATCCTATTCCAACGAGCACCTTGGGAAAGAGGCTTCTGAGCAAAGGAGGGCTTGTGGGGTGTGGAGACTTGCTGTGGGACCTCACAGCCTCACCTCCAGGGAGGGTTGTCATCAGCGTAACACGATGGAAGTGTTCCCCATGCGTAAGAAAGAAAATATCCCCCTTCCAGTTTGTTTAGCCCTGGACTCTGTACGGCAAAAACCCCACAACACAGGTTTTTCTCCCTCACCTCCGTGTCTCCCTCATGCTCCTCCCAGCAAAGAGTATGTTTTGTAAAAATCCCCTCCTTCTGTATTTAGTTCCTAACCCAAATGCCAGGAGACTGTCGACAGCTGGCTTAAATCTCTGCAGCTCAGGAGATCGCTCCCGAACCCCACCACCCCCCTGCCACATTTTCTAATAAAAATTAATTTATTATGATCCAGAGAGTTGAAATTAATCTGCCTCCGGAGAGGCTGTGTCTGGCGAGGCCTGGTGAGGAGGAGGCAGAGGGCTCCGGAGGGCACATTAACAGTATTGTTGTGCTTAATGTTGTGTAGCAGCAACATCTGCTAATTTAATGCACGAGCAGCCAGCTGCCTCCGACAGCTCCTAACAAGGAGTGGGCAGTGGGGAGAGGAGAAGCAAGGAGAGCTTAGCAGCAGGGTGAAGGTATGAGGGGCTGGGCTGCTCTCCAAGCCCCCCTCTCCAGATCCTGTGTAATGGGACCACCCCAGCACGTTCCTGCAGCTGGGATCTGGGTGACATCCAAGCTCTGCAAAGGCAATGGTGAAGGGGATACTGGTGGCTTGAAAGCCCTGTTTCACCTTTCTTTGTTGGGACATTCAGAGCAAGGAGTGAAACAAGATCTCTGCTTAATCAAGACGTGCCCAGAGTAAATGGAGTGAGGGATGGACATCAAGCCAAAACAACATGGAGATGGTGTAAGGAAATCACACCTGTACCGAGCCTGGTGTTATTCCCAAGTGGTTCATCTGAGAAGTGGATTCTTGTGAGCTAGTTTTGCAAAAGTTCTTCTCCTTCTGCAAAATGGAAGAAGCTTAAACAGGAAAAAAAAAATAATCCCAACCCTCAGACGACAGGAAGGGATTCCCATTTATGGGATCATAATCAATGTAAAGCTGTTCAGTAGAGTCATGGAAGCAATGTCGTCATACAGGCTGGCAGGTCTCTGAGCTGGGCACAGTGCATCTGCATAAATAAATAGATATGGAAATCCCCTGGGTGCTCATGGACCCTGCTCTGCACAAGGACCTCAGAGGCTCACAGTGGTCTCAGACTGGCAGATAGCTCCCAAGTTGGGGCAGGACCCAGGACTGAAGCAAAGAGAGCCCCAAGTTCCAAACTTTAACCTGCTGGCCCTGAAATGAGTAGTGGGGAGTTTTTTACTCATTACAACAGTGGGAGAATACTGCAAATCTCAATTTCACATCTTGCTGAGGGTGGAAGAAAAGGAAGAGAGGAGGTTTTGAATCCTCCTGTACACAGTTGCTCCGAGTGTGAATCCATGTTCCTTCCCTAATCTAACCCAATGTCCATTTCCCATCTCCATCATCAAGGAAAGGCTCAGGGCCTGGCTGCATCCCTCCCATCACCAGAGAATCCAGCACACACAGGGACGTATTGGTCACTGGGGAAGAAGCCAAGGGTGCACAGCAACTCTGATTTCAACTGGGAAACAGAGGAATCCATAGAGGTTTGGAAAGCAGGAGTGAACAAGCCATGGCATGTTCTCTGATATACAGTGGCAACTCCATGGAAAAAGTGGCTGGAAGAAACCAGGGCTGTGAGACCCCAAACACTCAGACTGCTCATACCCATAGGGTGAACCCCTATAGGAATATGAGGTTCTTGGTCCTAAAGTTCTGGGACACCCCCATGTCCCTTGGGCAGAACAAATCCATGACAGATCCTGCCTCCAGGGGAACCAAGAGCAACACAAACAGAATGGGAAGACATACTGCATTGGGATAAAAGAACATGGTAAACCTCTTAGGGAAGGGAATGAAATGATTTTTTTCTCAAATAACCAACATAAGGATTTGAAAATGAACATCTCTTAGTATTAATTTAATTAAAGCAGCATGCTGCCGTTACTTATAAAGCTAGAAGAATCAGTCTGTTTAATGGGTTCTCAGCTAATCAAAAATTAATTAAGCGTTTAGTGGGGATTCCAAATCCCTGAATTGGATTTAAAGAAGCCTGTTTCCATGTCTTTTTCAAGTGTTGCTTGTTTTACTATAACAGGAGACGTGTTTGATTGTGCAGACCTCCCATTATCCCTGGCTTGCAGGTGATCAGCCTTGAAATTCATTCTTGTTAGTTGATAGCTGCTCCGTTCCCCGAAATGACTGTGACAGAGCATCACTAAGTCTCTGCCAGCCCTAAAAGAGGGCTCAGAGCTTTCCTCTGAGCATTGTGCCATGCATCTCCTCAGAGTTCACAGGAGATAAAGAATGAAGAGCAGAGCAGGGCTGAGAATGGGGACATCTCCCCCTTATTTCTGAGGCTTCTTGGTTAGGTGGTGGGGAGTGGCAGTGCCTTAAATGGGCTCTCTCCCTCCACAGCTCTGCTTGCAGATGTCCTACTGCCTTTGCCCTCAGTAAATATTACTCACTTCACCCTTCTCCCCTCTCTCAACCCTCTCCTCAGCACTCTACAAGGCAACACCCAGCACTGAGTGATGGAGGCCACTCACCCACAGGTAGCAGCTACTGTGGCCCAGACTCCAGAGGCTGGAGGAAGACAACATCCAACGTGTTTCAGGAATTCCCTTTCCCCACACCCATTTCTGCTGCCCCTTTCTTCACCACCATGTTGTGCCTCAACGCAGAAAACAACCCCAGGGAACAGATACAACTGGAAAACACCCTGTCCATCGAAGGGCAAAAAATAAAAATAAAACATATTTTAACTGCTATCAGCTCTCCAATCCCTTTGGCAGTGGGAACAGCGAGGTGGGCAGCCAGGCCCTGGGAGGGAAGGCTGGTGCACAGGGAGATGTGGTGCTGCTGGAGCTCGCTGCCTGCAATCACTGCTCATCAAACTGCTCCCTGCGATGGAAACCACCCGAGCCTGCAGCTGGATTTGCCTTTCATCTCTGGAGATCCCTTTTTTTAGCTATTCAGCATCCTGACAATGTAAATAATACCAATAATATTTTTTAAAGAAAAAATAAAAGCATCAAGTGTCAGGCAGGATGCGAAATTTTTCAGCCTCTTTTTTCGGATGGGGGGTAAGGGGTGGAAACTTAGTAATGCTCTACCTGAACCCCTTAAAGCACAACATCTTTGAAGTAGCAAACTGGCAAATACACTCAATCAATTATAAATGAAATAATCTTCTTAAAATATTAGAGATTTGGGTGCTAAGCAATACTGGAAGATTACGGAGAGAAAATCAGTTTTAGAGCTTCCTAAAGTGACAGAAAGAGAATAATCGGAAGAAATGGTGAGAAGTTTAAAACGATTATGTAGATTTGTGTCAGTGAAAATGTCCCAGCAATCCTTAGCCGATCTCTCGTACGCTGGAAATAGATTACGTTCAATCCTTTCTTAAAGGGGTAGGTTTCTTTCAAGTGTGGGGGTGGTTTAATTTCTTTTTTTTTTTTACTTTTCTAAGGACCTTTGTGTTATTTTTAGCCTTCAAATGAGGCTGGACCCAAGGGCAGGTTTGTGTTTCCTTGTGGTACTGGAGGTGAATGCACTGGAGCAGAAATTGGGGTTCACTGGTGCATGTGGGGGGGCTCTCTCCTCACCTTCCAGCTTTACACCCCACACGGAGCAGCCACAAACAGAAAAGAGACACCAAGACTCAGATATCCACAGGAGCAGGGCACTCAGTCCTCATTTTGCTTGAATCAGGCAGATACAGACAGTTTGCATCACAGCCAGTTGGTTTTCCCCACTGGGAAACCATCCTTTTAGGGGAAAAAATGTGTCTTGGAAAGGCTGAGGTACCCGTGTTGTTGAGCAAAATTTATTCCCAGCCTTCCTGTGGCACAAGCAGCTCCAAAAGGAGAGAGAGGCAGCCTAGGAAGGGCACAGGAGCACACAAGGGGCAGTTTGGTACTAACAGGTTATGAAGAGTCTGCACTGCATTTTCTTTTGTTGCTGTTGCAATTAAGATCCCAGCTGATCCTTTACTGGCTCTGCATTTCACATTCACAGCCTCAGTGCAGATTGCTGGGCTAAGTCAGAGCCTACCCTTCACACAGACATACACTTCATATTTTTTACACATCCTCCAAAGATATCCCCTGTAGAAAGAACTACACAACCTGCAAAACAGCTTTTCCATGCAATCACCTCCTTTGGTTTAATGAGATTTGCTTGAGTTTGAGATACAAACCACAGAGACCTTGTGCCCCTCTGGTGTGGTGCTGGCACAAGTGTGGGGAGGAGGCTCCCAGAGCCAAGAGAGGAGGGCAGGAGTCCATTAATCCCCCAGGATTTAAGTGCTGGTGTTTGCAGTCAGAAGCAACAGAATAATTCAGAGGGAGAAAATAAAATAGGAGAAAGAGGCACGTCAATGTCAGGGCTGCTTTTAAAGATGGTGCAATTAAACTGAGGGGTTGGTGAGAGCTGTTGTTAATTGATAGCAAAGGAGAGGAAGCTGTCTCCAGGGAGAAGCAGATAATGTAGGTAATCTTCAGAGAGGATTTGCCTAAAGAGGTTTGGGAATGGAAATTCCTGGAGTCAAGTCGGGGTGGAAGAGGAAGATGAAATCTGGTTTGTCAACAGCCATCAAGGAGGTGTGGACCAACCAAAAATCAGCCAGGTTCTCTAAGATGACATTGCTGCCTTCACTTAGGAACCACAAATCCATTCATCTTCTGAGTCAGAGGTGATTTCAGTAGAGAAAAAAAGGTTTTTTTAATTTCTAAGTCAGATAATTACAATAGCAAAAAAAAAAAACCACCTTTTTTGCAACGTGCATTTTTTCCACTTACACAAGAAAAATCTTTTCCCTCTTGTTTGGGTCTCCCCTACTCATCTGCTTATTGGTTTCCCTACCTTTTTTACTTTTACTTCTTCTTTTCCTGTGGGCCAAAGTGAAATAAAAAAAATAAAGACAGGCAGAAAAGAATTTCGAAATGAAAACCTTTCTTAGAGATTCTTGCAAAATGTCAATATGAAAAAATTCCCTAAAAACACTTTAAAAAATTAAAATTGAGTACAAAAATGGGATTTCCTAAAGGTCCTATTTTTCAGCATCTCTGAGTACTGGAAGTGTTTTTCTTTGGGTTTGGAGGAATCTGGATGTTATTCCGAGTTATTCCTCTCTCCCTGTATGCCCATGGATGCTTTGGCCTCATCATTTACATCAGCTTTCCCAGAACACCTTCATCTAATCCCAGCCGTCCCTGGGGATTCAGACAGTGGGAAATAGCAGCCCTTACCTGTCGCTGGTGGAGAGGGTAGGCAGAATTAGCTAATGTTTGTAAAGCTCTTAGCAGATGACAGTGCTGTTGTGTGGTGCTACACCCACGTTAGAGCTGGATGCCGCTTGATAGTCAGGCATGGAATCAATTTTTGAATAATGGATATTAAAAACGTCAACTCTGACACCCAGCCATAATGCCTGCCGTGCGCTGAGTGTCTGCACATTGTTTCACACACTTAATATACAGTGGAGGCACTGTAATTACTCCCTGCTAATCCCCACACTTCCTAATCTGCCCGTCTGCGTGAAACCTGGCTGCCTCTTCCCACCTCTGCAGGAAGATTTCAGAGCACAAGCTGCACCTAGCTGTCACTGCTAAGACACCTCTCTCTCTCTCTCTCTCTTTTCTTCCCCCCAAAATATTGTGAGTTGCCAAGCAAAGATTTGCTAATTGCACTTATCCAGATCCCCCAGCCTGCTCTCAGGCTGCATTTGTCGCCAGCAGACAATTAGCACAGAAAAGTTGTTTATCTAGAGAGGCAAAAGGCAAAGGCCCTTAAAGAATTACTGTCAGGAATTATGGACACAGGAAATGTGTTTAAACTGTGGGAAAATTTGGCACAGAGGGCTCGGCCTCACTTAGAATTAGCCATCTGAAAACTGAACACGAAGTCTAAACAAATCTAGGCAAGTTGTCTTTGTTTAGAGTTCCTTGGGTTTTGAGCCAGCTCGTGCTGCCAGTCTTTCCTGCCAGGTTAGGGAGATTCACCCTGTTTCTGCCATCCACCAATACACAAGGGGTAGCTGAGGCTGAGACAGGAACAAGGAGTAGCTGGGAAGGGATCATGAGTGTCCCCAGACTGGGAAAGAGGAACTTTTTCGCCAGCAGAAATACCTTGAACCAGCTGGAGCAGAGGGGCCTGAAACAATCAAACCAAGCTTCATGTACAGCTTGATAGGATAACAATAATTTAGATGGGTGCGGACTTGTCCAGCCTCCAATTCAGTTTTCTGCTAGAAACAGGGACCACTCTGAGGTTAGATCCAACTTCAGCATTATATCAGGTTGCTCAGAGCCTTGCCCAGCTGAGTTTTGAGTGTCTCCAAGGACGGAGAACCCTCAGCCACTCTGGGTTAACAACAGGCTATATTACATGGTTACAGGGGAGGTGGTGAGTGGGATTGGGGGTAGGAAGGGGAGAAAGCCCAAAATATCCGTGTTCATCTGCTCCTGTCCAGCTGACCTGGCACACACCACACACATTCTGCTGCAGGAAAGCAACCGTGCAGATACGATTCCTTTGGAAAAGTCCCAGTCTGTCCTCCCAGGCCATCTCAGTGCCTGCAGGCAGTAGCACAGGCTGCAGAGGGACTGCTATTAGGGAGTATGGCTTTATTAATTAGATCCAGGTCCAGCTTTCTTGCAGAAGGAAATTACCTGCACTTGAGCTGAGCAGGAAAAGCCTCTTTTCTGCTCTCACTGCAGATTTCATCTTCCCCTCCACCCATGAGTTTTGTGCAGTGCCAGAACCCCTGTGTTGGAAAATCCTGGCTTGTGGCTGGAGCTGGGGCACCTCAACACCCCTGAAAATGAGTCAGAAGAGGAAGAACTTTGCTGGGATGGTGATTGGATTTTACCCCTCGAGTTCTATCTCTGACAGCTTCCTACTCTGTGAAACCTTTAGGCTTAAACAAGGTCAGATATGCCACCATAGATCAGGCAGAGCCACACTGCTGATGACCTGAGGGCTCAGAAATAAAAGAAAGATCCCTTGAGGTAATTTGCTCACAGTCACCTTAGATATACACCAAACTTTGCCTCAGAAAATCAACCTGTGTGTGTCGCACACTGAAGCACTACAGAAGTGCCGCCTTCATCTCAAAACAGGTCTTTACTTACACATTACAGAGGTAAACTGAGGCATGCAGCAGTGGAGAGGGAAGTGCAAGTTGGACCTGTCTTCTTTTCTTTTTAGTGGAATGGCTTGGGTTTTTGTGTTATATCATTTAGGGTTAGCCCAAATATAGACCAGGGCCCCAGGATGCTGCATGTTGGCACACAGCCCTGCCCAAGTGTCTCTCACTCCCTATCCACGTGTTGAAGTAGGGCTAAAAAATGGAAAATCTTTCTGTTTACAAGAAAATCACAGTTTAAAAATAAAAAAAACCCCACATTTACAAGGCTGCACAAAATATGCTCCTTATTCAGGCGCTCTGCTGTCCATGTTCAGCCTCTGCCTCCTTCGAGTCACTTTTAGGTTTAGCCCAGATCTGCAGTACACTAACACCACCTGGCCCTGGTGCACAGCGTCTGAGCATCCAGCCTGGTTTATTTTAAACACAGAGAGTGTTAGGGAAGCAAAAAAATTAACAGTACCAGTGCTATGACTCCCCACACAGACCCAGCAGGGCTGGTGCCAGCCCTCCACACACAGCCCAGCACACGGCAGCCCCTGAGCCCTGCACACAGCCTGAGACAGGCAGCACGCCAGCCTGAGACGGCTCTGAGCCCAGAACTCGATTATTGCTTAACTTCCCTGCCAAGCCTCCAGCTCCCTCTGTGCTAAATCATTCCCCATCGATCCGTTCCCATTATAAAGCTCCTGTCTCCCCCACGAGCATGCGGCTCCATATGACTCGACTTCCAGCACAATTGAGCTCGGACCCTAAAAATCAATACTGCAGCAACCCAAGGATCAGAGGCCAATGAGGTCTTTAACAAACGTGTCTGCTGCTCTTGACTTGAGTAGGCTTCAGCCTACTTTGAGGTCCTTTCTGATCCATCATAGGTTTGTTCAAGTTGTCATAAAGCAAATTTGCAGTCATTGATCCAGGCAGAATGAAGTTGTGAATATCAGATGGGGGATGGAGGAGGGAGAATAACCCTAGAGAAAGAGTTTTAATAGCTTATAGGCAACACATGTCTGAGCCAGAGAAAAGCAAATTAGGAAAATGCAAACGAAATAAGCTTTTTGTACTTTTTAGGGTTGGGTTTTTTTTTCCAGTCTTTCTTCCCTCTGGAGAGGGAAGCTGCCCTGGCTCTTAAGAAAAACAAAAGGAAACAATAAATATCATTACCTATAATATAGGTCAATGCTTTTTCTAATGGATGAGAGCTATGGCTACATATACTTGGGATATTAACTGTAGACCATGTTATATAACAATAACTTATAAATACATACAATATAACAGGCCAGATTCTTCTTTTCCATGAAACCCTGTGGCTCCTCTGAAGCCAATTCAGCTCCTGCAAGCAGACAGGACCCAGGGAAACTCATTTCAAAGCAAAATAACTGAAGAGGGAGGAAAGTGGCTTTCCATAAAGTGCGATTCTGATGACAAATGACCCAACCACCTGCAAAATGTATTAACGAGGCTTCTCTATGCAACAAATTGCACAAAGGCCAATTGAATTTAATATAAGGGTCATTCATCTCCCTGGCTTTTTGTTACGTTTAATTCAGCTCCAAATCTTTTCAAAACTCATTAAATGAAACATAATCAAAATTCACATTTCTGTACCTTTTCCTTATTTCCAAATCAGAACCCTAGATCCCAACACTCCCAGCTTGGCTCTGCTCTGCTTTCAGAGCTGCCACCCGTCCTCTGCAAGGATAAAAGTATTTCAAGTTTCACAGATCACTGAGAAATGGGGATCCACGTTGAAATTCTTGTGCAGGAGATGCTCGCTTCACATTACCTAAAACATTGGTGTGACTGAGCAAATATGAGATGCTCACTGAGCTTTTAATGGAAGGTTTGGAAAGGAAAAGTAGCTGACAAATGAGGAACCATCCTAAGCTCTTCTCCCATGGGCCCTGGGAAGAGGAGCAGTCTCTGCCTTCTCCCCACAGCCTTCCCCTGACATTTTTAACTGGCAGGCCCCAGTTATAACCCCACTGAGCTGGAATGGTTTGCTCCCTGCTGTGCCAAGCCTGGCAGCCATCATTCCCATGATGATGATGCAGCAGCAGAGCTTCCACAGGCAGTGCCCTGGGTCACCTGCCCTGTCACTGTCAGTGGAGCTCCCTTTCCTCCCTCTCCTCCTTTGAACAGCTCAGGGGATGGGCAGCCTCCTCCAGACAGGGCAGAGGCAGGGCCAGGTAAGCAGCTTCCATCCATCCATCCATCCATCCATCCATCCATCCATCCATCCATCCATCCATCCATCATCCTGATGTTGGAGGGAGCCACTGAGGAAAGACAGCTGGGTCCTGTGAAGTGGAGGGGGTGTTGGAAAGGGATTCTAGGAAGTGTCTCAGAGAGTAGGGGCTCCCCAAAAAATCCAGCACAGGTCACCCTAGGTTGCACCATAAATAATTCTATTCCCCAGGCCTATCTACAGCAGCTTGGGGATTTTGTCTCCGTGCAAACCAGTTGTGTTCATCAAGCCCCTGTCTCCCTGCTCCTTTTCAGGTGAGGTTTGAACCCATTTGGTACCACAGAGTGTCATGAGCTTGCTTCATCTTCTTGCCTGATCTCTGAGTAGCAGCCTCTGACTGCTCACAGCTTTCCCTGTCACTCAAGATTTATCCCTTAAGAAGTCCCAGTGAAACTACCCTTGGGTTCAGTCATCACTGGTTAGGCCCAGAAATCCCAATCCAAGAAAGATTTTCAACTTTTCTCCCGTCACTCAGCATGGCTGAGGTGACAGGAGTGTCCCTTTTACAGGAAAACCAATGATTTCATTTTCCCTGCCAGTCCAAATTGTAATGAAAACAAAAAGTGCTACAGTTCCTCATGCTGCTCTTCCCTGCTGAGTAAAAGTGACACAAGGTGGATGAAATTAAGATTCCTTTTCAATTTCTTCTACACTTTTCACCCAGGAGTTTTGTGTTTATGTTTATTTTTAACCAAAGCCTGTCCTGTCGCAGTCTGTCCTGTCACTCCTGTGTTAATAAGACTGGAACAGTTTCCCATTCTGGCTGATTCTTCTCCTCTAAAACCTTTTGTGCTTCTCATATCAACATTATCTGTTGAAAACAGGCTCAGAGAGAAATTTCCAGCTGAGTGCATTTGCATCTTTGCACACTTGGCCATTTCCAGGGGAGTCAATAGGGCAAGGCAGCAATTTCAGCACTTGTGCAGCGTGGAGCTGCGGTACCTACACCGTCTCCATCTCTGTTTCATTGCGGTGATGGAGGAGCAAACAAGGCTTCCATTCCTGATGAACAGAGAGAATCAAGGATTGCTTTCACTGCCTTTGACCCATTTGGCTGAGAACATCCCTCCCCCGAATTCATTCCCTTTTAGAGCCATCTTTCTTCAGTCGAAATTACTCCTTAATTCCTCTTTTTTCGATCACACCTGGCTGCTTGCTTTTCTTCATATCCATCAGCCCTTGTGCTCACCATAAATAGTCTGCGTGAATGTTTGCTGATATTACTGCTGCTTCCAAGTGATGCAGCCTCCACCTTGCACTCTCTGCTCCATCTCCATCTATTGCTTTACCCCGCTGCCTGTCTGAGAGTGGCTGCACACACTCCTGCAAAGCGTTATCTCATTATTTCAATTCTATCTGCTAAAGCGTTTGGAGAGACAGTGTATTAAAGACACTATATAAAAATAAATTGAATTGAGAGGAATTCTATATACCTAAAGTTGTAAAAAGGAATAGTCTCCAGTGATGACTCTATTTCCAGCAACGGCATTGTAACAAGGCAGAGTCCATCTCCCAGCTGAATTTTAAATAGGTCTGATCAAATTGAGCAGAGCTGCCAGGCTCACAAGGTTGGGGCTTTGTCCTGGGGAGCAGGGGCTTGGGGAGGCCTGGGAGAGGGGTGCATGGAGCAGGGGATTGGTGCTGCAGCCCAACCTGCCACTTCCTGGCCTCCTCCAGTCCAACATTCCACCAGCACAACTCGCCCAGCTCACCTGGGAGTTACAAAGACGAACAGACTGCCCTTCCTTCAGCTGCTCCCTCGGGCATCATTCCCCCCATTCATCATTCCCCCCGTTCAGCATTCCCCCCATCACCAAGGCAGCAAACCCTGGCAGCTGCCCCAGTGCTAGTGCAATGGGCTGACACTGCCCAGATGTCAGACACTCACCCAGGCCTCTCTCTCACTTCTCTCCACAGCTGGACAGGGGAAAATATAACAGAGGGTTCATGACTTAAGGACCAGGAGAGATGATTCAGCAAATACCTTCATGGACAAAACAGGCTTGAATAAGAGATATTAATTGAATTTATTGCTAACAAAATCAGATCATGAGAAGTAAAAGAAAACCTTGAAAACACCTCCTCCACCGGTCCCTCCTTCCCATCTCCTCCAGCCCAGGGAGACATGGAGTGGGGGCTGTGGTCAGTTCATCACCTGAGGTTTCTCCTGCTGCTCATGGAGAGAATTTGTTCCCCTGCTGCACCATGGGGTCCCTCCTAGAGGAAATAGTTATCCAGGAACTTTTCCAGCATGAGACCATCTCACAAGTAACAGTTCTCTATAAACTTCTCCAAGATGAGTCCATCCCCCTCAAACTGCTGCACCATGGGCCATTGTTCCATCAAGGACAGGCTTCTCCAGGGTGGGCTTCTGTCTCCGTGGGTCTCCCATGGGCTCTCAGACTCCTCTCAGGCATCCACCTGCTCCAGGATGGGTCTCCTCCATGGGCTGCAGGGGCACAACTGCTTCACCACAGGCTGCAGAGGAATCCCAGCTGGTGCTGGAGCACCTCCTCCCCCTCTTTCTCCTGGGACTTTGGTTGCTACAGAGTTGTCCATCTCACACATCCTCACTCCACTCTTCTCTGGTCGCAATTACAATTGCACAATAACTTTTTTCCTTTCTTCTCAAATCTGTTCTCACAGGGCCATTCCCACCACTTCTAATTGGCCCAGCCTTGGCCAGCAGCATGTCCATCTTCTGGAGCACCAGGGATTGCCTCTGCTCGACATGGAGGAAGCTTCTGGCGGAAGCCACTCGTGTAGCCACCCTGCTGCCCCAGCTTGGCACAGCCAGGACAGCTGGTCAGGGAAACACAGCCCAGCCTTCCTCCCTTTGCAGTCTGCCTCAGCAAAGGAGTCAGGCACAGTTCTTGCACATGGAAAAGCAAGGCAGGGCTGGTTTTGGATCCCACTAAAACCAAAACTAAAATGGGTACTGAAAGGGGGCTGCTGCTTGGCTCAGTGATTGTCAAGAACTTGAATGGAACAACAGGGACCAGGTTTAGGTTTCTGGGCCACACTGGCAACCCAGAGCCAAAAGAGGCTGATTCATGTCTCAAAATAAATACTTCCAGATGGAAGAAATATTCCCCCAGCCTTGGACAGTGACCACCAGCACTCATACGAGGCTGTTGCAAAGCAAGCACAGGATGCTTTCTGCACCTCATGCTCCCTGCAGCCCTGAGGGGCAATAACTTGAAAAGCTGCCCCCAGCATCATTTTTTTCTCTGTGTTTTTCCAGGACCTGAACCATGGTGCCTAAAATATGTTTGCCATTCTTTGACTCTTTCAGGGAGCATCCTGCATCCCAGTATTTAATGGGATCCCAGCATCCTGCATCCCACTCAATTCAGTGGCTTTGCTCAGGTGGTGACATTCAGAATGTTCAATTGCTCAAGACTCCTGTACTTCAAAAGAAATTAAATCTTCCGAAGGGCAGCAAGGGAACCAGTGGAGTGGGCAAAACATCTCCCCCAGAAAAGCAACCTTTGCAAGTCTTGAACACAGCTATAGGAAAAAACCCTACAAAACCACACAAAAAAGAGCAATTTACCCCCCAAATGTCCGGAGGAATTTCTCCTCCATTTCTTCCACTCTTCCCAGCTCATTATTTCTTTATAAGGCTCATTACTAGCAGGTCTGAGACTCGGCCACTGACCCACGAAGGCCTGGAGGGAGGAAAGCTTTCCAAGGCTGTCAGACCCAGTTGGACTGATTGAAGAGAGATACAGAGAGGCAAGTGAAGTGACAACCAGAGGGCTGGGTTTCCTGGGGCCCTGAGCTGGAAGTGGCAGGATCAAGCTCCACCAGCACCTGCTCAGCTCTGCACAGCTTCAGCATTTCAGCTTCCCTGGGAATAATGATTTTCCAATATACCAGACCCTGAATCCAAAAGGGATTTACCAAAATCCCAGGGGAAAACTTTAAATTAACAATGTCCAACAAACAGTTTCGTCTTTTCTATGACCATTCAACAGTTCAGAAGAGGGTTCTGCCCCAGCTGAAGCCTCCTTTGCTCAGGACGGCTGTGCTCTGCTCCCTTCCATACTACAGTTCTGTGTATTCCTGTCGCCTTCCTTGTGCCTCCTTGAGAAGTTGTGTCAGTTTAAGGAATTGGTCTGGCTGAAAACTAAAAGAGCTGGAGGGGATGAGAAGGTAGGAAGAGAGAGAGAAAAACTAAGCATTTTTCCTGAGCAAATCACACTTCCTCTGGGAAATATCACCGTGTTAAACCACCTTGTTTGTTGTTTGGGTTCCTCCTGAGCAGGCAAACCCAGGGATGGAGCTCAAGCCCTTTCTTTGTCACAGTACTGACACAGAGGCTGAATGGCTCTGCAGCTGCCCCTGCAGGACCACTTCTCTACCCTGACTTGGGATGCTGGGATTTTAAGTCCTGTTCTAGAGAGCCTCAGTGACGGTAGCCTAGTTGCATTCATATTCCTGTGAGAGCTGGAAAGGTTGTTTTCCTCATTTTTGCTGTATAGCCCAGGATTTTCTGCTGGTGCTTCCATTTCTTTCCCCAGTTTCTCTCTCTCTAGGCCCATTCCCCATTTTCTTGGCTGAATTTTCTCCTTGCAATATGTCCCAAGTGGGTTATTTCAACCTGTGGTGTTGGTTCTCCCTGCAGTGGAGGCTGTATCTGCCTTTCTGCATTGAGTAGCACACCACAGCCCTTCTTGCATCTGAATTTTGGTTTTGCTAGCAAGTGAGGGGCAGCACTTAACGGAGTTTACAGCTGAGTGAACCTCTCTGCTGCAAACTCTTGGGAGAGAACATTATCTCTTAGTGCTGTATAAAATGCCTCGGAGAAGAGCCTACAACAGGTCAGTGGAAAAATACTGTGATAAATATCATGCCTGATGGTCATACCAGGCAAGTGGGGACACCTGACATAATCAGGGGATAATAAAGAGTCTCACCAGGCGTTCAGGAGCATGGGGCTCAGAGAGAGACACAGAGCAACAAGCCAGTGCCACTGCCGGGCTCATTCCTCGCTGCCAGGAGTGGAACAACTTCATTCCAGCCACTGAGAAGTGTTCTCAGGGAGTCTTGGATATATTCACTGGGGAGAAAATTACCTGTCAAAAGAATGATAAAGCCACGGTGTGCTTTGCTACTGGAATCCATTTGTTCTCGCTGGTGATGAGGAAGAGCTCAGGCTGCATCATGTTCCTCTACTCAGTCTTTTGCTGCTGAATGGATGGATGTAGAGGAAAGTTTAAAGAGTAGTGTCCACATTTATACCACGGTGAGATGTACTATTGAATAGTACAAATCTCCTCTCTGTTACCATACCTAGGGTTAAACCCATGCATGTGTTTGCAAGGCTGAACCTGAAAGCAATATGTACTCTGTACTTTGTAAGGACTGATGTGGTTCTCGGTGTGGCTGTGAGAGGGAAAATATGTCACATGCACAAACCAAAACATGAGGAGGCATCACTTGTGCTAGGAAAAATCAGAGCAAGTCACACCCATTTACCCCTTGGAGCAGCTCTGCAGATGTCCATATCCAAGTGCTCATGGCAGCTGGGATGGTTGCACAGTGTGGGGCTCCTACTCACAGAAGTTAAGGTGGAAGGCATTTTGACAGGTCACTTGTTCCTGTGTTTCTAAGCAGGAGTCTCATGATTTTTACAGTTAACTGGGGGTGTTCAGAAAGACAGCAGAGCCAGGACAGTTCTCAGCAGTGTAAGCTGGAGAAATATCCACAAACTGTAGCTTGGGAGTTTCCTGTTGCAGAGCAGGAAATAATTACATAGCATGCAGATGGTGCAGTGCTTGGACAGGACACCAGAGGTGGGGGATCTGCATCCCTAGAGGTGTTCAAGCCCTGCCACAACCACAGCCAAGATGTTTCTACAGGGGGAAATAAACAATGTGAAAATGAAAGCCAAGGCAAAACTCTTTAGAGCAGACAGAAGAAGAGAAAGGAAAACACGGTTGTCATTCTTCCACATGAGAAGAGTGACAAAGGGAGACCTCCATGCCCACCCTTCTGGGTGCTGCCTAGATTTGCCAGCAAGGTCACAGTAATAAGCAATCAGCTGATTGAAATGCTGCATTTCAGCCAACCAGGAGAATAAGAGGACTTTCTATCAGGATTCTCCACAACAGAGCACTCATCATGATAAATGAGCTGGAGAAGAAGACAAATGAATATAACCTACTGCTGCACATGGATTCATCAGCACAGGGAAAGCTTCTGACAGAGACAGAGGGAAGCAAAAGACACTGCACAGGGAGATTTGGGAGGAGCAGGGACACAGGAAGGTTGCAATGAGCTCCTAAGAAGCCCATGGGTGGAAAGGTGAGACCTCTGCTATGTGGAGAGGTGAGCAGAAGGTTATGGGGGCAAAGGAGGAGTCTGCTGATCTGGGGTGGCTCAGAACTGGTGTTGGGCAGAGGGGTCTGCACCTCTTACACAAAAGGTCCTGGGTGTCTAATCTTGACTCCCTGATGTGTGCACATGGATCAGACCAGCCAAGATGAGGTAGTCCTTGAGTAGGTATAAATACATGAAAAACCCCAACAAATGCCCTGCATGATCCTGCTGTTCTCCACGGCAGGCTCTGGGATGGCAGGACTTCCACCCATGGATACACCCTTCCTGCTTCCCATGAACCACAGACAGGATCACAGACTGTGGGCCCTTCACATGGCTGGCATAAAGCACTTTTTAGTCCAGAAGACAAAGACACAATGACATCCATTGCTGGCAGCTGAAGCCAACAAAGTTCAAACCAGTTAGAGCTTGCAAATCACTGGCAGTCAAGGTAATTAGCCACTGGAACGATTGCTAGGAGTTGGAATGAGCCCTCCATCATTTACCTTCTTCATTACTGAAAGTCAGGAAACTGGGAGCAGAGGCTTTCTAAAAGACAAAACCAAGCCTGGCCAAAAAAATGCTGTGAGAGATTCAGGAAAGACAGGGAAATATTTTTTATGTGATGACCCTAGGAAATTGCAGCAGGCATTGCTGGCTCTTTAAATGTAATACTGGTGACCCCCATTATGCCATTCTGCAGTGTCCAGTCAGCAAACAGAGCTAGCAAGGAGCTGGGTTCAACAGAAGAGAATGAGAAGCCATTGGAGTTGCCTCTACTTCGAGAATTAAACTTTTGTCAGGTGTCCATTTTTTTCAAAGAAATTTAAATTCATATCATTGTAGATCTTAGGGCGCTTCCCCCCTCCCCCATCCTTATAATGCAAAATTAGCCTGCAATGAGACTTTGTTTAAAGCCATGGAGTTAATTTTCTATAATAACTGTTAACAGTTGGAGTTTTTCTTTCTTCAAGCTCAAGGGAGAATCATGGACAGATTTATTAATGGTGTCCCCTATGTGATTGATGGGCTGTCGAACAGGGAAACTTCACACCTGAAAAAACTTGAAACAAGAACACTTACACCAAAAATAACAACGCCTGAGCCTGGTAGCTCTGCAAGTCTCTCTGTAGTTACTTGTGAGTGAGTTTTCTGTCATGGCTTAACCTCAGCTGGCTACAGCCCCACACCACCAGTTGCTCACTCCCCAGGTGGGATGGGAGAGAATTGGAAGGGTAAAAGTAAGAAAACTCATGGGTTGAGATAAAGGCAGTTTAGTAGAGGAAGTGAAAGCCACATGTGTGAGCAAAGCAAAGCAGACCAAGGAATGCATCCACCACTTCCCGTGGACAGCCAGCTGTAGGAAAGCCAGGTTCCATCACACATAACACTTTGGAAGGCAAAGACAACAGCACCTCTCCAAACTTCACCCCCTTCCTCATTCTTTCCTCAGCTTTGTATGTTGGGTATGGTGTTGTAGGGTCTGGAATGTCCCTCTGGTCAGCTGGGGTCAGCTGCCCCAGCTTATGGCATCATAGATATAGTTGTGGATGATGGGAAAAAAGGGACATCACCTCTCCAAAAGGGTGGTCAAGTAAATAATGGGTTCCCTCTCTCTTCCCAAAAGCGTTTCCTGCAGCACAAGTTTCTATCAGAGCAAACAGGACTCACACATACAATTTCCATACATGCACACAGTGATGTATGGTCTTGAGAACATCCCTTTCCCCATCTTTGGATACAGGCAGCACCTGATACCAGCCACCCAAAGACTTCCCAGTAGAACAGATTACACATCTCCACTCAATAAACCACCAGCAGCTCTGAGGTTAGGCTGGGCAAGTAAAAGTATGAAAGCTCTTGTCTTAGTTTGCTGGCTCAAGCCTTTCCCACGATCACAACTTCTACTCCAATGGCAAAAATAATCTGTTTTAATAATCTTAATAATCTTTCTCTAGTATCCTTTGTCCATATGGCTGGTAATCTGGCTGCTTAGGAATGAATTATAAAAAAATCCTCAAATAGGGATCTGACGGCTTAGCTCAGGGAATCAAAGAAATTAGAGGCAGAGGAGCCCTAGCTGGCCACTTAGACTTCCTTACCCTCCAGGCCTTCTTCCCACAGGATTCTGCCAGCTGGAGTGACAGTATTGGATCATGGGTGGAAATCACATCTTCTTCCAAGCTCTTCCCCAGCCTCCCATCACTGCAGCCACTTCTGCCACTGGCTCGTTTCTGCTCCTGCTTATCAAGACCACTAGTTCTTCAGGACAATGACTGTTCCTTACACTGACTTTACACAAATCCCAGCATGTAGGGACCATATCAGGCCAGACTCTTCCCATGCTGTGCCAACAGTGACAACAAAGTACAAAATCCTTCTGCAGGAGGATTTTTGTCCTCTTCCAGGGTTTGCCAAGGTCTTAGATGGGACCCACAAACGTTTCTTCCCATCTTTGTCTTTAGCATAGGACGTGGGCAAGGAGAGAGCTGATCCAGCAGCTCTGTGGTGCAAATCAGCACAGCCAGTGACTTCACTGGTGTGACCCTGCTCTGATGAAAGGATCTGGGTCAGGCTCTTGGTATTGCTGGAAGGAGGAAGCTCATATCTCACCTGTTTTCGCTTGTGAAGATTCATTCTGACCAAACCAGAGCCACCCTGGCAATACTGACAGACAGAGAGTGATACCAGCATGCAAAACAGACCTTGGGCAGAAATCAGGACCTGCTGGTGGTCTGCAATGGGCTTTTAATTTATTTAACCATTGGTAAACAGATGTAATCAACACAACCTTCCCCATCTCCTTTGGCACCACATCAGAGCCACAGCCAAGCTCCGCTGGGATCCGGCCGTCACGTTGGGATGAGACTGTGAAGCCTTGAGGTTATGAGACCACTGCTGTGAGTTTTGCCCAAATCTTTACATGCCCAGTTGGTCTCAGCAAGACACCATTAACTTACAGAGGAAGAAGAAAGGAGCCCCATCTGGAGCTTAGAAAGCACAAATCTGCCATTCTCTCCTCACAGGCTGGGGCCGTCTGAACAGAAGGTAAAGGTTGCAGGGAGATGCTTTCATAGGGAACAATGCATGGGAAACACAGAGACAATGCACTCTGCACTTTCCACTCCTCCCCAGCTACTTCTCTTGGGGAGCAGGTACTTAAAACCAAGAGCAAAGAAAACTTCAAGTTAGGAACACCAATTCTGCTTTCAACAATTCTTCCTTCCCTTGCTCTTCTCTGAGTCAGTAAATATTTTGCAGTATTGTACCAGTGCAGCACTATCGAGTGCTCTGATCAAAGAAAATACAAATCTACCCACGCTCAGATTTTATATTGCAGCAGCCAAACCCGTAAAACAAACCCTGGCCACAGCCACTGCAGGTAGTGAATTACATCAGCTTGCTCTTAGGGGAGATCCAGGCTCAGGACTTTAAAGGATTTTCAAGAACTAGACTGTCAGAAATGCTGAAATCTGAGTGTTTTCTTTCCCTTACAGAAGCTGTCCAAACTGACAACAGTGTTGTTTGTCTGCTCTGCTCTGAATAAATCAGCAAATGAAGTTACTTATTTTCCCCTTTTTATTTTAGTGCATTTGCATAGGCAATCTCTGCTTTCTGTACTTATTTTTGAAACATGCAAATTTGTCAGTGACTTCAGAAAACAAATCTGGTGCTACAAGTCCTTTTTCTCCCTTTCAGTATTTCCAAAGGATAATTGTCCAAGACGTGTAACAAGCTTTGATTCTAAATGGCAGAGAAAAATTCCCTGTCCAGAAGAAGATACCCTGATTTCCTCAGTTGCTCTAAATATGGGAGGCCCAGCCACTCCTTAGGGTTGGCTTAAGAAGTTTCTGCCCTCCATCCCCTCCACGCTGATCAGCCAATTGATCCAGGATTAAATCTGTCCTCAAAAAAAAAAAAAAAAAAAAAAGCAAGCAAAGGAGAGGGCATTTTGAAGCTTCATTGTTTTGGTCACTGAGATAACACAGCACTGACAGGGCAGGAAAAGACAGCAGAGCAGACAGGGAGGAAGGTGACTGCTTCACAAGCTGTCATGGTGCTGGAGGACAGAGTTAGTTAAACAGTGATGTAACTGATGTAATTAAGAAACTAATTATTTCCTCCAAATATTCCCCTCGTGGTTGCAATTTTAGGCAGCCAGGAGTTACCATATTCAGGCTCACATCTCCCATCCCAACCAGAACCAGCACCAGCAACTTTAGCAGGAGGTGCTGTGACACTCTTTGGTGACAGAGACCATGACTACACAGAAATATCCTAACACCTGGAGATCAGGTTAAACCCTGAAGCAGGAGGTTTCATGTCACTTAAAAATCATTGATTATCATTGAGGCTAACCACAAAAATGTCCAGATATCAGCACAAGAGACAGGTGAAGCTCTTCTTTTTAATAACACATTGCAAGGAGGGAAAAGAACTCTGCTCTTATTCTTTATTTTTCCTACTTTTCACACCTCCTTCACTGTAATTACAGTTAAAGTCACCCAGTTAAAACCTCACCCAGTGATTTCCAGCCAGGTACTGGTATTAAAGCTTCACAGCATGGGCAAAAAGACTGAGGTGAGAGACAGCCATTAACTTGCCCTGAGCTAGCAAGCACATCAACAGAATAACACACTGAACAGTGGGCTGTGCTGCTTCTCTCTGCCATAAATAAACCTCAGGAAGCCAAATCTAGCAGTAAATAAAAGCAGGACTGCTGTATGCTGTGATTCACCAAAAGAACAGAGGAATTCACCAGTAACAGACAACAAAAAATATATAGAAAATACAGCTGCACATCCAGAAGGGAATAGAGACCAAAGGAGAAGCGATAATCAGATGGAAGGAAAATCTGAAAGCAAATGCTTTTTAATTATCATAATTTGAAGGGAGAACAGAATGACTCCACATGGTCCCTCATGGTTGTAGAGAAAGTCCCAGGTCAGGGCAGAGGGCAAACCCAGGGTCAGTTTCTTATTGAAAGTGAAAATTGTTCTTATTGTGCTTAACACCAGCTTTAGGAATATTAAAGAACAATTTGGGTTTTGTCAGTTAATACACTGTGGCCTGTGGTTAATGTGGCACTAAAATAGATTTATTTTTTTTTTAAAGGCTATTAATCTAGTGAGATTTTTAAAAGCTCAGCAAATATAATGTGACTCTAACATACTCCACCTAGAATTACCACCAGCCTCGTTCAGAGATGCAAACAATGATGGTTCTGATCAACAGATCATGTTCACCAGCCACAGAGAGCTTACAAGGGCTGCGGGTAGGTCAGCACCAGGCTCCCATTTATTTAAAGGCACTCTAGGTTTTTTTCACTTTTACACCATTGGAAGATGCCCAAGGGATCTTTGAGAGCCTCCAACTCTCTGCTTTGCTCAAGTCTAGGCTCATCATCCTGTCATTTCTCTGGCAGATGGCCTTGTCAAAGGGGCTGCACCCATGTCCAGGCCACTCATTTCCCTACTAAATACAGCCCTGTCACCTGCTGTAAAGAGCACCACTGAAAGGGTGTGTGAGGTCATGAAGAAACTCATGAAGTTCTGGTCCAAGATTCCTGGACATGAACCACATTGGTTTAGTCTCCAGCAGCAGAACACACATCTTTGCTTCCATGTGGAAAAAAACCCCCAGAAAGCCAACAACCCAACAACCCAGCATAACAGTGAAGGAAAAAAAATCTCTATAACAGAGCCAGATTGCCAAGAGGGTGCATTAACAGAGATTTTGGCTTGAAATTTTACCAGCCTGCCAGTTCTCAGGAGAGAGGCCCCATCAGAGACTGATCTCAACCAGAGAATCCTCCTGGGGCTTCTGTACAGCCCAGACCAGCATCAATTCAGTTTTAAAAACATGAAAAGTACATTTTTACAAACTGAACGGGGAACCATGAGGGGCTGCAGAGAATCTCACTGGTGCCTGATGTGCTGTGGTGGGAAAGGTGCACATCCCTCTGCCCCTCCGGTGCAAATTCCCACCTCCTCCCATAAAGGAAGGGAGAGAATGTAACTGCTAGAGGGCTGAGGGGATTTGTCTGCAAAGATTTAATTAGGAGATTTCCTTCAGTGGTACATTCCTGGCTTCTCCCTGACCCTGTGGAGGCACCTTACACTCCCAAGATGTGAAGGTTCCCCAGGGTGTTTGAAAGCCCCTGAAAAAGACTTGCAAAATGATGTCTATTTTATGATATGAAGTGAGAAATAGAAAAGCCTGGAGGGAACAGCTCCAACCCCTCTCCCCACTTACATGGTGTTTGTGCTCCATTTTTTTCTCTCCTTATGTTTCAATTCTCCTCTCTTTCCAGTGCACCCAATTGCTAAATATAAACTCCCTTGCCCTGTTCCTTAGCTGGGAGAACACACCAAAATTACATGGTTGCTGTTACTGGGTTCATTGATTCCTTTCTCCTTCCCATCTGCCTTTACTGCCAGATTTTTATTGCTGCTGCTCTGTACTGGGGTACACATGGCATCCTTATGGCACATCCGAATGGCCTTAGAAATAAAGGAATGAGACCTTTCAGCCAGCAAAAACCTGTAAATAAACAGTTTGGGCTGGCAATCAATGGGCAATCTCTCTAAGCCCTGGGATTGTTCAGTTAGATTAAGCCTTTCTAATGAATTCCTCATTGAGCCACTGAACAGAAATGAAGCCTTGTTAGCTCATTATCTTTCTAATTAACCCATTCTAAACCTGCTCCTTCCTCACCAGGAGGTAGCTGTGCTGTTTGGGTTTCACACTGAGGTTTATCAATGACCCCCTGAGAGCCTTTTGTATCAGTAACTGAGATTTATTTGAGATGACTGGGGAAGGCAGCTTCCAGTTTATTCCCTGTGCCAGATGAAGGTCCCAATACTGAGTTATCCTCAGGCTACAATTTCCCAAGGACAAGCCATGTGTTGCAGCATCTCCAAGCCCTTTTCTGCAGTAATGAATGCTGCCCCCCTCCCGCCCTTGTTTGCATGCAGGTCGCTGGACTCGTTAGGCTGATGAAGGGGCTGCTCTGGCTCTGCCTGCCCAGGGCAGGAGCATCTCACCACTGGCACTGGCTGCTCCCGGCTGCTTTTGTGTTTATGGGCAGAGTCCAAATGCAGAAATGTGTCTGGGAGCCCTCTTCCCAAAGGGTGATTCCAGCAAACCACTGTGTTTGGGCCGTTTTGGAGGGGACAGGCCATCAGGAACATCCAGTAGAAATCAGTCAGAAGGATGGAGGGATCAGCCCAATCAGTTCAAGTCTGGTGTCCCCACAGCCCATGTGACACTAATCTCTGCTTCTTATCTTCTCTCTGGAAGGCCCCAGCATGTAGCAGCTTTTGGGATCACATCCTCAGTTATCCTGGCACAGAGCCTGTCCTCACACTCAGCCATGGACTCACATCCCACTGCTCATGATGCTGTTTAGGGGTCTGCCACCTTCTCCCTAAGCAGCAGGTGGGATTTTCCCCCCTTTCCTCCCCTCCATTCAGCAGCCCCTCTCCCTCTTGGGCTCTCCCTTGGCCTTGTTCCCACTGGGTTCAGGATCTGCCTGACAACCTTTCCTGCTGGGTGCCTGAGCTGAGGGCACACTTTTCCACCCAGAGCAGCCAGGGCAGCTCACAGCCCCCATCAGCAGCCCTCAGGGGAGCAAGAGAGGCAGAAGGATTCCTACTCTCTCTCTCAATCCCTTTCTGTATCTCCTTAACATACACAGGACCAGGATCCCATGTCCAGCCACATCCACTGCATTTAGCTTCCAGCCCAGTTTGGGATGGACAACCCAAGCCATGAGATTCCCTGAGCACCACCACTCTGCAGCTCAGGGACTGGCATTGCCATCCCGTCCTCCCACACCACCTCTTTTCCACCCTTGCCTGGATCATCTGCCAAGCAGCTCTAGCAGACCAGCCATAAGCACTGAAATATGGGTTTCAGTCCTGAGTCCAAACACAGCACAGTTTGAAGTGCCCAATGCAGGTTTTCTCAGCAGAACAACACCAGCCTACAAACTGCCCTTGGGGCAGCTTTGGAAACCTTTTTGAAGAAAATGAAAAATTAAATTCTCTGTTTTTCCAGTTATTTTGTTATTCTCAGTTCCTGTTTCTCCCCTTACCTTACTCCTCCCACTCCTACACAGCTCGAGGGGAGCCACAACTCCAACCCAGCCTGTGAGATTCTGACCAAGCAACATTTTAATAACCCGACCAGCTAGGGATCTCTAAATCTCTCCTAGGAAGGGAGGCAGGGAGGATATAAACAAAAATATGCTTTGCCTAATTGTTTCTTACATCGTCACGAGCAATTGAAAGCGGCTCCTAGGGCAATATCCATTACATTTTGTAACAAAGGGCTCTAAATGAAGGAAGCCCAGGCAGAACAGCAGAGTCAGAGCTAGAGACAAGCCTGGCATATAAATCTGTGCCAATCTGCCCCCACCACCACCCCAAGTGCTCCCACAAGACCTGGAAACTGGCACAGCAAGAAAGAAATTCCAGCACGTGCCACGCTGGGATCTCTGTCCCAGCAGCTGGAGGAGCCCCTTGCTCTCCAGGAAGGCAGCACAGGCCTGCCCATTCAGCCACCACACTGCAGCATCCACATCCCACAGCTTCCCAGTGGGATTTTGCCAGGGCCCCCATCCATCTACAGGGATGTGGGCTGGCTCGTGGGGCAGGAGCCAGTGTTCTGGCAGGGATACAGCCCAAGAGGTGAAGGCTAAGCTGAGGTAAGCATCTCTCTGGCTATTAAAAAAAAGGTAATTTAGACTGCGTGGTGTGCCAGATCACTGCCTGGGTCTCTGAAATTATTCAGATCTGTACTTAGGGAAATTTTCACTTTGTGCATATTAGTTCATCCTGCTACCAGCATGTCCCCAGAGAGCAATGAAATGAGACTTTGTTTACTGTCCTGCCATACTCTTTTATATATATTGTGTATAGCATCAACTGAACTTTAAGGAATCTAGTAAGAGAGGCACTTTTAAAAAATATTGAAACAGTAAAAACTGCAGCTATGAGCTCTTCTGCTGAACAGCTTTGTGGAGTTATAGGGAGAAGAAAGCACTGGAGTGTTAAGTAGTCAGACAGAGAGCATCAATCACATTTTCTATCCAAGATAATTCATTTTTTACAAGAAATTTCTGAGTTTTAGACTGATCAATCTTTTTTATTATTATTTTTTTATCTCTTACTCCAAGCCGTCCAACTTTGTGTTTTGAGGACAATATCACTGCACTCCTGGCTGGTGGATTGGTTCCTGCATGCAGCAGTCTTTACATTTCAGAGCCTGCTTCTGGAGGCAGCTTCCCAATTCCAGAAACAGGCAGGCTATTGCAAAGCAAAGTGATTTTCATGCTTTTGTGTGCTCTGTCAGTCATGGGAACTCAGAGGTTTTTTTCTTGGAAAGACTCTGCTGTGACTAAAAATCTCTAGTATGAGCTCTTATGATTTGAGTCCTTGGCTCTGATCTCTTCAAACCTCAGCTCCTGAGAGACAGAAAATTCAGCTTGTTTGGTATCTCCCCCTTTCTTGTTCCTTCCCCTTCCCTTTCCTCTTTGTTTTACCTGTTGTTGTCAAAAAGCCTTGCAAACATGATGTGCACACAAGACAGAGCCTCAAAGTTGGGTGACAAGGCAAAAGAGCCCTTACTGCACACTATTTCTATAATCTCAAGATTCATTTTGTGTCAACTTCAGATCACCAGCAGCAGCTGTTTCACCAGAAGTTAGTATTGCAAGTGGATACAGGTGTTAAAGTACAAAACTGCTGCTTGTGCATGGAAAAAAAACCCACCAAATCTTTTAGATCTGCCTTAACATTTTCACTCCCAAACATTTAAAGTGCCATCAATGTCATGAGAGGGATTTCACAAGATTCATTCTTCAAATATGGGCTTAGGAGAACAACATGACCCTGAACCTCCAAAAGCAGGAGGAGCTTAGTTCTCCTTGGGCTCCTCCAGCTCCTTTTTACCATCCCCTGTGGTTTCTCCAGGCTGGATGGAAACAGCATTAAGTCACAGGGTTTTTTACCTCTATCTGATTTTTGGAGAAGTGTTGGTTAACCCTTTTGCAAAGGAAAACACCGGGCCATGTGGCTCCACTTGGGACAGCCTGGATGTGTGTCATTGTTTCTGTGCAAGGAATGAGGCAAAATTAACATAATGCTGAGACAGCACGAAACAATCAGCACCGTGCTCACAGCACTTCCCTCCTTTCTCCTCTTCCCTTCCTCCCTCCTCCTGAAGGTGCCCCATCCAGCCCCTCCAGACACATCCAGAGGGATCTTTAAAACTCTATAAAAAACATAAGAAGCTGTTTTCGACTATTAAGAGAGACTGTTGATAACACAGTCCCAATAAAAAAAAGTCTATATATGTGCTTTCTACAGCTTCCCTTGGAAAATAATTCATTTCTCCCTGCATTATATTTCATGGCAACCTAGAGACTCAATATGTTCTGGATTACTGCATCCATTTCTGTTTCTGCTCTAATGGCCCACCAGAGTATGAACCTTCCAACCAGAGTCCCCTAAATCTGGTGGCTGGGGAGCGAGTTGTACTTTCTTGTTTTCCACTTGATAACTAGCCCCTTCCAGCATTGCTTTTATGGCAGTAATCTTCCTAGGCTGGTTGCAGATTGCTTGTCCTGGCTTTTTTATTTTTTTTTTTTTTTTTGCTCGCTTGCTTTTTTTTTTCTCTCTCTTGTCCTCCAGCCACTGGAGCCAGTGGTCACTATGGACTATCCATCACATTGTTTTTTATGTCAAACTGGTCTGTTTATTCCTTTTTTTTCCTTTCTTTCTTTCTTCCCATCCAAATACCACTGCAGTCTGGCAATTGCTTGTATCAGTGAATTGCCCCTTCTATTTAGGGAAAGGGATCTGAGATTGCCAATGCCTATCAATAAGCAAAAGATATCCTGGGTTTAATTTTATGGCTCCCTATTACAAATGATGGGGCAAACAGAGGAGGCTAAGCAAACACCTTTCCCCTTACTGCTTCAGAGAGTGAAAGATATTTGGAAAGGCATGAAAGGTAAGGAGGAAATAAATTAAATCAAGCCCTGGCTGTCCATGGGTACAGCCTTGCTCAGTGCCAGGAGCCCAGCCCCTTGGACGAGTCCTGACTGTGTTGTACAGTCCAGGTGTTGCCCAAGGGACAGTCCCCACCCTTCCTCATTTGTATCTGAGATGCAGGCACAGACACAATTCACATGTGGTTCTTTTCCTTCACTCCTCTGAAAAAGAGATAAGATGGAAAGCTTCAGTGTTGTGGAGAGGAGTAAATAGGAGTTCAAGAAACCAGCCCTGGTGAAAAGTAAGGGCTAAGCCCTTATTTCTCCATTCAAGTTTAAAGATGAATCCATTTAAAATTTATAGGTAAAATATGTGATATATCCACAAATATGTGATAAAAGGATATATAAACTTTTTAGAAAATTAACTCAGAAGCATGTAGCTTTCTCAAAGGCTTTTCTAGGAGGATGAGAACTATTTCTTCTACAGCTCTTTTTAGCCCACAGATGTCACAACCCTTTGTCAATCACCACACACACACACAAATACATACACACACACTGTATTTTTTTTTCTCTTTTCTGATCCAGCAAGAATTCAGATCTGCATCAGTTTTACTCAGTTTTAAGGTCACTTCTAGGGCTTGGCTTTCCCAGTCTCCTAATCCTGGTGCTTTTTCTCCTCAGGACTCTTGCACTAAAAGTGTTTTCTCTGCCTTGCTGCCATTTAATTTTGCCTCTGAAAGAGCAGCAGAGAATCAGCTGAATTCATAGCCTTGCTCATCTGCAGATTTGCCTTCAGGTCCTGCTGAGTTAAAGGTGTGAAAAAGGCCTTTGTGCAGCTCTTCCCAAGGCCAATTCCTAAGGTTAGACTGATCTTAGCCTCCATACCATGTTTACAACTTCCATTTTCTAGAACAGGTTGGTTTCATTGGCATTAAAAACTCTCTATAGTGCATCAGTCTTAATCCAATTTTAAAAGGCAAGGCCAGCAACTGTGTTAAAGGGATTAACTCTTATTAAATATAGTGTATTTGAGTAAGCCCTGAGGGAAGGACTCCAGTTGCTCCTGTTTGCATGGATGGAGGCAGTCATACCAAGTTACATCCCAGGGACCTGGCAGTGAGCTCGGGCTAGAAATTACATCATATTACAGGAAAGTGATTTGTAAAGTGTAGAGGTAATTGGAAAGTTGTGTCCTCGCCAGGCTGTAAAAACATTAAGAGCCAAAAGCTTCCTCTCCTGTGAATCCACATGGGAGGACAAAGGCAGGTGAGGAGTTGAAGGGCCATGGCAGAGAAGCTGCTGTCAGGGTCTCACAGCAGACTGAGAGCACCTGCAGTAACAGGAGGCTGGTGAAAGCC
The DNA here is from genome assembly GCA_025920805.1 of Petroica traversi. Taxonomy (NCBI): domain Eukaryota; kingdom Metazoa; phylum Chordata; class Aves; order Passeriformes; family Petroicidae; genus Petroica; species Petroica traversi. The sequence continues at coordinate 8,429,012 of JAHLSL010000008.1, forward strand.
ATAAAGAGGGATGGACCTACATCCTCCAGTTGGACACAGGCAGTTAGCAACCTAAAAGCAGCATTATCCAAAGAAAATTGATTCTGAATACCCACATGTCCCTCCTAACTCCCCACAAGGGATTGACTTTAACTCCAAGGGAACCAAGGCAGGCAGCAGTTACATCACCCCACACACAGCTCACCAACAAGCTGAGCAGGGAGGCAGAGCCAAAGCCATCCCCAGGTCTCAGAGGCTCCTTCCAATCCATTCTGCCATTCCCTTCAAGGTCACAAACCTCCTGTTCAGGAGGGGCTCTGAGCCTCCTCAGCTCCACAAGCTGCCCTATCTACCTGCAGCTGTTTGTAAGGACTCAGCCTGCACAGAAGCCGTTCCCAGTTCACAGCCTTGCAGTGAAGAAAAATTTACAGACCAAACTGGCACTATTTTGATATGTCCAAGCCTGGGAATGGGAAATAAATTATGTTGATTTAAACACAGCCTAACATTGCCTAAGAAAAATTGACTTGGCAAGCTTGAATATGTGAAAGCCCCTCTTATCCACCCCACATGGTGTAAGCAGGACATGGGAACAATACTTAGCACCTCTAAAACAATGGTGAATTTCAGCCCCACTAACAAATCCCTGCTTATTCATTCCAAACAGGAGCAACAGAAGATACACGGATTTGTAAATATTTTAACCCAGCTAACAACTGCTGCCAGGGAGTTTCTAAAATCAAGGTCTTGGAGAATGACCTTAATTCTGATCCAAAAAAAAAAGATAGCAGATTAAAGAGCAACTTGTCATCAGCTATTCCCTGTAATTAGTTTAATATGATCAGCTTTCCATGATAATGAAAGGCAGCATCAGAGCTGCCCAAAGAGAAACTTCCAGTGGATAATAAATACTGACAGATTTCAACCAGATGGCTTTACCAGACTGCAACTTTGCAAGTGATTTTGAAGCACAAACATTAGTGCTTATTACTTAGGATCAGCCAATAGCCAAGAGAGATTTGCAAATGGTTCCAGCTGGGGCTTAAGGGCAACTAAAACATATGGATAAAGACTTTGATTAAGGGGTAAAAGATCATTTTTGAAAATTACTTTCACTAAACACTCAAAGCCTTGCAAGTACAACACTCTGCTCTTTGACCTGGGGCTTCCCCTCTGTGGTTGGGGTCTAAACTGAGCACCCCAGTCCACTGTCAGACCCAGGAGGCGTGAGACAGTGCACAGCAGCATCAGGGCTGGAGTCAGGAACAGCAAGATGTCACTTCTAAACACGTTTACCAGACAGCTTGGTGTTGCCTTCAGCCCTGGGCTTGACACAAGGAAGGGGGGACCATGAGAAACAGCCTGAAGGTTTGGTGTCAGCAGCAGGAAAAAAGGAGTAAAGATCCCTGACTCAAAAATCAGAGCTGTGAGATCAGTGTCTTGCCAGACACAGCCACTGAGGACTCAGTGCAGCTGGCCCAAGCTCTGGGGCAGGAGATCCCAGAGTCACAGAATGTGCTGAGTGGGATGGGACCACAAGGATCATGGAGACCAGCTCCTGGCCCTGCACAGGACCATGCCCAAGAGTCACACCCTCTGGCCAAGGGCCTTGTCCAAACCCTTCTTGAGCTCTGTCAGGCCTCACGCTGTTCTGGCCCCCAACCACCCTCTGGGTAAAAAACCTTTTCCTCATATCCAACCTGGACCAGGGGAGAGCTGGAGGGCCTGGAAGACCCACACTTGAGAGGGGAGCAGTCACCTCTCCCTTAGCTCAATCTCAGTTTAACACAAACCAGTGTTCAAAGCCACTGGGTGCCACAGCCCGCTGAGACAGGTACTGGTGACCAGTTTCTGGCCAGGGGAAGTCCGGCTGCTTTCCTTTCATGGGAACCTTTGGAAACATCTCTCGCTGGTGACCAGAGTGAGGTTTGCAGCCATGGGACACCTGTACAGCCCACACAGGCACAAAGGGCAGCACCCACTGTGCCCTACAAGCACCTCCAGGCCAGATGAAGGAGATACCTGAGGCAAAGGTGGCACCAAGGCCTCCATCCCTGACCACGGTGTGGGGACAGCCCCGAGCCAGTGTCACACGTGCCACCAGCCCCCGCCATGCCAGCACGGGGAGATGGATGTGGGCAGGAGCAGGGACACCACCACAAACTAGTTTTGCCTGCCTGGGTTCAAAGATACATTTCAGCTGTCTACTTACTGCTCCACTCGGGTGAAAGCTCCCAGTGTCTGAGGGGGCTTTCTTGCTTCTCTCGGCATTATAGCCAAAATATCATTAAGACTTCTGTAGCTGGAACTGAGCTGTCAGTAAGAGAGAGAACTTGACTGAAGGCATTTTTGCAACCAAGGGATTTTAATTTTTCCCCCTTCTTTTGCCTTATCCAAGAGAAAGAAATATAACAAAAAACCAAGACAGGGATTTTTCAGCTGAATTTATTTCTTCCAGCATTTGCTGCAATGGGGACATGTTTGGGTTTGCTGCTTGCTTGCTATTTGCAGGGGGTTTTATGAGCTATTCACATCCAATGTTAAGAAAAGCAATAGAAAGTGGAAAAGGCTGAAGGAGAGAGCTGGATGCTCCAGGCTTTCGATTCAAAACCTGGAGCTGAAAGTCAGTTCCCAGTCAATTTTTTAGGGTGAAAAATAGAAGTGATATCACAGTAGCAGCAGTACAGTGAACTCTCCAGATTTCAGATGGGTTCATCTAGACAACAAAGAAGAGGATTTTGCAATCTTACAAAATATCTCATCATGCTGAATAATTGCATTAAGCCTCAACATGTTCCCACCAGCTTGTTCAGTGCTTTTGTCCATAGGTTGGACTTAGAAGTGAAGAGATAAAATGAAAAATAAAGCATAATGTCACACATTTCCTTTCTGACTTTTTTACTTTTGAAATGATGCATAGGTCCCTTCCTATGTAGCTTGATTAAAAGTCAAAGTGGAGAATCTAGCACTATCACATGACTCCTGGACCTGGAGATTTAGGAATGGAGAACAAATGGGGTTGCTCACCAGGCTGTAGGCTTTTGCAACTTTCTTTTCAGTGAACAGATTAATTACCAGCATTGAGCTTGAACTGGGTATTCCCACATCCCATCACTTTCCCCTTGAACTGAGGAAAAATATAGATTCAAATCTAAATCTAGGGAAAAATATCTCCCACTCCCAGTCATAACCTGACTTTTGAAAACAAAGGAGATGCCCTCAGCCTATCAGATGCTTTTTGGGATAAGCTTTACTCAAAGAGCTGTCTTTTTTTTACTTTTTTTTTTTAATACCCCTAATACAGATCCCCAGTGCAAATTCCATGATGCTTGTTTGACTTCATTAGCACAAAAGCAAATGAAGGCGCTTTCTCCATTGTCCTGCTCCAGTGGAAGAGCTCTGAAAAGGAAAAGTGCCAGTGACCTGTGGAAACTCTCCCAGGCTGCTCCATCAGAGGGACAGAAAACATCCCATTACCTCCACAATTCTCAGTAGAGCTCTTTAGAGCCCCCTTTACCTGTCAGCTTCCTGTGGTTGTTTTGGGAAAGGCAGAGTCCCCAGCCTCAGGGCTGCATCCTCCGTGGCCTGCGAAAATCACAGTTTTTCCAAAGGCCAGCAGGGAGGAGAAGCAGGTTGGGGGGAAAAAATCAAGTTAGTGCCTTTCAAAAATCTAGTCCCACTTGACATTTGATCTCCTGACTATGGGCTACAAGATCCAACTCTCTGGCTCATTTCTGTTCTGCAGCACAGAGCTGGGACAGGAGTGGGGGGTATATCTTTACTCTGGCTGTGTTCTGAGGTTTGAAGTGTTAAAGTTTCCTGCTGACCATCCTTCTCCTCCACTGGCCTTTCCCTATTCCATATCTGGTGCTGAAATCACAACAAATCAGCAGGTGACAGGAGGTGCTGTAAAATCAGTTTGTCACTGATCAGTCCAGTCCCATGCTGGCCAAACCAAAGGCTGCTTCCAAAAAATCCCAGCCCTATGCCACGACACTTCTGCAGGGTCATGATTACCTGGTGGAAAACCACTGCTGCCTGGGCCTGCAGAGGGAAAAACAGGTCCTTCAAAGGCTCTTTGCACGAGCAGGATGGGGGCCCCACTCATCACCCACAACTCTGCTGCCTCCCCTTCCCCTGGACTGGGAGGGAAAGAAAAAGCTCCCACCTTGCCTTGGGAGGGAGAAAAGAAAACAGCTTAGCCATGGAAGGAAAGACAGCTACTATTTGCTATTCAAATCAGGAGTCACTTCTGGGCACAGGTCAATGAGAAAGGGAAGCTTTAGGGCTGAAAGGATATGGACTTTGGAGATTTCTGCCCAGAAGGGTGGTCACTGGTTTCATGCACCGTCCGCGGGCAAACACAGCCCGCAACGCCAGGCGGAATTCAAAAGGGCCCTTTCAGTGTGGCTGAGCAGAGAGGGGCTGGGGGTCCCGGGGGAGCTTAGCCAAAGATTATACACGTCTCTCTGGCCCAGGACAAAGCTCCTAGGCAGCCAAGAGCCTCGGGAAACACGCTCCTGTCACAGCTGCACAGGGAGTCAAGTGCGGCCACTGGGTACAGTGCCAGCACAGGAACCAGAGGAACATCTGGGAGATCATTGGAGGCTTTCCTCAAAGGTGAAATGGGATCCACAGCCATCAGGGAAGGTTGGGCTGACCCACAGCAAGAAGGGGTTTGGGGCTCTGGTTCGTGGGGAATGTTCCCAACCAGTCAGGCAGAACCATTCCCCATCTGACAGCAATCAGACAACACGTGGCAAAAAGATGTTATGCTCGACAGCCTTTCATAATGGAAGAACATGTAAAGAATCCACCCAGACATTCTCAGCACACTGAGCATCAAAACGGCTTCATTTCAGCAAATTTCCACACGGGGGGGGAGTTTCCTCACTTTGTTTAGCTTCTACGTTTATGCTATGTCAAAATATTCCTACAACTTCAGTTTTATTTAATACCATGTTCATGCTGTCTTCAGTGTTTGCTCCCATCCTTTGACGTCAGAACACCAAAATTATCCACAGATAACTTTGACTTCCCAGTGGTATTTGCACCAAAGCACATTTCAAAGTGCTGGAATTCCCCTGGGAACAGAAACGCTATTTTGGGGGTTTTTGCTGCTCCCAAGCCAGCTTGAAGGAAGGCTCTGTGCCAAGAAAAGGTCCCATCCCCAGTCTGAGGCAAGAGAGTAAACCATCCTTCCCTTCCCACCCAGGTGTGCTGAGGGAACAGACCTCCTAATGTCCCCTCCTCACATCAACAATGTGGTCAGGCTGTATCAAACATGTTGGAAAAGCACAGGTACAGATTTTTCTTGCTCCCTGGGAGCAAAGATGAGTGAGGATGAAACCATGGTGCTACAACAACCCCGCTCTTCGTCCTCCTCATCCTGCAAGCAGATTGCTGAATGTCAGACTAGATGCTGATGGATAATGAAAATTCTTCACACTGAATGATGAGATATAAACCAGGGGAAGAAATCAATGGGTTTAACTGGTTTCCTGCAGCACCCAGGAAACACGACGGGAGTGAGACTGACCCCTGCTCACTGCAGAGGCTCAGACCCAGTGGTTCCTCCTGATTCCTCCAGGCCCAGCATTTTCCCACATCTGAAGCCAAGCATTGCTAAGCTGCACACACACCCTGAGCCCCCAAGCCAAACTGTAACACTTCTACATCCCACAGGAAGAAAATTTTAAAAAGGAAGAAATTTTAAACATTTGGTTCATTTTTGGAGTATAAGGCTGGCTTGGCAGTTTAAGAGCTTGATTTCCCCTCACTACCATACTTTTACACACCCATCCTGAAATTATTAAAGAACTATCTTTAATGCAGTCAAAGTGGCTTCAGATGTGAGCCATTTCCATGGCCCATTATCAGCATCATATTTGTTTTTCCATATTGACCGTGTGTGTAATATAATCCTTGTTTATGATAATTGATTTTCGTTGGACTGCCTTCCTGGGAATAATATGCACACTTTTTAACTCTCTCTTTAAAGATCAAATGGCATTTGGGCCTGGTGATTTGAATCTGAGTTGGTCAGAGCATTTAATACAATAAAAGTGAGCTTAAAGGAAAGCAGTTAAACCCTGGATATTTTTCTTATTGCATAGCCTGAAAACCCTTGAATTGAGAGGAAAGTTTGCATCTATTTTCTTGTCGTCTATTTTAAAAGCTGTCAGAGTTGGTTAGTCTCTCTTAAAATTAGTCCTTTGGATCATCTTCTTACTAAAAACAAAATCTGAGCTTTTTTTTTTTTTAAAGCGATAGCGGATTAGGGCAAGAAGCTTTGTTTAGCTAAAGCGAGGGATTAGAGGAGATTTGCCCCCATAAAGTTGTGGTTTGATGGTGCTTTTATCCCTGGATGTTGCTAAAGCTGTGTTGCTTCAGGATTAGGAGCATACAAAGAGTCTCCTTGTGCTGTTTCACAGCCAAGAGAAAGACGGGGGGGGAGAGGGAGAGACAGGGGAACACATGCAACAGAACTGGGAATTCCTTGGTCACACAAATCCAAAGTTTAAACCCCCTGACACAAACTTTGCTGGACACGTTGTGAATGCGAGATGGCCAGACCTGCAGTGGGAACTGCTGGAGCACAGGGGGTGAGGCTGCCTGAGCCTCCCAGGCTCCTGCCATGGACTCTGCTCCAAAATGAGCAAAATTTGGCTGAGGTTGGAAAGAGAAGAGTGAGGGGAAGGCAAGGCCTCACCGGGGCTTGGGCAGCATTTGTCCTGAGTGAAACTTGGACCATCATCAGCAAAGCCTGGTGAAAAGAAGCCACAGCACTGCTCCAGACATGCTGGAGCCCAGCACTGGGAGACCAGGAAATCTTATTTATTCAAACACCAGCCAGCTGTGTAAGGGAATGGTGATCCTCAGCCTTCCCACCTTTGGGGGATGCTTAAATCCTGGCATGTGCTGGTGAGATGTCCCCATCAGCCACACCCAGTTCTCTGCCATGACTCTGGTAGGAAGCAGAATAAACTGGAAAAGCTTCATGTGATGAGATCCTTGCAAAAAAAAAGCTGTAAGGAAAATAGAAATAAATCAAGACCAGGCAGCAAGTGATGATGGCACTTCATTTTCTCTGCCAACAGGATTTCCAAGCATTAGAAGACAGACTGTGGGGGTTTTTGGCAGGAGACAGAGAACCTCCAAAGCCCAAGGTTTTACATGGGGTTTTGTATGGGAGGTTTACCCCTACCCAAATCAAAATACAAAGGGGTGTTGCACTTGCCAACACTGCCTGCATGACAAGATCATATCAAAAGCAGGGACAAGCTCAATTCAAACCCAGTGAAACTCCTGAAGGACGACTTGTTTCCATCCTGTGGCAATTTATATATGTCCCCTACTCTTTCTTTATTTTGGGGGACATGGGATCACGCCTTGCTACCCACAGTACATGTAGCAAAGCTGCGAGACTACAGATGTGACACCACATTGGGGTGAAGGGTCTAGAGGATCCTCATCCTCCAAACCCAAGAGTGTGTGATCCTGTGCAGCTGTGCCAGAATGAACAAAAGAAGTATCCTTACTTAAATGGAGTGAGGAAATCGAGCCTTTCCCTCCAAAACAGGAAATTACACTTTACTAAAGAGGTTATACACTTGTGCATGTGTTTGAACATGGGCACACAAGTATGTGCATATGTACTTTTTTTTACTCATTTGATACCAAACGGCTGATTGGGAATTTTTCTTAAAATCAAACCAATTATGAGCAAAAATCTCTTCTGCTTTGCTTTTCCCTTTGCTTTGCCATAAGAAAAGTCCTGCTCCTGCTGCGGGAAGGGGGACTGGGGTGGGAGCAGAACTCAGTGGTTCTGACACTGAAGTGACCACCTGGCAGGAGCTCGCTGGACCAGCAGTTTGCAGAGCGGCCAGAGATGGTGGGATGGGTGGGAAGTACATCCCAGGGTGGGTGAAAGGTGCTTGGAGAGATGATTCTCTGCAGGAAGGGTTTTCCTCATCATTCTTGCTGGTGCCTGGCTGCTCTTCCCCACCTCTGCATGGGTGAATGCTCTTCTCCTTGGCTCACAGGAGGGTAAATAAAAGCCCAGCTGATGTGGAGTACAGATGTTTAGCTGTTTCTTGCACATCCAAAGTCTGTGTTTTTATCCAAGCAGCCCTCACCTCCATGGATAGAGCAATGTCACTTTTTCCCTCTGAGCCCATCCTCCAAAGCATCAGAGCACATGGACATTTCAGCCTGAGATTATTTCATTATTGATTAAGTCCTCTATCAGCTGCAAGAGGAGCCACAAACCTGAAGGAAAACAAAGTCTTTGTGGCTGGGGATAAGAAGCAAAAGCCTCTCTCTCCTCTGCAACAGCCCAGCAGGATTTTGCTTTTCTTGTGGGGCACTTGGCAGCAGCAGAGCACTGTGATTCAGGGACAAACCTCCCTGAACAACAAGCATTTCCTCTCCAACATCTTTGCATCATATGACCTTCAAAACAAATCAGAAGGTAAAATAAACACATAAAAGCAGCCGGAGTATTTGGCCTGACTGAACTCCATCAGGGCTGTGGAGCTGGAGGAATGCATTATCAGTTCTGGGCAATTTTTGATTTTTCCCCAGTGTGGGACTGCAGAAGTGGCCTTATTGAAAGGCCAGAATCTGCTTCTATTTCAACCAGTGACAGGTACATTTATATTAAGTTGATTCCCCCTTGAAATTATCCAAGTTTAAAGAATTATCTGTCTGCAAGGGAAAAAAAAAGGAAAAGAAAACCCTGCACCAGCGGTGGCTGTTCAGGATGATGTTCTGGGTTTGGAAATTACCTATTTAAGTCAATAAATGGGTTAGGAGGCAGAGAAAGAAAGGAAGGTAGAGTTTGGGGTTCTTAATCATAGCTTCACAGGCTTTAGCTGCTCTCCCACTGTTGAAAAAATGTTTCAAAAAGCAAAATAAATGATCTTCTAGTTACTGAAGTATTGATTTTGCCTACATCCAGTAATAAAGAGCAAGTCACCTGTAGGTAAAACTCTTGTAAAATATATTTGATACTATAATAGTCTGCAGATAGAGTTACATGCAGCTGAGAGAGGCAGAGGGATGACAAATAATTTCTAATAAGGTGTTTACCTAACATATTTCATGTCGTGTGTTCCACAAAACTGAGCAGGGCTCATTTTCCTTTCCCCTCCTCTGTCACCCCCTCAGAGAAACCCACTGAGGAGGGTGGCATAGGAGATGGCATGGCCTGGGCTGGTGCCTGCAGCAAACACTTCCCCAAAAATGGGACCAGTGCAGGGAAATTGAGTTAAACACTTCCCCCAGCTGCTCAAACCACCCACCACAAGGGCTGGTGGAGGTGGCCACTGGGCCATGCTCCTGATCTGGGAGGAAAAGTTCCTTTTCCCCAGTCCTCTTATGTCCTTGAAATTTCTGCAGCAGAAAACACAGCCAGCCTGGCTGTGTGCCTGGGAGATGGATTTTATCCCCCAGGAAATGTATCTGTCATTTTGCTCAGAGGCAGGTACAAAATAAATGCAGTCATGCATTTGAGCATCCGTTACCGAAGGACTGAACTTAGCGCTAAATGATGTAAATCTAGATAAATATCATCGCTTTTGAATAAATTACTTGGGGTTTGCAGCAGCAAAATAGTGCTGAACTGCATCCAGCCTCGCTGCCAGGACAGGCAGAGACTGCTCTGATGTCCAAGAGATCAACATTCAGGCTGCTTTCTGAAAAGGGAGATCCAGCTCTGGGCCTGATCTACTGGTGAGGGACCAGTCCTTGGTCCCAATGGCAAAGCCCTGCTCTGGTTTCACTGATGAGAAGTTGGGATAACCCAGCTCTCAGGATAAATAGAGCCTGAGTGCACACTCAGGTGCAACCAAGCTGCAAGAGTAATGTCTTTCCTGAGGATAAGGAGGAGCAGCTAAAAAGGAGGCTAAACCACAGTGATGTTGGATTCAGAGCATCCCGCAGTGCAGAGCTGGACCTCAGCTAATGGAACAGAGGGCTGATGCAGCAGTGGCTTAAGGGTTCAGGAAAATCAGGGTCAGAAACACCTTCACTGCCCCAAAATTGTAACGTGACTTGTGCCCACACAGGCAGGACCATCATGTTCCCAGAGGATGCAGGTCCTCTTATGGATTTACCTTGTGCTTCTAAAACAAAAAATAAACCCCCTCAGTTGTTGACACTGCCCAAATTCTGGGGTGCTGCAAAGGGAAGCCAAGCAGAGACTGACTTGTTACTCAGTCCCCTTTGCTACTCGTGGGAAGGGTCTCAAGCTGAAAAATGCAGTCTCTCCATGCCAAGCCCATGGGGAGAGCCTGAATTTAAGAAACTTTCTGGAGTTTCTTTTCTGCTTGGATAACATTTCCAGCCCTCCAGGAGCTGGAGAACTGGCTCCAGGAACTGTAACATCCCTATCACAGCTTTCCTCCACGTTCACATTTCATTCCACAAGTCCCATGTGAATGACAGACCAGAGCTCAGTGGCCACGTGGAGAGCTCTTCACCTCTCAAACAAGCAAGGAAAGGCTTTTCTGGCAAGGAAACGCCTGTCAGGGGAGAGGCAGCATCCCACCATGTGTCCATGAGTGTGGAGAATATTAGAATTCCAGGCAGACCCGAGCCATAAAGGATGTCTGTGAAGCTGTGTGGGTGGATATGCTCACACCAGGTTTCAGTATGAGCATTGTAAAACCCCAAGAGAGTATTTTCCCTTAAATTAATCCATGGGTGAGACAGACACAAAAAGAAAAACCCACAAAAACAACAACAACAACAAAACAAACAAAAAAGCAAACACCAAAACACACAAACAAAAACAACAACAATAAAAAAAAAAGAAAACAAAGCAAAAAAAACCCAAAACCTACACCATGTTGCCCACCCTTCACAAACTGGTTGGGCAGATCAAGCTTCCACAGTTCCTCCTCTGGCAGCAGCAGATGGGCTGAACCTTCAGCCTGTGCTCAAGCCCTCCTGAGCTGTGGGCCTGACAGAAAAGTGGTTTCTTTTCAGATGTTTCACTGACTTTTGTCTGTAAAAGACATAAATATGTAAAAACCAAAAAAAAAAAATCCCAAGGAAAACACAAAGGTGAAGGGTCTGCAATGACTTTAAGCTGTCATTTCTGCAGCCTCACTGGGGAGAAAGAACATTTTTCTCAGAAGATCTCAAAACCAAGGAGCTGCCAGGTCATTTTGGCCATGTGGTGACTGATGGATCAACCTCCCACCCATGCTATGTCCCCTCCATGGCCTGGGTGATGTCACCTGCCCCCAGCACTCCATCCTCAAAGAACAAGAGATGTTTCACACCCAAACTACACCTACAACACACCACAGGTGCAGGGTCAACTCACAACCACCCACATTTCGTGCCTGGTTGGATTTTTTTTCCAGACTATTTAGTTACTCGGAGGGTGCCTCAAATTCCTGACAAAAACCCAAATCTTCTATAAGTGGGATGTTTTTTAAATCACCTCACCTCATTTAAATAGCCTTTTTTAAGCAAATAATGACATTTCATTGGCTGCAGGCTGGTGGATAAAACTTGCATGAGGATAAGGAGTAACTTGGGCACTGGATGGCCCCAGACCAGAATAAAGCCACAGATAAAGGGCTCTGAATCCAACCCAGGTGTCGACACAAAGGCAATTTTTGGTGCATCAAGACAGAAAATAAATGAATAACATTTTAAATTAAACAGGAACCCTTCTGACATATTACTGCAAAATTTCAATTTTGCTGGCTCTTTCTAGGCCGCCTGTGGAAAGACAGGAGGACAGACACCTGTGCCTTTGTGACAGAGCAGAGCAGAAGTGGAGTGTCCCCCAGGGAAGGTGGACCCTGAAATCCATTTCTCCCAGGAGGGCAGGGACTGGGCTGAGGGAAGCCTCCCCTCTGGACTCTGCCTCTGCTGGGCACATCACTCTATTTATTTGCCTTTTCTCATCACCTTTCCTGCTTATCTCCTTTGCCCTGGATGCCCTCCTTCATCTGCAGCTGCTGGGCTGGAAAGGGCCCCCTGTTTGGCAGCAGCCTCTGAACACAGCTGGGATTCACTGAATAAATAAATAAGTAGATCTGCCTGTCATAACTATACTTTAAATTCCCTGCACGGGAGAGACTTCCCCTTTACATTCTCTCAGCTAACACTTTTACCAGGAACCACAGGCTGAAAAAATTGATCTTTTTGGCTGTTTTCACCTAATGCTCTTGGTAGATTTGATTCCTTACAGGTATTTTTTGAAAAATAGGCTAAACTAAGGAATGGCTTATTACAGTTACAAACTGCAGTTAATAGCAAAAAAAAAATCAAAAAAATTCCTTGGCTGCATTTGAGAGAAGGTTGAGACCAGTGAGGGAATATGAAGCCTTTTTTACTCAAAACCATAAAACCAGTTATTATCAGAATTAAGAAAAAGCAGAAATTGGAGGAGGAGCTGAGTTTGCTCTATATTTTGTAATATTCAGCTCAATTCTCCTTGAGGGGCAAATTTATAAACTCATATGCTTCTGCAGTCCAGGTATAAACTTTAGGTCTAGATGGAAGTGTTCTCTACCTCTTGTCAGAGGAATGAAGGGCTGGATGAAGAATTGGAGGAAGTGTAAGAAAGCAAGCAGGAGAGGGAAGGTGTTGGGTTCCCTTTAAAGCAGGTACCTAAATCTGAGGATTTTTTTTTAAACCCTCTTTAAGATGAAGGCTCTGCTAATAACATGTCCAGAAGATGGCTCCTGGCAAATTGCTTTGTTATTCTTGTCAAAAAAAAAAAGTCCCTTGGAAGCAGTCAATTTTAAACCATATATCAAAATGATTAATTGCCCTTAAATGAGCAGATGTTGAAGTACCCTTGAATGGGGCTAACGCTTTTTGGATTGCAAACATAATGTATTCATGGACTTGGAAAAATATCATTAGGGCTATTAATTAGCTATAAGCACCAAAAGCTTTGGTGACTCCAAGGTGTTCACTTTCTTTTTTTTTTTTTTTTCCTCTTCTTCTTTTTAAGGCTTAAGGGGGAACAACTGTTTTTTCTAGAATAAGGTTAGCAGGTATTTTTTTTAATACAGTGCAGAAAACCTTGTCAAGTAGCTCAAATGGGAAAAACTGTAAGAAATACTGGCTGACCTCTAAATATGGGTAGGAACCAGCCCCAACAGCCAGGACTTAAGGAGCGAGCACTAGTGGGGCAAAGAGAAAGAAAGGAGGGAATAAAAGAAAGAAATCTGACATTGCAGGAGGCTGCTTAGAATATAATTCTACCCTCAGCCAAAGGAAAATGTGCTAAATCACAAAAATTGCGTGAAGGTTTGAGTCGATTTGGGGGGGGGGAAAGGTGCTTTGTGTCCTCTTAATTTGGGGAGAAAGGAACTTTTATTGCATACTTGACCCCAGAGGGAAAAAAAATAAATTCCTCTTCCCACTAATCTCACTTTCCTCCAAACCTCCAAGAGCAAAAGGAGAAATGTAGCAAGCTGTGGCTTGAGACTTTTTAGTAACAGAAAATCCTTAACTGTGAGCCAACTGTGAGCCTGTTTTGGTCTCTTTTCAAATACTGCATCAAATATATTTTCAATGAATTCATGCAAAAAGAAAAAAAAAGGAGGCAGAAAAGAGAAAAAAAAACTTTTTAAATCTGTTTAAGTTTATAAACAAGATTAAAGAAACAATGTCAAGGGTCTTATGGAAATGGTGATAGTGCCCCTTTAAATAAGAGCAAGTGGAGATTTTCTATATCACTGTGCAGTTTAAATCTTTCTTGATGGACCGGACACTAGTCCTCCTTAAATCCTTCAGAAAGCTGCTTTAAGGAAAAAGGCTGCGAGGAATTTCTTCTCGCTTTAATTGCTTAAGAAACGGTTCCCACAATGAGCTGTGGCCTAGATTTGCCTCTCATTTAAGTTCTGATTTTTAAAAGTTCACAAGTTAATCCCCTTTCGGTCTCACACGAATGCGGTTGGCGTCGGGGACAAAGTACTGGACAATGTCTGGAACATTTCAAACCCCCAAAAGATGCCCCATACCAAAAAAAAAAAAAAAAAAAGGGGGGGAGGGGGGAAAGGGGGGGGGGGGGCGGGGGGAAACCCCAAAACAATCCAAAACAAAACCAAGCAGAAAAATGGCCTTGATTTAGTTAAGCAGCTATTTTAAGACCTTGTTGCCATTATAATTTGAGGCAAGTAGAAATGTCTTGCACTGTATTTGCCATAGATCCAGGAGTAAGGAGGTTTGTCAATGTTCTGAGTTTTCTTCCTTGTCCATCTTCCAAAGATGGAGCTTTATTTCTCTTTATTCAACCTAAAATTAAATTTTCACTTGTCTAACACAGTCTATTGTCCCGGCAAGAGGTGTTACGAAATTCACAAAAAATATTACGCAAAAAAAAAAAAAAGCCGAACAAACAAACAAACAAATACCACAGAGAGAGGGAAGGAGTTAATGCATTAACTGTTTAAAACATAACCAGCTTGGCTTTGATTTTAGTTGTTCTGGAGGAGCAACCATGATTTCTGTGCAAATGCAAATGCATTATTCTGTGTGGATGGGGATGGGGATGCAGGGGTGTGTGTTCACACCCGAGATAGGGCAATTAGATGTATTTCTAAATAAAATGAGAAAACCCCAATTTTCTTCCAACATCATACCCTGATCGTTCCCCTGTTTGTTTTCTTGTTTGGTTAGGTTTTTGTTTGGGTTTTTTTAACCCCCCCCCCCCACACACACACACAAAAAAACCAGTTTTTCAAATTAAAAGTAGCAGCTGTCTTTCCCGTCATGCAGGTGAGGGGGCTTAAAGCCTTCATGGAAACCTGAAATTCACGGTTTACTTAGGAAAGACATTAAAAAGGATCTTTGAAGGGGATTTTTTGGTACATGTATAGACCCAGACAGTTTGCCAAAAATATTACCGTTAATATCACGGAAACTTAAAATTTCCTTTCTACATGGCGAGCTAATAAATTCCTCCCACCCTGTCTCGAAGTGCAGGATCAAGTCTGGGTGGCAGATTTATTTATTTCCATATTTCATTTTGTTCTGTGCGAGGCAAAACTTGCAGAGGAAAAATTGCCCGATTTCTACCCTCATCTCCACCGTTTTTTAACACTATATTTATTACTATTATTATTATTATTATTATTATTATTATTATTATTATTATTATTATTATTATTATTATTATTATTATTATTATTATTATTTTGGCAGCGGTAAAAAGAACCTTTTCTCGCCCAGCCGAGCCGAGGTTTTGTGTCGGAGCCCGTGCCTGACACAAGTTTGAGGAGCCTCGGAGTGGACGGGGAGGTTCATGGGGGGAGCGGGGCGTTTTTGGGGGATCCCCCGCTGCCAACAGCCCCTTCCCGGGGCAGCCTTCCCTCCTCCTGCGCATTCCGCATCCCGCCCTCGCTTCCCCGCGTTTTGGAGAAGAAACCCCTGTAATCTGGACACGACTAGTGCCGATTCCCTGATGCTTTACCCCATCGATACCTCGGGGCGGGGGGGGAGATGCGATAAATCAGTTCCGCGGACAAACTGGGGTCACTTTTCCGAGCCGCGCTAAATGCGCTGTTTACTCGTTTCTGCGAGGAAGAGGTGAATTAAACGCAATTATTTATTTATGGGGGCTGGTTAAACGGCAGAAATCCCGTCGCTGGAGAGCTCGGGAAGATATTCTGAAGGCAGGGGGAAACTCTTATTATTTCTTCGAGGGGAAGGGGGAAATTAAAACAGGCTCCTTCGTCGAAGTCATTACAAAATCTCCCGTGCTCTCGGCGAGCAGAGAGCCGAGACAATGGTGACACCGCGGTCGGAGGGGCTGGGAATTCGTGCCTGGCTGCGAGCGACAATTCAGAAACAACTGGGAAGAGGCGCTGCCCCCACCCCGGACAGGCACAGCCCCCCCCGGGCACACGGGGAGCCCCTTCCCCGCCGCCCGGAGCGCAGCAGCCCCGCGAAGTTTGCCGGCTTTGGAGCAGATTTTTGCCCCCCGGGGTTGATGTTTGTGCCCCAGATCCCTCGAGCTACAAGTCCGCGGGGCTGCTCCCAAGCGGGTTTGGAGGGGCTCGGAGGGGTTTCCAGGGGGGCGGCTGGATTTTGGGAAGTGTCGCCGGCCGGCTCCCGGCCGTGCCCCGCTCCAAGTCGTTGTGATCAGCGCAGAAGGGAAGGCGCCGGTGGCGAACTCGGGGGCGGTGGCAGCGGTGGTGTCCTCTGCAGAGTCGCCCCAAAAAAAAAGGAAAAGGGCCACTCCGCGTTTGGTTTCGCGGGGCGGTGCCCTGGCCAGCCCTGCTTCGGGTCCCCAAAAAACGCACCCGAAAAGCGATCACGGCGATCAAAGCGCTGGGTTTCCGCCCAATCGGTTTCCTGGCCAAAAGCGGGTGGTTGGTTTAGGGGGTGCGGGGAAAAGCACGGGGAGAGGGGCTCCCCTCGCTCCTGGGGGCGAGCGGGACGTCGGAGGAGAGAGGGCAGGAATAGGTCGGAATAGATTTCAATAGGTTCACCCCCCTCTCTCTTTCCCGAGAAGATCACTTGGTACCCCATAACCTCTGGTTTTAAAAAGAATAAATGTATACAATAAAAATAAATACAAGAAAGTGACACTTGGAGCCTTCTGGTGTCCCGAGCCAGACCGATCCCTTCTTCTTTTTTTTTTTTTTTCTTTTGGTCAGAATTTGTACAAAATATCAAGCTCAAATTAAAAGGTCCTCTCTCCC
>JAHLSL010000008.1:8446075-8490763 GCA_025920805.1 Petroica traversi
CGGAGAGGCTGCCCCGCCGCCCCAGGTAAGAACCCCCCGCACCCCCGGGCAGCGCGGGGCCGGCTGGGCTGGGGATGCCGGCGGGGAAGGAAGAGGACTTTGGGGATTTCTCGCGAGGAGGGGAATCTCTCCGTGGGGGAATGCGCGGCCCGCGGAGGGACCGCTGGCAGGGATGCGCGCACCGCCGAGGAGAAGCCCGGCACGGGCTCCAGCGCAAATTCTCTGTCCTCCTGTCCCTCTTTGTTTTTTTCCCCCATTTTTTTCCTTGTTTATTTGGAGTATACCACGCTTAAAAAAAAAAAAAATCCAAACTACAGCAAAAAAGAAAAACAATGCAAACCCCCACTCCCAGCTCGGGGCCTCGGTCCCTATCCCAACTCCCAGCCGCTCCGGTGCGGGTTTAGGCAGCAGGCGGGGATGCGAGGGTTGTAACCCGGCTCCGGGAATGGTGAGGGACGCGCATCCCTCCGTCAGCCGCGCTCCGCGGGAGGAGAGCGCAACTTTCCCTCGATTTACATAATGATGTTTTAGTAAGCTGAACAGCCTGAGGAGAGCTGCCGAGGGCAGAAACAGCCCCGAGCGGGGCCAGGAGCCGGGACGATGGCGGTGGCCCCGCTGGGGGTGGCTCCGAGATTGGTTTTTCTTTCTGGTGCGGCTGGAAGTTGAGTGCGAAAGGGACGGCAAGGGAAGGCAAGATGCCGGCAGCGCTAGGAAGCCTTTCCAGGACAAATCACAGCCTCACATCACCGCATTGCGAGGTTAGATGGCAAAACGGCCGGGGAACCCCCTGTAAGGAGCTGCAGGCCGGTCTTTGCGGCCCCCCCTCCGCGCTCTCCCTCTTTAAGGGGTGTATAAATCCCGGACCTGCGCTGTCAGCCCTTCTTGATAAATTAAGGGCTTCGCAGTCGAAACCTATTTACACCTCCATTATAGGGCTAACCAAATGGGGATCCGCATGCATATTTTTACCGCAAGAGATCTCATACATCTCCGCCAGAGTCGCCCCTCGGGCCATGGGATAACAGATAGGGAAGGGGGGGGGGTTGTGCTCCGCCGCGGCCAGCACTTGAGCGGAAAAAAGTCCGTGTCCCCGCTCGGTGCTGGCTGCCCGGGGCACTCGGGACCCGTTCCCCTTGCAGGGAGCGAGGAGCGGGCGAGGGTGACCTCCCCGAAAGCCTTGCGGGGCACCGGACGGACAGACGGGCTCCTCCGGTCCAAGGCAAGGCCCTCGGGGAAGTTTCTCCTCTGATGGAGACGGGGTTCGACTGCGACACTTGCCGTGCCTGTCCCTTTATTTGGGGAGAGAAGGGACAAGAATCGCCTCATTCGGAGCCATCCGCTCCCCACGGTCGGCGGCTTTTCCCGGCAGCGCTGTCCATTTTTTTCCAAGCGGCCTCGGGCGCCTCGTGGAGGGAAAGGGGTCAGCGCATCCCGGGACATCCTTGGTGTCCCCGAGGGTCACCTCGGCGAGGCCGTCAGCAGGAAGGAGGGAGGGGGCATCACCCCCCGTTTGCCGGTGGGATTCCCGCACCGAGCGCTGCCCGCTCCCGTCCGAAACGAAACGCGGGCGGAGCGAGGTGGCACCGCAACCCCAGACCCGGGGAGGGCTCGGCCCAACACCCCCGGCCCTGGCTGGAGTTTTGTGGGGTTGTCCCCGCACCCACTGCTCCCGCCGGCCGCGCTCCGGCTCTGTCCCGCATTCCGGCTCCGCTTTCAGCGCCGCGGAAAAAGAAATGTCCCCGCTCCGCCTCATCCCGTCCCCTCCGGCGGCCCCCTCCAGTTCCACTTGGTTAGCTCAAGTTTTCCATGTAAATGACAGTAATAAATATCTAATCATGTCCCGCAGCTATCGGCGGCTCGCCGAGCAGCCGGCATTAATGAGACATCCAGAGGAAGCGGAGGAAAGGAGAGGGAAAAAATAAATAAATAAAAGGGAAAGTTTTTCCGCTCTCCCCGAAATGGTTTCTAGAGGCCGAGGTGCCGGGGGGATGAGAGGAGCGGAGCCCCTCGTTCCTCCGGAGCGATCCAACTGTGGGGTCGCGCTCGGGTTCAAACCCGTCCCCTCTAACTAACCCCCTCCCCAAAATCCCAGCGATTCCCCTCGAGGGAGTGGCGAGTCCGGTCGCATCCTCGGGCTGGGGGCTGCTGTCCCGAAAGCCCCGCGGAGATGCGTGTGCCCATCCCCGCCGTGATTCCCAAACAATTAATGGAGCTGCAATGAGCTCTGAATGCTGATGGTGGCCGAGGGGGGGGACGGCAGTGGGAAGGCTGCGGCTGAAATTAAACCATGAGAGTTGGATTTGTTCGCCCAACGCTAAACAAATGGACTGATTACCTTCTTTCCAAACGCATCAGTCATACTACATTAAGTAGCAGAGAGCTAATTATCCCAATTAGGAGGCTGATTTATAATTAATGGCTTGGACCAAGTGATAATTGGATGTTAATGGATAACAGTTTTGTTTGAAGTAGCCTCTCGCTTCCCCAAAGGCAGCGCTGGAGGGTTTGGGGTTTATTTACCCTCTCTCTCCCTCACCTCTGCACGGAACACAAAGCAAAAGAGAAGTGAAATCTGCTCTTAGCTGGGTCGGGTGGGACCCTCCACAGGCTGGGGGAGCTGCTCAGCGAGGAGAGGTAACCTTCAGCACCCACCTTCCCCAGCTTTTCCCACAATATCTGCTGCTTTTTTCCCCTCTCCTCCCTGAGTTTCCAAGCCGTGGACAACCGACCCTGGGTACCTCATCCACCTACAGGACGTGGGTGGTGTTCTCGATGAAGGGCAAAGGCTGAGCCCCACGGGGTGCCCCAGTACAGATGGGGCTGTTCCTCTGCCCTGCCTGTCCTTGGGAGAGCAGGATGGGATTCACCCTGAGGATGAGAGGTTTTACACCCTCCCTGGCCCACAGCCCCGTGCAGTGGCGGGCAGAGAGTAAATCTGCAGTTTCTCACTGCTCTGTGTTTCTCCTGATCGCGTCTCAGAACTGGCTTGCTGATTGTTGAGTTTCTCCCTTCCACATTCACTTTTCACCCATGAGTAAGTTGATGCAAATCAATCCTGCTTCATTCTTTGCCCCAG
The DNA here is from genome assembly GCA_025920805.1 of Petroica traversi. NCBI lineage: Eukaryota > Metazoa > Chordata > Aves > Passeriformes > Petroicidae > Petroica > Petroica traversi. The sequence continues at coordinate 8,449,152 of JAHLSL010000008.1, forward strand.
CCAGAGAGACTTGAATCTACAACCCCTTGGCTCTGGGATTGTGTTTCTAAACTCAGTTTTTTCATTCTAACTAAGAATTGCAATGGTCACAAAATTCCTGAAAGGGTAAGAGTGACTTCTACCCTGAGTTACCCCATGGCTGATGAGAGGTTGTATTAAATTACACCAACATAGTCAGTGCAAAAATACACCCAAAATTATACCACCAGTACACAGAAAGCCAGTTTAGATCAGCTTTCCAGGTTTTCCTGCTAATTCAAAGAGATCTTGTTGTCTAAATGGGAGATTCTCTTCCTGCTCACACCTACAAGCAAGTCCTGCAGGGATCTTATTGCCGTATCAGAAGGCACAGCTCTGTTTCACGGAGCTGGTGCAGATGTTGCTTTTCCTCAGTGCCAGTGTCGCTGCCTGCACCAAAGAAACAGAGTCACAGGAGCTTCCCACAAATCAGAGAGAGGGCCAGGCTGGCCAGGCAAGTTTTGCACAAAGTTGTAGAGGGAGTGACTGCAGTGGGTTTTGTTCCCAATGTATTTATCCTTTAAAAGAATGTTTTGTGGAGAAAGAGGAAAAGTGGATGAAAAGAAGCCAGAGCAATCAGTTTCTTTTTCCTCTGTTGTTTTCACAACCAGCCCTGACAAAACAAAGGTGCTGCAGAGAAGGTCCAGGGCCAGCTCCTCTGATATAGAAACCTGCTGGTGACACTATGGATAAAATGTTTAGCTAGAAGTAATCCACGTTTTCTAAGATTCCAGTGTTTTTTCAGGGGCATCTCAAAATTCAGCTTGTCAAGTTGAAAATGCTTCTGCTGAGGTACTAACAAATGACAGCTGGGCTTAAACCCTTTCAAGAGGTTGAGTGCTCGTTTCCACAACTTGTGTCTGAACAGAACGTTCATAGCTACCTTGCCTCATTTGGAAAAACACAGGAGAAGGGAAAATGCTGAAGAATATGGATTCAATAAATCCCAAATTTTCCAATCCTAGACAGCTACTAATAAACTAATCTACTTTGGGGGAAATTCCATCAAAATATGCTGGTGGAGAATTTGGAAATGTAGCCAAATAGTCAAGAATTAATTCATGGTGCGCCGGGGCTAGCAAACCCTGGGACTTTTCCCACCAGCTTATTTAAGTCTAAGAGTTATTGAAATTGATTTTTTTCTTCCTTTTAACTTCATTAGGTTTTGGATCAGACTTCTGTTTCCTAAAGCAGTTCTGGTGGAATTACAGCTCATGGGAAGTAGAGAGCCTCTGAGGGAGGGCTGGGAGCAGGATGGACCAGCAACTCTCCAAAGGGAGGGAAATGGGGTATTTACACTGGGAGCTGTGGGTAGCTGGCACAGCTCTCTCAGTGCCAGCTGCAGTCTCTGTATGGCCAGAGCATACACTGACTTGAGAAATGGCACTGTAAAACTGCAGGTGTGAGTGTGCTGCTTGGGAATTTCACTGAGATCTTCCAAAGAAAGAGTCACAGTGGCACTGGAGGAGATGAGCTGAGGGATGTCACCAGGGAGAGAATGCTCTTCCCAAGGGAGCTGTGGAAACCTGACATCTCCAGCCCTGCGAGCGCTGGGTGGAGTGAGCAGGGAGCAGCTCTTGGCGTGTGCTAGCCCGAGGTGGGTAAATGTGCCTCTGCTGTGGGGCTCCATATCTCCCCACTGATTCCAGCAGACATTTAGCAGCTCTGCCTGCTCTACAGCACACAGCTCTTTAGAGCACAGATCACCTGCTGGTGGCCAAAATACATTGCTTGCCTTGGCAGCCGCGCTTAATTCGGTGTAGGGATCCAAACGCTTACGGGAAAGGAAGCCCTGCATGCACCCGTGGTGCTCCCCAGCCCCTGGCACTGCTGCTACTAACTCCAGTTTGTGGCCTTCTGTTAAGGTGGCACAAGTCTTTCCCCCACCCCAGACTCTTCTTGTTAAAGCCACTGAGCTCACAGGGCTTTTTTAGTGGTAGGATGAAAACTATGTTTTCACTTGTTCAGAAGAGAAATTTCAAACTTCTGGTTTATTCTTTTAAGGTATTAGATGTCCCCCACAACTGCGTGGCTTGTGTAGATACCTCTCAAGATTATTTTTTCCCCCTTTTTGACCAAGGATTATCTGTCATTTTGCCTGATAGCTGAGCAGGAGCAGTTGACATCATGTGTTTTGTGACTGTTGTTTGGAGTGCTGTAGGAATCATCTGCAGTGGCAGAGACAGAGCCCAGCTGAACTTGCAGCAACATCCTGAGTTCAGGCTCTCAGCTTCTGTTGCTTTCAAATTTTTCTTGCTCTTTTATATCTCTCAAAATCACCTTCAAGCAGAATTGTACTTGGCATCATAACTTCATATCCTTCAACCTAATCAGCTGAAAGAGCACTTAGGAAAGTCCTTCTGTGCCAGCGGGGTTAAACTCCAGCAATGAGGCAGGAGCCACAGCGTTTCACAGACACCCTGCTCCCCTCCTCGTGTGCACACCAAACTCTCTCAGATTAACACCTGGAACTTACAGCTCCAACTTCTTATTTTCTTCTTGATGAGTAGTGATGGTGGTTGGAAAAATCACCCTCCCTGTGTGCCTCACTCAGTGCCTGCCCGTGGAGCCCAGCATCGGGGCTGAGGCACTGCACTGGGAGTGATGGAGCAAGCCCACATTCCCTTCTGCCAGGCTTGCAGCACCTGGGAGTCGAACTGGAAATGTCTTAAACTGCCTCAGCAAATCTTTACAGAGCTTATCTGTGCACCTCTTGAGATGTTTGGTCTCCCTGTTAGGGCTCAGTGCTAGGTTGTCAGATCAGCGTCGTGGTTGTGGTGCTCAGGACAAACACAGGTCCTTGTCGCTAAAGATCACAGGCTTAAAAATGTATTTTGACACAGAACTGTAGATCCTTGTCTTCTTAATGAGGCTGTCATGGGTAAAATCCTCCAGGATATTGTTCCATCTTCCAGGGATCGGAGATTCCTGAACCAGAAGCCCCAAGAGGCCGCCTTCCAAGACAGTCAGTTTGCTCATGGGAACAATCTGCAATCAAATCTGCTGCAGGGAAAAGCTGTTTGGGGGCAGAGAGCAAGCAGTGAGCCACCCTCATGCTTCCAGCAGCCCTGGGGAAGGGCAGAGTTTGGGGAGTCTGGTTTGGAAAATTCTCTTTTGCCAGCATTAGGGAAAACAAAATGATGCTTCTCAAGAAAGCCTTTTTCACAGGAGTGGGGTGAAAGACAGAGAAGTTACTTTGTTGTTTTTTGGTTTTGGTTTTTTTTTTCCCCATAAAACACAGAAGATAAATTCTTTAAGCAGTGTGTGAATTCAGTCCTTTTATTGCAGGGTACTTTAAGGTTACTCCAAGTTCTGAATTCAGGGCAGTGAAGAGATGCTGTAAGGTCTGCAGAGGGGAAGCAGGTGGGCAGCACAGGAGCGTGCAAGCCTGGCTGCAGCAGATGCGGCCACATTTCATATCCATGGATGTGCAGTGTGCAGCTGCAGTGTTGGCAGGGCTGGGCTGTAGGGTTCAGTTTCCATCCTGGTGTTAATGATAAGGAATCTGAAATGCATAATTTTTTTGTTGTTGCTGCTGATTGATCTGGAAGCAGAATGATACGAGAAACTGGAGTCAGTGATCTTTATATCAAGAGCTTTTCTTGTTTACTCAGGAAAATGTTCCACTTCAGAGCAGTGCCCAAGTCTCATAGAAGCTCTTGGAATTTATCTTGAAGTGGAAGAAGGGTCGTTTGTCCTGGTTTGATCTGTAAGGACTGATTGTCTCATGTAAATTACAACTAGCAAGGGATTTAGCACCACCAGGATGTTCAGTGATGCCACTCCTCGCTCTACACTGCAAGCTGCTGGGCTCCAAGCCCTAAAACTTACCTTTCACTCAAAAGCAGAGACTTTAACAATGTCTTTATTTTATTTTCTTTATTTTGGATGTAGCAAGCCTCCCCTCTGAAGAATGCCTCTGCAAACAGAGGCATTGGAAAGTCTTTTGCCAGGAAGTGTCTAGTCAATCACTCGGTTCAGTTATCTGGGGTTTTTGGGTGAAAAAATAAGATTTCACTAAAGCCTTAAATAAAAATCACAGCAGTAGATGTGAATTGCCCCTGTCAACCAGGGCCTGTTACCTCAGCCGTTCACAGCCTCTTGTCAAGAATTTGTAGGGTCCTGAAATAAAACTTCCTTGTCTCAGCAGGATGCTCTGAGGTCTATTTTATAAAAATTATGAGCCCTCTCACACCCTATTATGTTTCCACTATAAATAGAGGAGCATTTCAAACACAGTTGCTGTGCTCATCATCAGCACAGCCTCAAAGAGTCCATTTTTTGACAAGACCTACCCAAAAATGGTGACGCTGTCCCTAACTGGAAGTATTTCCTGATTTCATCTGCTGGCAACCCTCCTGTTTTTAAGAAAAAAAATATCTTTATTTTTACCAAGGTCACTGGGAATAGCTGAGTGTGAGCTGCAAGAATTGGTGTAATTGGTCAGGTTTTGCTTTCAGTGCGTTGTCACTTGTTTAACTAGTCCTGCTTAATTAAGATCTCTCTGCACTTAAAAATTAACTTTAAATCCAGGGATTTTCACAGGGATAAAAATAATTCAGGAAGATCAAAAATGGAGAATTCTGGGGGCTTTTTTGGGTGCTGTTCTCAATTCCTTATTTCAGTTATAAGGAAAGTCTTTTGGAAGCCTGTTTTTATGGTGCATGCTGCTCTCAGACTTTGACATTTGAATGAGAAACTATGATGTGTTGCAGTATTTCAAATTATCTATATTTCATCCACTATGAAGGTTAAATTGTTTCCTTAGACATTCGGTAATCTCACGTGAGGAACAAAACTGATTTATAATGTGTTGGTTATTATCTTACATGATTTTGGGCCTTCATATATCTAAAAGATTTAGGGATATATTTTAAAAAAAAGAGAGAGAATGAAGAAAAGCTCTTGCTAGGATCATTTATTCATAACCCCCCAGGTATGTAATTCATTTAGTACCAAATACATATAAACCCAATATCTGTCTATAGAGTGAGCCTGTTTTCCTAGAATGTGAGTTACACAGAGTCAGAGATTTGTTATTTATCTTCCTTATTTGAAGTGTTTCTGAATAAGGAATTAAAGCATAAAATCATAACGCAGAACAGCTCTGGGGGACGTGAGGGGGGATATTCTGTTGTGATTTTATTTTCAATGATGTTTATTGCCAGCAGTAATAAGGGGGAAAGGATGTTGCAGCACAAACCATTTGCTGTTATTCCCTGCCAGGAATGAGCAGTGGGTTCCTGTGCTTTACATAAACAGCAGCAGGAATTTGAAGCACCTTTGCAGGTGCTCAGGCTGAGGATCACAACTTTTCTTTCACCTGACAGGGCTGCTCCTCCTTTTTTCTGTCACCAGCAGAGCCCTGAACACCAATCAAGTGCACCAGAACTCTGTTTCACGGTTGGATTTTTTAACTGATCCTTTCCTTATGCTCAAGCTGTGCCTTGCACCAGGGCACACACCCGAGCCTGTGCCGAGCTCTTCCAAACTTTAAATGCACCTGTGGTGAATCTCTTCACAAGAAATTAACTATAGTGGTGGAATTCCCTTCTGAAAGTGACAAAGTCCAGAATTGACCTTTTTTGTACAGCTTATTCCCCATGTAAAGAAGGCCTCATACACCCTCACCAACCCTCCCATTTTGGGGACAGCTTTGATGAAGTGATAAAGACATGCCCACAGTGCCCACCAGTCCAAAGCAGACTCTGGTATCCTCTTCTTGAGACCTCCAGGAATAATTCAGTATTTCTAACTTGCAGGTTTTATCACCCCTTTTTCATGATGACACCTGAGTGTCTTGTGTAAACCAATGCATTTAGTCTTAGTATTTCTTTCAGTTTGGGATGACTCACTGTTTGGAGGGAAAAGAGAAAATTGTCCAAAGCCCCTGCAAAGCTTTGAGTCCCACATCCAGCCTCAGCCTCATCTCACCTGACAGTGCTGGCTTGAGAAGGGCACATGTCTTGTTTGTGATTTTGTTTTGATGATTTGTTGGTTTGTATTTTTCCTGATAGAAAGAAAAATACGGACATTTTCTTTGCAGGTTCTTTTCAGAAAATACGTCATTCAATATATCTTTTTTTTTTTCTTTTTCTCAGATCTCTTTCAATGCCACACATACACAAGCCACTAGGAACAGGAGTTTTCACCTGGCAAGGAAATGCATGGGTCTCTGTTCACATCTTCTCTCAGGACAGAATTACATGCAAAATTATACAAAATTAGTTACCAGTTAAATAGGGATACTTAAAGCCTTGTACAAAGCTGAGATTATTAAAACCCAGGGTCAAATCTCCCCTGTATGCCATGCTGTAAATGTGCACAATATATTGCACCACTCTTGTGCTGTATGACTTCATGGGAAGCTGAGGTTTTCAAGGCCAGTGCTGGGAAGGGATGGATGGGAGCCCATCCATGCTTCTTGGAGCAGTGCAGCTCTGCTCTGGGATAACAGGGTTCCTGTTTCTCCCTGGTAAATGTGCAAATTGTCTGAACACAGAGTGCTGGGATCCCTGGATTAGTCTGGGATGGGCAGAATGCTCATGGCCTGGCCGCAAAGAAATGCAGGAATGAGGAAAGCTGGATTTGTCATAGACAGCAGCAGTTAAAGCTAAGGGGAATCCCATGTCCTGTTTGTGAGGCTGAATCCTGACAGGACACAGCCCCTGCAGTCTGAGAAGTCTGCAGGCTTGGGAAGAAAAATCGGCACAGCATCCATGAGTCTTCCATGGCCAAAACACAAGTGAGAGGTAGAAGCCATAGGAGGGGTTTTGGCACCGAGGTAGCAATGCCGGGATTGCAGAGACCGAAGGAGTGGGAGCCCGGCAGGGCAGGGGGAGGAGCTGTGAAATGTGGGGGGCTGGCAGAGCAGGACTGGTGATGCTGGGGGTGGGACAGTCCCTGCTGCTGCCCTGAGGGGCTGTGCAGGATGAAATCACCGGACTCAGGCGGTGCCAGCCTGGGCACTGCCCGGCAGCATCACCTCCTGTGCTGGGCAAACGCTGCAGGACCAGCCCACGGAGCACCTTTATCTCACCTTTTGTTTTCCTGCACCTTTCCTCAACTTCCATCTCCTTTCTCCACTGCTCCTAACTCTTCAGTGATCTCTGATGCTCAAAATCATGATGAGGAATCCTTTTTCTTTCTGGACAGACCTTTCACTATCCCAGCTTATCCACAGCTGCCCAAGTCCATCCCTTCCATAAAGCAGGAGTTCAAACTTTGCTCTCATCCTCCTCCTGGCTGTGTCTGCTCCTGAGGCCCTCCAGCCACGCAGAGACATAAAAGATGCATTTGCAGATTTTGAAAATTAAAACCATCTATACAGCCAGTGGGAAGGGATCAGCTTATTTGGTTGCTTAATGAAATATAAAGATTATTTTAACCAGTGTAAGCACTATTCGACAGCTTGTGAAACACAGCGGTGGCTTGATGAATGACTTTCTCCATTAAAAAAAAAATTGCTGCATGATGTCTTTTAAATATTTAATTTATTGGGGTTGGAGTGAGCTCGGAGCTGACAGTTAAACAGGAGCTATTTGTGGTCTCAGTTAACTTTGCTTACCCGGCTGAACCGTCTCGCTCAGTAAATTCCCTCATTTTTTATACTGGATCTGGGATGATACATTTGCTGCACAAGTGAGTAGGAAGTTCTGTTGTCTGCACTGCAGTGTAACAGGCAGTTATCACCAAAGCTGTGATGGGCATTGACTCCCATCCTCAATCCACCCCTACAAAGCCCTTCTCTTATTTCTTTTTTTTTTTAATGGACTTTCTTCTAGGCCACCCAAAAACCTACACATAAAATCATCTTTTAACAATCAAAAACACTGAAATATTCCTGGAGTAATTGTTTCAGTGGAAACACTGGGCTCCAGACACAGCACCACTGGCAAGGTCCTTGGTAGACAGTGTAGTATGGGAAACTTTCCCTCCTCTCCCTCCTCATTTTTCCTCTAATGTGCCAGCTTGCTACACAGCCGACAACATGCAAGGGGGATTAGAAAAGGAAAACAGGCATTTCTGGGAGCTGGGAGTCAAAGACACTCGGCCTCCCACGTATCTCCTGGCAAGGCTGAGCCTCGGTGTGGATTCTCCAGCCTCTATTGAGGACAGAGGTCTGGCAGCAGCCCAGGGCCATTAATAGGTTCTGTGTCCTCAAATGGTTTTCATGAAACATGCAGGAACTTAATAAGCTTTGAGACCTCCACCCCGCTGGCCAAAGCTGGTGCAAGCAGCCAGCTGGTTCACAAGTGAGGTGCTGGGAGGGGAGGAGGCAGAATAAAGTTGCAAATCTCTGCTTTGCTGCCCATGCTGGCCAGAAAAGGCAGTCCTGCCCTTGTCTGTGACAGCGAGGCAGTGAACAACTTTATTGGGTGGGATGATGCTCTTGGGAAATGAACCACACCAAGGATGGGGTGAGGCTGCACCACAGATCAGTCTTTCCCAGGTGGTGGGAGATGTCCTCTGTGGCCATGTCACATGTGCCACCAGCAGCAAAACTTTACAGTCCAGGAAAGCAACACCACAGCTGTAATTTCACTGTGAACCGCATTGTGAGGAAAATTAATAAGAATACCAAAAATCTGTTGGCATGTGAAATCCCTCACCTTGATAAGAGGATCAGCAAACAATTTTGTCATTGCTTAGATCTCCCCTAAGCTCCACTAGAGCAGAGCTATGGCATTCTTGTGTTTCAGTTGGCACCTGAAATGAAAATGTCCATTTTCACATTTTATCTTAGAATAATGCAGAGTCAGTCCAAAGTGGGTGAACAGGCAGACACAAAGCAGATGAGGCTTGCATTAGGGTGTGTGCCAGATCTGTGTGGTGTAACCACACCTGGACCTGTCACCCTCCCTCAGCACCCAGTGCTGAAATGTTGCAGTAGCAGAGCACGAAGGACTTGGGGAAACAGGAGTGAAGCTGAGTGCTAAATTCCAAAATTAGGGGTTTATAGTTACTGCAGCCTCTTTGAGAAGATGATCACAAAATCAGAACTCACATTCATCCCTGAGCTGGCAGAGTGTTTTACCAAACTGCAGCTGCATGTTTCCCTCTCCTGTTCCTGGGCACCACAATGCAGAGATGCTTGTGAGGGTGAAGCCATGAGATGCCCCAGACTCTACAGTGCTAAATTCAGCCGCTTTTTTAAGGAACTGCTGCTTGGTCTCTGGCTGTTACACCAGGCCCCTTCATGTTTGTATTTCTTATATCAAGGTGAAGAGAACAGGGGTTCAGAACAGGAGGGGCACTGGGACCTATTCATTTCCATCTCTCCCTCTTCACCATGAGTCTGTCCCTCCATGGTATAAATCATTTATGGGCAAACATGAAGGTCTTTTCTCAGTACAGAAAATACAGCAGATAATTGTTCTTCCAAATTTTCACTGTTCAATGCATCACATTCCTCCTAAAACCATGGGCATTTCTCCTAAAATCATCACCTCCCTCCAGTGTTTAAATTGCTTTCTAAGAGGCTGCCTGAAAAGGTGTCTGCTTTCCTTAAGTTAGTCCAGCTGACCCTCTTTCCCTGAACGTTTGTTCATTGCTCTGACTTTCCAGTCGGTGACTTGCTGATTTAAACAGTGGTTTAAAAATTTATTTTGTGGCTAATGTTTCTCAACTTCCTTTCTGATGTCTTACAAACTGCAGCAACGACATCCTGGAGGCCCTCAGTCATTTACAACAGGGATGAATGAAGCATTGCTCGGCTTTTGAGATCAATATTAGCTCAGTTTTACAGATGGTCTGCAAGAAAAAGAGCTTGAAGTTTCATGCAGAGCCCACACTAGAAAAAAAAGCCATTAGTTTTCTGAAATAATTTCCTTGCTACTGAGCTATGAAATGTCGGTATTTATTGCAAACCTTAGTCCCTCTTTAGCCATAACATTTTGGTGCTATTTTGCTGCAGATTTATTTTCTTTTACACCACATGCTCTTTTTTTTTTCCCTGTATCATTTGTGTTTTCTTAGGAAGACCTGTAAGAAAAATGAATAATGAATGATACAAATGATAAATGAGTGAATTCAGATTAGAAATGTTATTTGACATTCTAGCAATGGGAATACAGAACAGGAAATGATGGGGACAAAATTCCAGCTAACCCTGGGATAGAGCTAGGACGATGCATTAAAAGTGAATGAAATATGATAAACTATATTGTGGTATGCAAAAAAAATGATTTCCTGTATTTTGATCAGCATGAGTGGGATACATTCAGATTCTGGGCTTTAAGTTTGGAAGCCAGACTGGTGTAGATGATGCTTTAGGAGATATTTCCATTCCCGTCCCAGACCCTGTTGGAGTTGAGAGATCAGACATGAGCCTTGCAATGCAGCCCTTTAGTTTTGAGCTCAGCATCTCCAAAGCTCTCAACATCCCTAAGCCCCTGTGTCCTTGGCTGATGTTTTGCAGGTTTATGTCACCATGCAGCACTATGGAGTGAACGGCTACTCCCTGCACGCCATGAACTCGCTGAGTGCCATGTACAACCTGCACCAGCAGGCAGCTCAGCAGGCCCAGCACGCCCCTGACTACCGGCCCTCCGTGCACGCCCTCACCCTGGCAGAGAGACTGGCTGGTAAGAACAACTCATGGCTTTCGCCTTCGCCTGGCATTGAAAACCCCACTCAAACAAACAAACACCCCAACCTTTGTCGCTTGTGTTGAGTGAAACTCTTCTGGAGGGTGGCAGAGTCAAGGGGCTTAGTGGGCTCCTCAGTGCTGGCCAAGCTCTGCAGGTGACACCTGCCCTCCAATGTTTGCTGGCATCTTGCTTCAAACTGGCCTCAGACAGCTGGGAAGATCAGGGGAGAGATGGGATGTGGCCCCACAATATGGGTTTGAAAAGAAAGAATTAAAAAGACCCTGGTGGGACAGCAAGACAGGAGCTCCTGGTCCAGAGAATCTGAGCTGATTTCCTGTGTTCAGCCCTGATTGAAACAGCAGTGCATGAATGTTCTCTTTAATAGGAAGTGCAAAGCCCAGGCAGTATTTTATGATTTGGTAGAGGTAATTATTCAAAAATAATGGATGGAGACATGAGAATATCTGGTGTGGTAGGGCACATATATCTGCTCTAAATTTCACAAAACATCCAGATCTGGCTGACATCATCAAAGGCTCCTGCAGTGCAAGTGATCAACAGCTGCAACATCACTGTTTTGGTCTAGACTTGGATGCAGTGATGTAAAGCTGACCTGACAACGAGGATATGCATGCTAAAGTAAAACCCCATACTTGGGGTTCTAGAAATTTTCCCAGAATGGAAAAATCTTCCCTGACTGTCTGAAAATGTGTATCTGTTCTAAGATAGCTTTCTAGTTGCCTGATATTAAAGTTAAAAAAAAAATTGTAGAGGGATTCCTTCCAATCTAGAGTAGGTGGGAAATATTACCTGTCCAGACAACTTTGGTGGGCTAAATTTAGTAGACAAAGACTTAAGCCAAAGCAAGGATGCAGAAGTTTCAGGAAGGCTGATGATAAAGGTCTTGGACTCTTTGGATCAGTGAGCCACATCTGGCTGTCAAATCTTTGTGCCAGCAATGTTCCCTTATCCAGCTGCTGATTGTGACCTTCTTAGCATGGTTCTCAATGACCTGTGGGATCTTTGGGGTAGCACAGGGCAGAGCAGAAGTCACTGTCCTCACCAATAAACAACCAAAGTGGGATGAAGAAGACCTGGACTCTTCTCCTGGCTCTACTGCTGGGCTACAGAGTGATGACAAGAGAGCAGTGTCCTTGTCCTGGTCATCCATCCCTTTGTTCCCTGCCCTTTCAGCCTGCAGGTGGTCAGGTGGGAGCAGATGGCCCTGAACTCTGCAATGTACCTTGCAAACCCTGGGTCTCAAGGTGCCCCTTTTCTAGCTGCAAGGATCTCTTGAAAAATGTTCATGATCTCCTGTATCTTTTAGAGTAGAGATGGAGGACTTAATGTCTTTGGCCCTAACTAGGCTAAAGCAGAGGAAGATAAAAAAAGAACAAAAAAGCTCTTCTCATATTCTTGACCAGAAGATTCAATTGGTTTCCTGACCTCTTATCTTTAAAATTAATAACCCACCTGGAAGACTTTCCAAATTAAATCCCGCAGTCCCCTTGTCTGCTTATCATTGGCAGGGTAGGCATTATATACCTACGAGCTGTTTCCTTTGCAGTTGCCTCACATTCTGTTACTTCTGAATATCTTTCAGTGCAGGTTATAGATCTCATTTGCCTTCCAGGGACAGTCAGAATAAAGCAGCACAAAAGCAAATGACCTTAAGTCAGAAAACAGAGGTTTCTGGTGGTAACTGCAGAGCCTCACCTGCAATTTATATTCTCCTTCTTGCACAAAGCCTGAAAACATAGTTAAAACATTAAAATAATTGCTGGTTGCCTCTCACTGGAGTGGCCCAACTTAATGCATGAGCTGCTGCCTCTGGGGAGCTGGTGGGTCTAACCTCTACTCTAGAAATTTGGGAATATTCCAGCCTGCAGGTAGGGTGTTTAACCAGTGCCCTTTCTCCTGTTTTCATGTACTTGAAACACAAATGTTAGCTTTTTAAAATGTTTCAGGGCAGCTTCAATTTCATTTCTTGTGCTGGAATATCCCTTCTCTTTGCCTGGCTACACTGTGAGCTGTGCCTGGATGCATTGAGGTCGGTCCCTCTGCCTCCAAAGGGGCAACTTTATCGTCAGCTTTTGAACACCCCAAGGGAGCTCTGATACCTCAAACACAAAAGTCTCTCGTATGCAACCAGCACTGTATTGTTGAAGACCTTTAGCCTGATCACATCTTTGCCAGGTTGCCAAAACCACGCAGCTCTGGCAGTCCCCCAGAAGGACGCTGTGAGTGCTGACCTAGAATGGAACAGCTGGAAGTTTTGGAAGAGGAATGTTTGAGCAGTGCAAAGCTGATTTGCTACGCTCGTTAGCCGGTGGATCTGAGACCTGGCTGGGTGGTGCTGGGGGTGGCCCGACAGCAGGTTTTGGTTTGTTGCTTAGATTCGTGTCACGATGCTCGTGACAAAAGCACAAATAAACAGCAGCCAGAGCCTTTGTTGGGCTCCCTGTGCTGATAGTGCCAGCTTTTCTCCCTGTTCCCTTGTTTTCTCGTGTGTTCATTCCTCCCTTCTACTGGAAGTCACATTCTTAACCGAATTAAAAATGATACCAGACACTGCTCTTTCTGCATTTCCTCTATGAGAGCAAACCTCTTGCCAGACTCTTTCATTCCAGAGCTGTAGCACAGCATGTCCCAACTTGCATAATAAAGGGTGGGTTTTTTTCATTTTCAAGTAACTTATTTTCATTGATTTAAGATCTTTCTACTCCCACTAACTGTTGTGCAATAATAACGCCTCTGGTAAAATAATAAGCCCTTTACTGTTGGCCTCAGATTTTCCCCAGTCTGAATTTCTTCTCTGCCCTCAATTTTCCAAGCTTGGTTTGTGAAGTCAGACCCTGTGAGTAGGTGCTCAGCGAAGAGCTCAGCACATGAGCTCTGGGCTTGCAACCAGTGGGGCTGGACGTGGCCCTGGCTGGAGTTTCCACCCCAGATGCTGGAGAGAGTCCTTGCTCAGTAAAGGATGTGCTTTGGAGCAAAATGCACAAAAGCACGTGAGATTAAATGCTCTCTGAACTGGAGCCCAGTACAGCTCTCCAATATAATGCCTTAAAGACTACAGTGAGTTATGCAAAAGGCATTAAAGAAGTACAAGAGTAAATGTCCCCCCATCATTTTTATTTGTGTTTCTTAGTGGAAGGTGCTTATGCCACGGTGGGGTCTGGGCACCTGCATGCCCTGCCCACTGATGTCGGAGCAGATTGAGTTATTTCAGCCAAATTCAGCACTGGAGTGTCAACAGCTTTCATAGCTGTCACAGAAAGAGGTTCTCTCTCCAGAACAGCTTTTAGAATCATAGAATGGTTTGGGCTTTAAGTGATCTCAAAGTTCATCTAGTTTTAACCCCTCTGCTACGATTTTTTCTCTTTGAACACCTCAACTGACCAGCAAAATCCATACGTATGTGTTTTATTAGCTCTAAAGCAATGGGAGAAAACCCTTCTGTAGTTTTGTCTGATGTTAGCAAGTGCTTTATTCGACTGTCAGCATACAAATTCCAATAATTAAATTGGCCACTCTTCTTGTCTTCCAACGGCTGTACATTTCAAGACATCATTTTGGAGGCACGTTATGGATCCCAGCACCGCAAACAGAGGCGAAGTCGCACGGCCTTCACCGCCCAGCAGCTGGAGGCCCTGGAGAAGACCTTCCAGAAGACTCACTACCCAGACGTGGTGATGAGGGAGCGGCTGGCCATGTGCACAAACCTGCCTGAAGCCAGGGTCCAGGTACTGATATTTTGTGGGTTTGTCAGTGGGGATATTGAAAAGAGGGATGACAGCTCCTTCCAGGATTCTTCCGGTGGTACCAAAGATTTTTGGGACAGTAAAGTTGTCAAAGGTGGGGGCAGGGAGGATAAAATCATCCGAAGTCACACATCTGCTGAAGAAACTTCTAATCCCTGCGCACATTTTTTAAATTTAGAACTGTCTGAAGTGTACACTGGTTTTCATTTGTTCTTTCACATTTCTTTGGGGGAAATTTTAGAAACAGCAACAGAAGTCTACTTATTTATTTATTTGCAAGGCTTTTCTGGCTTTCTCAAAAAAGTGGAGACCCAAGTAATTCCAGCTGCTCTTTTCCACCAGTGTCAATATTTGTAACATCTCAGGCCAAGGTTTGGGTTTGCCTTTTGTTTTTGTTTGCTTTTTTTTTCAGTTTCAACTAGTGAAATGTGCTAGTATATAACCTGCTGGTGGAGAGGTTTTTGTCTTTTAAGACAAATATTCTTCACTGCGAACAGAAAAAGGAGTAGAAAAAATTTAGATATTTTAAATAAATACCAAGGCATTCTGATCTAAAAAATTGTTTGTTTCCTTATCTAACCAAACAAACAACATGAAAAAGGTTTGCAAATAGATTTCTTCTAATCTGTGTCTACTGTTTTGGTTAAAAAAATAATGGATTCTCTCCTCCTTTTCTAAATGCAGTTCTCAGAGAACAGTCTATGCCTGTAATGACTTACTTTGAGTGTTGCCCATCATAGTTTTGATATACGTATAATCAAATGGTTTTAGAAACTTCAATGACTGTAAGCCAATGTATTATCATCAGATATTACAGCTGCAAGACATTCTCTTTGGATGCAGCTGCTTAACCAATTTAGGGGAAAAAACCCTAACAAACTCCAAAAAACACCAGCACTGGAGTTCCGAAAGAAACAACATAGAGGCTGGATATTTTTTTAAGTCTGTTTGATACATTATTTGTAGATTATTTGTAGATTATTTGCACTGAATACAGTCAAGCTCTAAGGTCCAGCAAAGTGGAATGGCCTTTGGGCACAGTGAGCTTGTAACCCCTCCTTACTTGGGGTTCCCCTGAAGCTCCCAGGCTGAATGATGCTGAATTGCACTACTTGCACAGGATTCTCATTGGTTTTTCTCCCCTGCTGTTTGTGGCACTGAAGGTCTGGTTCAAGAACCGGAGAGCCAAATTTCGAAAGAAGCAGCGTAGCCTGCAGAAGGAGCAGCTGCAGAAGCAGAAGGACTGTGAGGGGAGCCACAGTGAGGGAAAGATGGAGCCGCCTGTGCTGGAGACCCAGGCTCCCACTCCGGACACTGAGAAGGTCCAGAGCCTCCCCAGCGAGGTTGGCACAGACCTGAACCTGACCCTGTCGGAGCAGTCGGCCAGCGAGTCGGCACCTGAGGACCAGGCCGACAGAGAGGAGGAGTTCAAGAGCACCTTGGATGAGGCCAAAGTGGACAAGAGCCCTGGTGTGGACAGCAAGGCTTTGAACTGCAAGAGGGCAAGCCCAAAAGCAGGTGAGGGACAGCATCTTGATGGGGTTTGGTGGTCAGGACCCGTTTCCAAGGGGGACGCTGGTGGTGGGGTGCAATTCCATGTTCCCTGGGGAGTGGTTGCTCCTAGATGGGCTCCCCATGCTTGCTCTCTCGCCCTCAGCACTGAGCAGGCCCCACAGAGGGCAGGATGTCCATTGCAGCTGGAGCACTGAAAGAGCAAAGACCTTCCACTCCACTTAGATCTTGGGGAGGGCAGTGCCCAGCAGCAGCAGAGAGCTCAGCCCCATTTCTACACTCTGAGGTGCCAGGTATGGCAAAGGCACACATTTAGCTCTCGTGAGCTCTCACACCCTCTCTCATTAACCCTCCAATGAAAGAGACATGCCCATGCTGCTGCCCAAAACTTTCTGGGGTGTGAACAAGCCTGTAGGAATAACCCCCATCCCCTCTGTCTCCCGCTGCAGAGTCCCCGATCAGCGCGACCGCGACGCCTTCATCCAGCAGTGGCCTGGCTCAGACTCACTCCTACTCCTCCTCGCCCCTGAGCCTCTTCCGCCTGCAGGAGCAGTTCCGCCAGCACATGGCAGCCACCAACAACTTGGTGCACTACTCCTCCTTTGAAATGGGGACACCGTCTGCCATGCCCTACTTGGGCATGAACGTCAACATGGCCCCGCTCAGCTCCCTGCACTGTCAGTCCTATTACCAGTCGCTGTCCCACGCTCAGCAGGTCTGGTCCTCCCCCATCCTGCAGGCCTCCAGCTCCCTGCCAAGCCTGAACAGTAAAACCACGAGCATTGAGAACCTGAGGCTCCGGGCGAAGCAGCACGCGGCGTCCCTGGGGCTGGACACGCTCCCCAACTGACTGCCCTCGGGAAGAGGCACCAAGGTTGGCACTACATGCGGCGAATCCCCACCTGTTCCTGGAGTAAGGTGCTCCCTTGCAGGGAAAACTTTGCGTTTATTAACGTCTTGTTAGCACCACGGTTGCGTCAGACATTGCTACTGGCCTGGTCTTCATTAAATATTTAATGAGGAAGGGGGAAAGGATCTGTGTTTAGACAGATGAACTGTGCTCTGGACTGCTATGAGTTCAGCCTGTAACGTTCAGGAGGAGCCCCCTGTCCTCATCCCCTCGATAAGGTGCCAACTGTGTTATATTCACCTTTTCTTTTGTTGTTGTTGTTGCATTCTTTGGGGGAAGAAAGAGTCCTGCTTTGTCCTGTATATAGTTTATAATGTTGACAGCACCCATCACCTGTGTGTTACTGTCAGTGTTACAGAACTGTGACCTCTTTTGCTTTTATTCCCCTTTCCTTTTCAATTTTAGTAGCTAGTATCAGAGTTACGAACCAGCCATCCTCCTGACCTCAGCTGGTGCTAGTTGCTCTTCTTGGGTCAGCACCCTAAAGCTGTTCATGAGGAAGAGAAATGATTGTGCACTTCGCCACTCCACTTCTCCCTTCTCTGCTAAAGCTAATTTTTATAACAACCGGGAAAGGATCTGAGGGTGAATTTCCTATTTAAGCACTTCCTATAAGGCAAGCATTTTTTGTTTTCTTTTTAATAGCACTTGCTCAAAGAGAACAAAATATTGGCCAAATGCTGCTGGCTGGGAGAAAATGAAGGCCAAATTTGCAGGATTATTTTTGATCGATATTGTTTCCTCTTTGATCTTCAGTGAAGTGTAAACTTTATTTACAGAATGCAGGGTTTTCTTTTTGGAGAGCATTTTATCTTACTCTGACGATAGATAATAATAAAATTTTGTATGGACTTCTGGTGTGTCCATACACCAATAATTTTATGGTTCTTTGACAAAAACTCGATTAATGCAAGCTGTGTCTAGAAAAAAATCTCAGATCACCAAATTCTGTCCTCAAGCCCTCAGTTCAGAAAGTGGTTATCAAGTGAATGTAACAAGTGAAAAAGGCTGAACTGCTGGAGGCAAAGCAGGTGTAAGCAGGGATTTTATATTCTCTTGGGAGCTGAGGGGGGATAGATGAACTTGCCAAAAATGCCAGGTTTGCAAGTAACCAAAATTCACCAGTTTCAGAACTATTGCTTTGAACAGTTTCAGTGTCATTTCATTTGGAATGACCCATCATTCACCCTTGGGTGGTTTTCCTTGTTGAGAAGGAATGTTTTTGCCAATTTAAATATTTTTTTTTTTTTGCCTGACCAAAAAAAACATTTTGGACTCACTGCTGTTACTCTGAGCATTAGGGAGGGATGATATTCAGATCTAATCTCTAATATTGCATAGGACCAAAAAATCCAGAGTGACTCTGGGGCAGGTGGTGTGTTTTTATCCCAAGAGTGTTGACTGGGTGTGTCACTAACAGACTGGGCAGAGCTGTGCTATCTCTCTGCAAATTTCATAATTTATTTAACATGAAGTGTAGACCCACAGCCTGTGGCCCCTCTCTCTCCCAATTTGCTTCTCATTGGGGCAGCAGCCAGGGGTCTTTAAACATGGAGGGAAAGAGTGTTTTTAGCTACATTAATGCTTCTTGTAAAAGCATCTAACTCCCGCAAATAGAAATGTAAGAAGAGTTGTTTGATGGGAAATAGTGGTTTATCCCTCATAAAGTTGTAGCAGGAGCAGAGCTCCAGAGGGGGCAGCTCATCAACTGCACCAGCTTCCAAGGAAAATGGAGTGTCTTCCATAAATATTTCTGTTGTGCCAAACACTTCAGTTTGGGGCTTTTCTCTCATGCTTTAGTTTTCCTGACTGTGTTAAATCAGCCCCCGTGACCGGCAGAATTCTCCACTTTGCCAAAACCAAATGTATTTGTAGGAAGCAGATTTTTGGCTGCCCCTTTCAAAGGAGTCTGAGTAAATTAAAACCACCAAAGCACATTCACTCTGTCCAAAAAAGAAAGTCCCAGCTTTCATTTTTTGCAGCCTGTCACCCAAACCAGGGACACCCAAACAAAGCTTTAATTTTCCTCCTCCTTCCTCAAAAGGCTCTATTTACCTACATTTTTTCTGTGCCCTGCTAATCTCTGCACCGTTATGGGCCACGGAGTTGCTTTACCAGAGCAGAGCAAACACAAATTTAATTAAGACCCCTTCTGATGTTGCTCCCTGGTGCCAGTGAGCAAGTGAGGTAATTGGGTGTGAGATCAGATCTGCACTTCAGCTCTATTTAAATTAATAAAAGATGCCCATGAAACTGCAGGTCGTGTCAGTGGGTGTTTCAGGCAGAGAGCAGAGGGTTGCAGTCGCTCTTGCACCATCCCAGTTAGGACAGGCATCTCCTCTCTGCCCATGGGGCTGGAAATGGAGGCATCAGCTCCCACCAGGGCACATACAGCATTACCATGAGTACCACAGCATCTGCCACAGGAAGGTCAGAACACGTGGATTTATGGCCTGTTCCTGCCAGGTGAGGACAGGCAGCACAGGAGATTAGCTCGCTTGATCCAGCACTAGATTTGCCATGATCCTCTGGAGGGAGACAAGACCTTCCCCACTGAGCCAAGGAGGAAAACTCTTCCCTGTGCCTCAGTGCAAAAATTAATTTTAACTTTCACAGCCTTCACACGTCTTTACTTACTCCAGAGCTGACCCCCTTCATGCCCGTGTTACTGCTGATCTCCTTCCTCACAGAGGCTTGGAGCTGCAGCCAGGAACTCCCCCAGTGGAGCATCTCTCACACCATTAAACACCAACATCGGGATGTGGGCAGCCCAGCTCAGGAAGCAAAGCAGGAGAGGAGATATTCTCATCTCCATCAGTCCATAGGGGTATTTGTTCTGCAGCATCCTCATCTGCCTCTGCAAGGAGCAGCAGCTGACTGAGCTGCAGCTGGTCCTGGACCAGGGCATGTGAATAATTCCCACCTGGAGATTATTTCTCCTGTTCTGAATCAGGATAAAAATATCAAAAATTTTAAAATAAACAGGGGGGAAAAAAGGAGGTTGTCTAAAATAGAGATGAGCCCGTGAAATATTTTATGCAAAGTTTGGGGTTTTCCTTCTTATGGTCAAGCCCCTCACATCCATGAGGGGAGTGAGCTGACATGAAAAGACAAAATTAATCTAGAAACGCAAAGATGCAAGAATTTAGGCTCATAGCTTGTGAAAGTTTAATAATTAATTATCTGTCAAAACTGACTCATTTCTGCATATTGTTTTAAGTTCTCTGAGCTCTTAGGCTATTTCTGACCAAAAGAAAATTATTAAAAGACATAGGGAGAAACTCCCCACTCAATTTAATCCTGTATATGTATTGGGAAGGCTGAAGAGACTGCTTCTAGATCTCTTTGAACTTTGCAAAGCTGGGTATTTCTCCAGGTGGGAAGAAATGCTGCTAATGTCCCAATCTGTGATGTGAGGTCTGCTTGTCCCCTTTCCTTCCATCACCCCCAGCTGTTTAGGACAATGAAGTCACTGAAGAGTCTCAGAATCAAAACAGATTGAGGTTCCCCTCTCCTCACTTCCAGACAATGGTCACAATGGTATTTGTGACACTTCTTCACAAATATTTTAGTAGGATATAAGGCAGCTTCTTCCATCGCTGGCATAAAGTGCTTGGGGTGTAACCCAGAGTTCCTGCCTCACCAGACAGATGAACTATTGAGGGGGAGAAAAATAAATCCATCCCCCTCTGGATGCCAGCCTGGTGCCAGGGCAAGGCATTCCTGGGACAGCTTCACCCACGGGGAGGTTAAATGTAAAAAGGGAAGCAATGTTTTGTGTACCGTGAGACAGATGGTCAAGCTGATTTTTTTAATGTATGGAAGGAATGCCAAACAAATGCACAGCACAGCATGGAGGCCAGGAAAAGAATATGCCAAATCCTTTAAAAACAGTGGTAGAAACTCTGGAAAAAGTCTCCCTAGCTCCTATTTGGAAATAGTTTATAGATAGGGAGATTTCCTCTGCCTGTCTTTCGCCCTTTCTATGGCTTTGTTTACTTTGCCTCTCCTTGGTGAACCAGCTCCAGCCCCAAACCCTCCTTAGCAAATTTATAAAGGTTTTATACATGGTCCTTGCAGGATCAAGGCCCAGGAGAAGATCAGTCACAGCATTCAGGGCAAAAGTTTGCAGTTAAATTTCTTCTACACTGCAAGAGAAGTCTAATAAGCATTAATAAAAAAAAAAAAAAGAAAAAAATAACTATTTAAAACAGCCCAGAAGAAATGCTAAATGAGAAAATATCCTGAAATTACGCTGGGAGGCTGAAAGGAAGCAACTTTTTTTTCTTTTTTTTTCTTTTTTTTTTTTTTTGTATTTTTAAGGGACCATTCCTTGATGGTGAATATGGGAATAAAGAGAGGTACATTTTTCCCTATATTTCCTCCAAGAAAAAGCATCATTTACCATGTAGGAAACATAAAAAATGCTGCCAAATTTGAAAATAAGCATCAGCAAGCAGATCCCTCTACATCTCCTTTCTCATTTAGGTGTTTCGCCACGTGAATAATTTTAATGAGCTCTAGGTATGTGTTGCCACTGCAGTCAGGCAAAGAGATTCTCGTTTTTGCTGAAGAAACACCAAAGTGGGTGGACATAGAGGTGGGAACTGTAATTATTTCTGACCTGTGTTCCATGTGTGGTACTTCCATTGATATGACAATTTTAAGCAACATCAGGACATTTCTGAAGAGTTCATACCTAAAGGATTAAATAAACCTCTCTAGAAAAGGAATGTAAATTAAAATTCACCATATTCTATTAGTTTAATTACAGTAGCTATGAACCATAATTCAATTAAGCTTGAAAAAAGTCAATTACAGAACTTTCCTGCTGTTTTTTACAAGCTGTGTTGATTTTATTTTTCCTCCCTTCTTAGCCCTCCATGTGCCCCTTGCTGGTTTTTTATGATGATTCTAGAGCAGCATAATACATCTCCTGGCATTTTTTTTTTTAATTTTGAAGGAAAGAAAAGCTATTTCTCTGCATAGGTCTGCTCTCAGTGCAAATCCATAGTGGAAGGATAAGAAGAGGTTGGTGCAGTAAACAACAAAAAGAAAAACCCCCAAAAATTTCAGCAATGCAAGATCAAACAAACAAAAAAAACATCCCCTGCTCTGCGGTGCGGCTGCGACTTTCCCACCCCGTTACACAACCGCCCAGCAATATTCAAGGTTCCCTGTTTTCCACAGACTTTGCAGATGCTGTTTGCTTCCCAGCTGCTCAGGCAGCAGCATCCCTGCTGTCCCTGGCTTTCCTGGGCTCCTGGAGCAATGCCACAGCTGAGGACAACACTTAACCCCCACATTAATTTGTAAAATATAGTTTTTCATATACTAACAAAAATAAAATTCAATTATATTTTTAATAGTCAGGGTTCCAGGCTAGAAGTCCTCTTCAAAATTTCTTTAAGACACGCATTAAACCCACAGCAATTTAAATGGTGCAGATGGCACCCTATGAATGGCCAAAGCCTTTCCTGAGTGCTCTGGCAATTGAGTGGGGCCATCTCATAAGGCAGAACTTCAGATGTGCCTGTGCAATGGAAAATAACTTTTTGGTTTATCTTCTCATGCCAGGAGGCAACCAATTTATTATTTTTTTTTCTCAGGTTCTGACCCAAGGTGTACAGTTAGCTCCAAAGTGTATCCGTGTTTGTATGTCAAACCCATCTTGCAAAGGAACAAAGGCTTTTAAATTGCAAAAAGGAAATCAAAGTAATACACTGTACAGATCGCTGTAAAATTGAGCTGTAGTGTAAGACCTTGTGCTTTAGAATTCACTATTGAGGAACTCAAATGTGTATCATATTTATTTATTCTGGTAGGTAAAAGAAGAAGAAGAAAAAAACAAAAAGAGTTTATATTCATTTCTGAAAAGCTGCAGCATGATGCTATGTACCGATTGTGCCAGTCTTGCTTTCTGTAAAATTATTGCCTGTTTTCATACTCCACTAATAAAAAGGAAAAAAAAATCAAGGAAAATCTTATTTTGCAAATCATTCATTGACCTGAGACTGGGACCACACAGAGAAAGCTGCACAAAAATAACAGCTTCCTGCTGTGGGGTGAACATCTCCAGCTGGGGTGGCAGGTGAAAAGTCTCCCTTGGCCGCAAGACACCAAGGCAGTGGCTGCAGCATCTCTTGTCACCTCCCTCCACAGCCCAGGAAAAAACTCCTGCCTGGTGAGGTGATGAAAGGAAAGCCCTGGCCACAGAGCACCATCTCTAAAGACAGTGGTGCACAATAAACTTGACCACTCTCAAAAACTGGGGTTTTTATGTGATTATGAGGATTTTTCTGTTCTTTTGGTGGAAGACTTGTCCCCTTTTCCACACCCAGCCATGGGGGACTGTGCTCCAGGAGATGGCAGAAAAGCTGCTGCAGACTTCTTCCTCTACCTCCTGTTCCTTCAGGGTTGGTTTGAACCTAAAAAGTGAAACTACTTCCCTTTGGTAGTGATTTCATGGGCTTTTCACCTTGGCTATAGGGCCAATTTGATGCCTGATGAAGCAGATGGAAAAAAAAATACTTCTCTGAGTTTATCAATATTTTCCTGAAGTCATCTGATAATGAAGCTCTTTAAAAAAAAATCAAATTATTCAATTTCAGAATGTCATCCCCCATTAATATGATTCCCCAATTTCTTTTCTCAACTATAGAAATAATCAAAGGAAAACATATAGAAGGGAAAAAGGAATCTGGAAGGAAATGCAAGTGCATTGGAAACAATGGTTAATAATTTTTCAGACATTCTGAAGAAAAGTGACTTTTTCTTAAACCAGGCAGAGAACCAGAACAGTGGGAATGTGGACAGAGACTGGGAACACCCCTGCCTGCAAAAATTTTAGTGCTAATAGTTTTGACCCAGTTCCATCAGTGCCTTTGAAGCCTGTTTGATCACATGCACCCAAAATATCAGCCAGCCACAACTGCCCTACACTGCAGCCATTGCTATTTTTTTATCCACAATAAGGGAAATATTAATCATTAGGTCTCCTTTTTCTCTGCAGTTACAGGTCTGCTTTGAATATTAAAAACCATGTGGGTAAGGAGTGTCTGTGACCATCAAGGACACCAAATTGCTCAGTAAATTCCTGCCTTCACAAAGAGGGAAATAAATGGATGGGCTATGGTCACGTCCTTGCATGTGGTTATCTCCAATTAATAACTCAGTTTTTCCCTCTCAACAAGGTTGATGAGGTAAAGTCAGCCACCAGCTAAAACTGAAACTCAAACTTGCAGGAAGTTTAAGGTGGTATTTTGGCCTTGAAGACCATGGCCTAAAGTTATCAGGAGGTTTGTTCCAGAAAAATACAATGTGAGGGGAAAAATAAGATTTGAAAGAGCTCCAGAGCTCAGTATTAACTGCACATGTGGCATTTTGATCCATTTCCATAAGGCATAACATAATATTTGCTAAAGAAGGAGGAGGAGGAAGGGGAAAAAAAAGACCAGAGTTAATATTCTCCCTCGGATTCCCCATTTGCTGATTACTCTGCAAGCTGTGTAATTGGGTGTCTCTGGCAATATGATGAAATGTGCCACAAACATCAAAAAATGGTGCTATATTAAATCTGCTTTTCATAATCTCTTCTCATTTCCCAGACCTGAGACATTTTATTCAATTTTTCCTGACTAAGTTGATATGTAAAGCCATATAAACATATCAATGCAAATAAATACATATATATTTTTCAAATGCTCATCGGAAAGCACTCATTACAAAGATTTGCATCAAGGCTCTCTCACATGACTGGTAGCCAAAGAAACCAATTTTTTCTAACATTGCATTATTTTAAAGAATATTTTACAAAGGTACGGGCTACTTCTTTGTATT
Source organism: Petroica traversi (assembly GCA_025920805.1). Lineage (NCBI taxonomy): Eukaryota > Metazoa > Chordata > Aves > Passeriformes > Petroicidae > Petroica > Petroica traversi. The sequence goes on from JAHLSL010000008.1 coordinate 8,473,787, forward strand.
TCATTAACAAACCAAACTCTAGCTATCATGTTTCAGCCTTATCTTACCTGATTAGAAAACCATTTCCCCATTTGCATTAAGGGCAAAAATCTATGCAAAGTCACCATAATGTTATTCAAGTCCCAGAAGAGCAGTGAAGATCCTGTTATACACTGAGGCTGCCTCTGTTTTCAGGAGCTGCAAGTCCAGCAGGGGCTGGTGTTTTATTTTATCCTGCTGCAAGGCACACATCACAGAAACCCATCTATTCATAATGCCTAAGTGACTTAAATACCTGCAGCTTTTGTCTGTACATCACTTGGGGCTTTTGCTTACATTTTATCTGATGTGTCCATGATTTTTAGCTTTTTTTTTTTTTTAATATAAAAGCTGGATTTTAGCTCAGCCCTGGGAAATTCTTCAGCACCAACCCTCCAGTCTCTGCCACCAGCAGGTACAGCCAGAGCAGCACCCCCAGGTGGGATGGGGGATGATGGGGATGGGGATGGTGAATCCCAGCCTCTCCACTGCCAGCCTGCAGCCTGTTCTTGGCCTGCTGCAGCTGAGGGAGGAGAATATGTCCATTCCTGTCATGGTGGGAGAGTGCCCAGCTCAGAAATGGTAGGATTGCACCTCGCCTGCACCAGATTAGACACAGAGCCTGGAAGGTGTTTAACTCTCTGACTTCCATAAAAATCAGCAGATGTCAGGGAAAGAGTTTTCTCCAAGCCCTGATTTACCCAGGACCCATCCAGGTGGCTCAGCCAAGCCCAGTCACTCCCAGGCTCACATCCATGCTGCATGGCTGAGAGCAGGGTGACTCTATTGCCCCCTTACAGCCCTAATCCTGCTCCTCTTTCACAAATCTGCACCCCAAGCTGTTTTCCTGTGTGGGACAAGCCAAATCCATTTCTCAGCTGTGTTTTTCCTGGAAGCCAGCAGAGCAGAGCATGTTTGCAGACCTTTGAGCTTCCAGCAGCATCCACTCTGCCTGGATTTCCAAACCCCAACAAGTGCTGAGCAGGGTATGCAATGACCTAAAGCAAAGTTCATTCACTCACACACAGATGCAAAAAGCAAGGTACAGACTTCCTTCAGCTTGGCTTTCTTTCCAGCACATTCTCTCTGCATTAGTGAGGAGAAATATCAGTGCTGGACTGTGCCATGACCACCAGGAAACCCTAGCACACTGATCCATGGGAGGTTATTTCAGCAGAGAACAGCACCACCAGGAAGCCCAGCTGAGGCACCTGCCATTCCCAGGCTGGCTTTTTATCTATCATTTCTGTACAGTAAATGAATGGGTCATGTGAATCACAAGGGCTCTGTGAATTAAGCCAAGTGTCCGTCTCGGTGGTTTGGTGGCCATGGCCAGTGTGGCTGTTGGGGACAGGAGACCATGTCTACAATGACACCATGAAAAGAAGCAGAAAAACACAAAGCAGCTCCAAAGCCACCTTAAAATCTCCATTCAGGTCTCCACAGCTGCCCTGGGAAACATGAGGAAAACTGAAATACACTGTGCTACCCTGGCAAAACCTTTGCTGATGGATTTTCATGTGTGCAGTCTCATTCTTTAGTTAAAAAATGAACTTTCCTGTAACAAGATAAATCACTCGCCTGGTGGAAGCAGCTCAGCTCCCTTCAGCTCGGCCTTGTTGAAGGCAAAAAAAAAAAATCCTCAGAAGTTATTTGTCAGCCTGAGTTTTGCTTCATGTCACAAAAAAAAAAAAAATTCTTGTCTGACACCTCATGCAGCCGTGTCCTCTCTTCCCCAAGAAGAAGTGGGAGCTGTAAAAGAAGTAAAAACTTCTTGGGATTGCCCTGTGGAGACCACCAGAGATGAAACTCTTCCCCCAAGAGATTTATCTGCTGGGGAGTGATCCATGTGTGGAATTAAGGACATATTTATTGCTGTGGCAAGAGGAGAAGCATCACAGCTCTCAGAAGCCCAGCCCTGCTTCCCCCCAGCCCTCTGACCCCAGCAAACCATACAACACATTTGCCTCACCTCCCCATAACAGGCACCTTAAAGGAGAAAAAAAAAAAGGCCTCTGATCCACTCTGAAACATGAGATATCTCTCAAACTCTCAATAACATCTTAATTTCCTCTCCTCATTCTCTGTGCTGGAGATGATTACACAGCCAGGAATGCGTCTGAAGACAAAAAAAAAAAATTACATTAGTGGGGAACAATAGAAGGGAGACCTGGTGGAGCAGAAGTGAATTAGTTTTGCCTTCAGAGACACCCAAGGAGCAAAGAAAGGTGTTTGAGTTGCCTCACACTAATTCCTCTGCACACTGAGCTGCTCTAAAGAGCTTAAGCAAAGAGAGACGAGAGAAGTGCTTTTGATTTCAGCCCCACTTCCCAAATTTTGTTTGTTTGCTTTGCTTCCACCTGGGTTTTTAAGTCCCTGCACCTCCCAGGAGGTTTGCAGGGCTGTCACCTGCAGGAATGTGTCCTGTCTGCACCAGGTCTCAGCACAGGAGCCAGGGCTGGGAGGGGGGCTTCACCTCTGTTCCTGCAGCTTTCAGCAAGAACAATTGCACTTTCCAAATAAAATATAAGGACAAATTGACCTGGGGTATCCAAAAACAGCAGGGAGGGCTGCAGGGTAAGCAAGGGAAAACAGGAAAGCAAGGCAAGGAGAAGAGCTAGAGCCTTTCACCCAGGGAATCTGGAAGGGCTGAAATGCCAAATAGTTAGAATTTTATCTAAATGCCTTTTAGGTCCAAACACATCATCATATATTTTTCCCCATTTCATTTTTAACTTAGAAAAAAAAAAAGAAAATAAAATAAAAGAAATACTTATTTTTAGCACTAAGTAGAATCTTGCTAGTGAACCAACTGTTTTTTAATTTCCCAACAGTACCTGCAAAAATCTCCTCCCTCCTCCCCAAAAAGAAACCCTCAAACCCCAAAACCTAACAACTTGCTTTTCATTCATCTTTACTTGAAAAAAATGCTGAGGTTAAGCCCTCAAAGCCTAAATCAGGACCTCAGCCTAGGCCTTCCAGTTGGCCTTTAAAACACTGCTTTTTGGCTCTTTTCTGGGGGCACGAGGGGCTCCTACCTCTGAACTTTCAGACAGTCAGGCCAAACAAAAGTGAGCACAGCTCTCTTTTTCTTGAGGGTGAAGTGGAACACACACCAGCCAGGACACTTTATACATTGAAAAATTCCTGGGTTGTCACGCTTAACTGATAAATTATCGAGCTGTGTAAACAGGGCCGGGGATGTTCTTTATTTATTTGTTTGTTTGTTTGTTTGTTTAAAAGGGGAGGAAATAAAAAGTAGCTTGTCCATAGGTTGCTTGCAAAATGCATGTCAAGCAGTGGAGGGAGGAAAAATCAACAACAAAGGAGCTTAAAAAGAAAATATTAAGAACCCCAAATTGGGTGAAAATTGCTTTCTGACAGATATCACCTATTGCAAATGAGACAGAAATACAAGTAATCTTGTAAAATGAAAGCCAAGGACAGACTTGTACCTGCCTTATATGAATAAGTATCCCATTATCTTGAAGAATGAGGGCCCCAGGCTGTGATTATGCCACTATTGTATTCTAAACAGCATGGTTTGTCAAATGGAATAAATCCTAGCAAAATCAAATAAAAAAAAAAAAGGGGGGATCCAATTTGAGGGCCAGCACACGATTTATTATTTTGTTTAATGTCGCCCTCTCGATGTTACTGATTATTGGGCAAAGAGCACCGTGTTTAAGCATGTGTTTAGAGCCTCCTGTCCCCCTCTCAGACTCCCAGGTGTCCTCCTGAATGTCACCCAGTACTGGCCGGCTGTTTGCTGCTGCTGACTGCCCCCACCCAGCTCAACAGCCTTGGAATGGCTCTAGATGGCCACAGCCAGCACTGTGAGGAAAGAAATTCAGTATTTGGGTTTCTGCTCGGATGAGTCTCGTGGTGACACTGAGGGGTGGGGTGAGGAACACTTTGCAGCGTGCTGGCAGAGGCAAAACAAGCAGGAGCTGAAATTTGTGAGATAAAAGGAAATTTCACACTCATCTTCTTGTCCTTTTTGGATCTGGAATAACAGTCCATCTCCCAGTGTATCTTGAAAAGGTTCCTCCTCTTCCAAAAGTGCCACTTCTGGTTTTACGATGTCTCAAGTTTGATTAAAAAAAAAAAAAAAAAAAAAAAAAAGGTGGTTGAAAGAACCAAGCAGATTATGTAGGTTATGAGGTGTTCTGTGAAATACCTGATATTGCTTTACCTGCTTGAGTCACAGGGTGGGACTGGACATGAACCTGCCCCTGCACAAGGTGGAGGCATTGCTGTAAAACTGGGATTATGAGTATTAAGGAGCCAGATCCAGAATCATTTAGGTTGGAAAAGGCCTCTAAGATCATTTGGACCAACCATTAACCAAACACTGTCAAGTCCAGCCCTGCTTTGCATTCAGCTGACTTCCAAAAGTTGGAAAAAATTTCCTCGGAAAGCTGACCACAACATCCCCCACTTGCACTCAGAAGTGGATGACCAGGGAAAGCTGGTACAATGACAGGCAAATGCAAACAGGAGGGAAGCTCTTGGAAATATTTCAGGGCAGCAATTTGCTGAGGAAGGAGCATTCCTGTGCCCTGGCTCACCTCAGGGAGTTGCTGCAATTTCTTGATTTTTCTTTGAGGAAGCTGTGAGAGGAAGGAATAACACTGCCTTTAACTGCACAGTCAATTCACTGTGTATAAACCCTGAGCTATGTGAAAAACAGAGCCAGGAGGAGAATGGGGGATGGAATATGTAAGTGATACCTGTGAACATGGACCTCAGAGCACATCTTGCCCCAACAGCTCTTGTGATAATCCCTCCTCCTCCCATAAACCCTGTCTCCTTGAATTCTCCATGAATGGGCAGTGGTTGTTCGCATTCTGGTGCTTTAAAGGACCAAGGGGTTTTGGAAATGCAAGTTTTATGTGCAAAAATGCAGCAGTTTGTTGGGTCCTAAGAGCAGGAGCTCAGGGTGTGAAAGCAGATTGCCCTCAGACAGCAAGGGCTGATTCCAGCAAGGAGTGACTGACAAAGTCTAGGAATAATAGCAAGAAATGATGGATTCAAAGAGTCAAAAATAAAGCAGGGATATTTTATTTAGGCAAAGTTACAACTGAAATCAATAAGAACTACAGAATGTTGCCTTCTAATTTGACTTGAAAGCATTATTTGTTAAGGACTATGAAAAACAGAGGAATTTTAAAAGTCTGATTTATTCTACATCATTTTGTGTAAGCTATTTAACTTTACTGAACCTCAGTGCTTCTGGACATGGTAATGTCACTCAGTCTCTGTTTCTCTCAGACTTCATAGTCCTGCCAGCCACAAGCACTAAGAAAGTTACTCTCGAGTTTCCAAAATAATTAATGAGACTTTGTCATGTAAGTAAAGGACAGCTTGACTTCTGTAGTCAACTGTCAAATTTCTGTAAACCACAAGGGAAAAACTCATTCAAAATCAGAGTTGTTCACATATTCACAGGTCTCCAGGAGCTGGATTTTAACCCCCTTTGCCTTTCACCCCCTCACTCCCCAAGCAGCACAAATTCTGGGCAGAGTTCCTCTTGCTGGATTTCTACAGCTTCTGCAAAGTTCTTGTTCATCAGCAGGTCTCTTGACAAAGTTTTCCTGGTACTTTTAATCAGGCAAGGACTCTAGAAAAACATAGACCCTCATTACAGAATAGTTACAGATCTAGAAAGTTAAAAAGACAGAAGTTGCTCCTTTCCCCAGCTATTCTGAGCAGCCCAGAAATGACATTACCTGCAGGACTTCCTTTTCCAACACAAACCAGGAGCGATGGCAAGGTTTCTGTTTGCTTTGTGCAGAACAAGTGAAAAACATTCCACACCCACAGAGTCAAACGAAACCCAGACTTTCATAAATTAATCTGAATATTTTACAAGAAATGCTTCTTTTCTACTGAAACATACAGATCTGAGAGGGCTCACACAGATCCATCCATCACGCTTCAGGCTGGGAAAAGTGAGGACAGTAGCCCCTTCAAAACCTTCTCTATCACAAGGTCCTAACCTGTGAAAAGACAAAGATGATGTTTTTGCATCTTCCAGGTGGGAACATCAAAAGCTTGCATGTCCTTACCTTTCTGAAATGAGGACACAGGGGAATTTAATCCTATTTGATTCCATTGCCCAGGAAACCTCAGCGTGTTTGTGTTTTTGTTTTATATGAAAGTAGCTTCAAAACTTTCCAAATTTTTTTCTCTTTCACAACTAAAACTTCTTCGTTTTCAAAACAACTTTGAGTTTTCCTAATGCACTTTCTGGGGTTTTTGCCCCTCCTTATTTCAAAATTCTTCTGCTTTTCTGGAACTTCTGTTTCCTATCACCTAGAATGTTCAGAAGCAAGCCCCAAATATTCCCAATTAAATTCCCACCAGGATTCCAATTCCACCTTAAAAAAGGAAGGAAAAAAACCAAAAAAAACCCCAACAACTAAAATGCCCTGTGAAAGCCATGAAATCCCATGCCAGGAAAAAAAAATAAAAAACCAAGCTTTCAGAAGGGACTATTCTCCTCTTAATACAGGGATTTGCACCTAAAAATCCTCCAGCCATTTCAGCATTAATTCAGCATCACCATTGCTTTTCTTTTTCCTATTTTTTCTTATTTTTTCTTGTTTTTTCTTATTTTTCATTATTTTTTATTATTTTTCCTTTTTTCTTACTTTTTCTTTTTTCCTTTTTTCTTATTTTTCTTCCTTTTTTCTTCTTTCTCTTTTTTCATTATTTTTTATTATTATTATTTTTATATTTTTTATTATTTTTTATTATTTTTTCCTTTTTCTTACTTTTTTCTTTTTTTCTTATTTTTCTTTTTTTCTTCTTCTTTTTTTCTTCTTTTTCTTTTTTTCTTGTTTTTTTTTTTTTTTTAATTTCTTTTCTTTTCTTAATTTTTTTCTTTTTTTTTTTCTTTTTTTTCCCCATTTTTCCCAGGCTATGGTGCTGGCTGCCCATGAGACCTGCAGCAGTGCCCTGACCCCCTCTCCCGGCTCCTGCTCCGCGGGGCGATGCTCCCCGGAGCCCACCTCCCCATTCAGGGCCACGATTGTGCTTTCCCCACCATGCTGAAAGCCCCGTGAGGAGGGGAGGGAAAGAGGGGAGAAGAATCCCAAGGCATTCTGGCACCCCGGCCCGATAAGAAACTCTAGCCCCTATTCAGCCACTGACAAGCGCTTGTAGAATATGATCTTAATCCTGTTTCTAACATTCTCTCACCCTTCGGCCGCCCTATTCCAGGCTGTATTCTTCCAGCCGTCGCTCCAGCAAATCCCCCCAAAGAGAATCGCTGGGGGGAGATAAACATCAAAGGGAAACCCAAGAAATCTACAGTAGGTTCACACAGTGGGGGAAAGAGGGCAGGTGGGGGCCGGTGGAGAGGGCTGTCTCTCCCCTCGCCCTGGTTGCATTCCTCAGGGCTGGCTCTCTGCAGAGCAGACCCCAAACGTGCTCAGCAGAGTGCCATTTTTAGGATTATTTTTTTATCCTGTTTGAGGGTTGTTTTTTTCCTTTGTGAGTAAGAGAGCCTGGTTGTGCAGAGCTCTGTGTATAGCCACTGTGTATAAAAATCACCCATTCCCCAGAGAGGGGCATCACCAAAATGGAGAAGATGGAGGTGGGAGAGGAGGGGACATTGTCCTGGAAGCAGAAATGGGGAGAATCAATGGATTTGCCCAGCAGCACATCAGAAGTCTGCTGTAGAAATTAAATGAGTGAACATCATTTGGGAGGTCCCAGCAATTCCCAACAGGTGCAGGAGCCTTCAGTACTCAGAGACTCAGTCCCATGGTCTCCCCTAACGAGTTTCCAGCAAGCCAACACCAGCTTGGAAGGAGCTTCCCTGTGAGCCCATGGGAAGCCATTCATATTTGTCACAAAACTGTGGGTCTCCCCTGATATGTAACCTCCAGGATTAAGGAAAAAAGTGGGATTCTGAGGACAGTGCCATTCTTTCCATCCTGTCTCACTTCAGTCCTCCAGAAATCAGGGCCCTTCTTCTGCTTACTGTGCAGAAAATGAAGGATGAGCACTCCGAACTTCACATGCTGTCTCCCATGACCCAGGGGACACCTGGACCAGATGTCCTCCAAAGACCCCTTCTCACCCAAACAACTGCTGTAAACACTGTGATTCAAGAGGAACTGCCTTACAACAGGGCACAAAAAAAATCGGGTCATTAAGGAGAGTGGAGAAAACTGAGACTGCTAAGTTATCCCCAGCACTGCAAAAGCATCCCCTTACAACTCCCCTGGGATCTTTCCTTCCTGCTGGCCCCTGTTCACAGATATGTTCACAAAAACTCCCTCAGCACTTTCTTCCCATCCCTTTATAGCAGCTGGAAAACCTGGGTAAACACAGCCTTGACCTGGTGGTGGCAACAGCCTGGCTCCAGGCAGGAGGTGGGTTTGAATTGCTCAGAAGTGCCCTAACCCCACCCAGGCGTGCTCTGAGTTCCCAAATGTTTAAAAAGAGGTTTTATTCTGGATTTTTAAAAAAGAAAAAAAAAACAAAAACAAAACAAAACAAAAAAACTATTGCAAGAGGAGCACTCTGAGACTGTGTAGCTGCTTCCAGGAGGTAAAAATCTGATGAGCTATAAAAGAATAGAGAGACCTAAAAATAGAGCTCCCACCACCCACACTAAAGGATTAACTTTCTGTTAGGAAACAGGACCACCTTGACCTTGAGTGAGGCAGAGATGCCTGGCTTGCTCCTGTTGTCTCTGCTGCCCCATTACATGTGGTTGGGGAAAAAGCTTCACATTCTTGGTTCTGGTTTTCCTGTTTGTCAAAGGAGGCTGAACATCCTTGTACCTTTATTGATGGTGTAGATTCCCAGCTTGTCAGATTCACAGACCTGGACTGCCATGACTCACCACCAGTTAACAGGGTAGGAGCAATGGGGGAGTCCTTTCAGCTCTTTTTTCTTGCAATTCTATGTCAAAATCTGTTTTATTTGATGCAGAAAACCGTTAAATATAAAACAGTGATGAAGACGTCCACATTACAATTGTTATTTTGCTTTCTTTTAACTCGTTTTGTGGTTTTGGCATCTCACCTATGCGGAGAAAGCTGTGGGCATGGGTGGGTGGGAGGAGACACATTCCTCATTTCCATCACATTCAACAAGAAAGAAAAAGTCACAAAAGAGTCTTCTATTTCCAGTCGACACAACTCCTGTCACAGATTTTTGGTGTAACTGCTTGATTAAAGCCATCCAACACCCATGAGGTACTTTTACAACCATGGACAACCTCGAGACAGGCCACAGGATATGGGAATGCATCTTCTTTCTGCTCATCTCTGGTTAAACATGAGATGGAAAAACACGTCTGGTTTTGGAGAACCAGTTCAAGGAAGCTATGTATTAGCTGGAGAGGGTCCAGAGAAAAATAATGAGAATAACTGGAAAACAGCGACCATAAAGAAAAATTAAAATTATTGATGTTGTGCAACCTGTAAAGAGAAAGCAAATGGAGTTTTAGATATCTGGGTGCTGTAACTACCTAAAGGTCTGTTAAGGACAGGAACTTGTCCCTTTTCTATGTTCTCAAAGAACAGGATTAGAAATACAGTCTTTGAATTTTGCTGCTCAGAATACATCCAGGGCTTTCTGCCCTGTTACCATTTCCTAGGTCTCCTGTCTCTGGGATGCTCTCTCTCTCCCATGTCATTTGATAGGTTGGGAATAGTCATTTACTCCTCACACTTTGTGTGACCTGAGGACTCAGCTATTGCTAGCCCAGTCCCCAAACCTCTGTTTCAGCTTCATAATCTAGTTTGTCACTCTGCACATCACAAGCCAAAGAACTTCAGTGAATTGGCTCCCCCTTGAAACAGGGAATCCATCCTCCAGCCTAAACTCTGCCAACAAGGAGGTACCCCCCACCTCACCTTCAGCAAATAATTACTGTGGTTAATTACCCTCTCAGGCCATGTTAATCTTATGATGAGATCCTGTCTCATGCTGAGGCTCATACCTCCTTCTCGGGTTGCTTGAGATTTCACCCCTGATTGCTGATGGCATCCATGGTCCTGATGGATATGAAAAGCTCAGATAGATCAGTTGCACAGGGAGGCTTAAGTGTTTCCAAGACCGTAATGAAAATTCCTTTCTGTAGAAACTGTGACCCAGACATGAAACCCAACCCTCAGTGGGAGACTTCTGATTTCACAGGAGACAAAAGCCAAACACGCTAAAAAAAAATTGTCACTCTCTTGGAGAACAGGAATTTATCATTCAGGTGGGAAGTGCTCCATCAGCCTCCACACATTGGTTTACTTAGGGATGTTTTTCTTGGGATTTATTTTAAATCAACAGAACGGGTTTGGGAATACTTTTTGGCTTGTGCGAAAAACAGAACAACCAAAATGTTGTGCAGTTTTCAGCATTCAAGGTTCCTTTCTTGTTTCATTCTAGAAGTGTTTATTTGGACTTGACGACTAATTTTTTGAAGGTTTGGGAGATGGAGTGGTGGTTACATGTCACTCTCTGAGATGGTGCCCATAGACAGAGGAAATAACAGGAAGAAGTTCATCCTGCCCATAGGTATGGGTTATTCTTCCACCTCAACCTGAATTCCACATGCTGTTTGTCCCATGGCAGCTGCATTCCCCAGAGTCTGCTCTACATGTCCAGGAATCATGTCCATGCCTGGCTTGGTGTCAAGGTGCAGGAGCCCAGACCCAGAACTTCCATCACATGGAAAGCTGTAAAGATATCTGGGTATACACATTGTAATTTGATTTCACCCATGACAACATTAGCTCTGATTTAGATTCAATATTCCCACAAAATCTGTGCTTAAGGAAAAAAGAGCCCATGGAAGTCCTCATCTCCATCCCCAGGGTTAACATGGTTTTAACAGAGAGAAGAAGAACCCAGTCAAGGGACACGGTGGTGCTGTCCCTATGATGGCAGAGCAGCTTTGTGTTGAATTCAGAGCCTGAATTCACTTTATTTCCTTGAATTTGTCTTGTGACCACTTTGCTTTATCCCTTCTCAAGCAGAGGAAGAAGCAATGTGTCCATATTCAACGTGCTGTAGAAATGGGTTACAAATTTGGTCATTCCCTGTATCCAGAACAAGAGATGCATCTTTATGGCCAGGCTAAGGATTGATCCTGCATGAGCACCACTTCCATGGCCACATGGAGTCCCACAATCCCACCTTATTCCTGCTCCCCTTTCCCAGGAATCACAGCTGAAGATGAGAGTTGGAGGAGCAGGATTTGTGAGCTGCAAAGTGCCCACATGCCACACAATGTGTACACAGCCGCAAGGATGTGCTCATGCTGGGGAGGCTCTTGCCCTTTCTCCATGCCAGACCATTGCAAAATCAGCTTCTGGGAGGATTCTGCTTCTCATTTAGTTCTCTTGGGTCTGTCCATGCTTCCCCCCCATTAGCTTTGCCAAGTTTTAGCTCATTCTGCATTCTGAAAACAGTTCCAATTAAATGGCTTTTCAATCAGTTTGATCACAAGAGCACTTGCCAGAAGTGCGGCACGTCCATGAAATCAGGAATTTCCTGCAGGACAGCTACTCTCCGAAAAACAATATTTGGATTTTTTCTTGGAAAATGATCAGTTCAAAAACTATTCAGCCTTGTAGCCAACATTTTTTCTTTTTATTTCTTCCAGAATTTGGAGTAGGTTCTCCCCGCTCCCCCTAAAATTTTTTTCTCGACAAAATATTTCATGGATAAAAAACAAACCAAAAGCACTCTGTCCTGGCTCGGAGTTCAAACAGGCAGGAATTTTCACACAGCCCAGACCTGGGGCTTGGAAATGCTCTGGCTTCTTGACAAAGCCCATTTGGTAAAGTAGCTCAGAGTGCCAATGTTTGTCCAAGGCACACCTCCAACCAGTTTAACACTGGAGAGGCAAACCTAGTTTGAATAATCCCTAATACAGACCTGCTGAGACTTCCCTTTCCAGTAAATATTTATTTTTGTTAGCAGCAACTATGCAAGAGACATACTTTTGGGGTTGGCTCTTTCCCCTTTTCTCAGCTTCTTGAGGACCAAGTCATGATTTTATGTGATTTTCCCCTCATTCCACACTCACCAGTCCAGAGGACCGCTGTGAATTTTTCAACCAACAAGGCTGCACCCGGTGGTTTTTCCCCAGCCCAGATTCTTGTGAGATAGAAGAGCTGGGCTGTGCTCCCCCCCTGCTCCTGATGAGGAGAGATTAGATGGGGAAGCCTGATAGCCTGGCTCTGGAAGCAAATGAGCAACCCTAAATACCTTCCTAGACCCGGTGACCGTAAGTCCTTGGCGGTGACTGGTCCTTGTGGGATAATGCCAGGAATAGGCATATTAAGCACATGAATGTCAAGTCCTAATTCATCTCTCTAATGTTGTACAGTAGCAGGACTGTACCCCCCTGCTGTGGTGTAATTTCACGCTGAGGAGTCTGATGGGGCTTCCTGCAGACTGATCCTTTATGGATCAGAAAACTCACTTTCTCTTTGTGTTGGAGGGTCCGGAGATTATCTTATTAACCACATCCATGCCAGTTCTGATCAAACACCGGGCTCTGCCTCTTCTGAGGACTCCTTTTCGTGCTGCTTTTCTTCTCCTGTGGGTTCACATCACAGAGGTGAAGAACGTTACCCCCAAGCCTCTACCAGCAGGTTTCACACTTGCATGAGCAAATGGAATATTTTGCGTGTTCTTGGTTCAGATGCAACACCGACCCAGCCTGAACCCTAAACCAATTTAAGGGGCCTGGTGCACCCACATTAGGGCTCCTGTATCCCCTTCCCTATTCCTCTTGTCTATCCTTTCCCCAAAAAAGTCAGTGTTTAAACTACCTCAGGATGATGCCCTGCAGGTACCGCCTGCCCCAGAGTAGCAAGTTTGAATGCAGAGGAGAGTCCATCTCACGTGCTGCCCTCTGTAGGACCTGGCCACCTAGAGGAAGTGTTTCTTCTCTTCCACCATCTCAATCCACCAGACTGCCTCTCCCCAAACCTCTCCAGACCATGCCATGGGGACAGCAAGATGTGGCAGTGACCAGTTAGGATGTCCTTGTGGGCCTCTGAAGGTGTCAGGCACTGAACAGGAAAAGGCTGCAGGAGGAAAGGCAGAACTGCAGCATTCTCAGACACTCCTCAGGATGTGGGCTTTTCCAATCTGACAAGACAAAAGCCTTCTGCTTTCAACACCAGACCTCGGCTGCCTCCCCAGATGATGCCAGAGGGCCACCCTGTAGCCATATCCCAGCGTGTAACAGGGGATGATAGTTTATAATCTCATTTTCTGGGCTGGCTGCCCTTCTAGTGCCCCTCATGCTCCATGTAAATCATCTGGAGTCTGATTTCTTTGGCTTGCAGGGCTGTTCTTTCCTCGTCTGCTTCTAACAGGCTCCTGGCTCAGCCGGGACCTTGTCATTGAAGACAGTACCAGGACAGTCCCACCAGAAAAACTTCAATTCAGTCTTGTTGGACAAAATGCAGCAGCCAGGGCCGGGCTCCCATCCACACGCAGTTCCAGCAGATTGTAGGTGGCTCTGGCATGCTCACATCTCCCGTTCAATGTGCATGCATTTCCCAATCTAATGCCACCATTTCTCGAATCGGGTTTATCCCACTCCTTCTTTCTTCACCTGATGCATTTTTAAAAGGCAGTTCAACAGAGCCCTCAGTGGATTTCAGTTATTTTTATGATATTGTTCCTCTCTACTCGTGTTGAGCTACAGACCTGGTGGCAAGCTTTGGCACCACCAACAGCCTTTTTCAGCTAATGAAAAATAACCTGCTTTTTATCTGCAGAAAATAGCAGTGCCTGGGTCTTGCCACGGCAAATTATTTAATGGCCCTCCAAGCAAAAATGCCCTTCCCTGTCTATAGGGCTGGGTAAGTCTCCTTCCAGCTGTTATCTTGCTGCATTGCTGAGCACCTCATCTTGCAAAGCAGAGCCACAAACTGTCCCATTTCTAGGCAGGGAGGCAGAGTTCCACTTGTCTGTAGAGAAGGGAAAGGCACTGATCCCACCCCAGCACCTTGCACACAGCCAGAGCATCCTCAGGAGAGCCCAGGGCAGGAGCCCAGCTGCAGCTGCCTCTCCCTCTGCCACAGTGCTACGGTCAGAAAAAAAGGGATCTGTCAGAGGGATGCTACTAAGTCAGGGGCTGGTTTTAAGAATTTGATCCTAAAAAAGGGTGATTGAGTTTTCTTTTCTAATGCAGGAAGAATAGAGAAGGATTTATTGTTTTAATTGCAATATTATTTTTGTTCTTATTTTATTTTCCCATACAGCAAGAAACAAACCTTTCTGTTCTACCCCAACTTCCCTTTACAGCAAATGGCACATGGACAGCAGTAAGAAACAACATCAAGTTCTCCAGCTGGACTCAACTATTCTTTTTTTTCCTTTTTAAAATTATTTTTAACAATCTGCTTAAGAAACACCCTGAGGAAAATGCATTACTTGCTTGAATTCCCTATTTCTGCATGACCAATCTGGTAACTCTCCTTTGCCCACATGAGCTGGGTCAGGTTTGGCTTGGCCTTGGGATATTTAGGCTCTTTCCAGGTAAGCCTATAAAGGTGATGGGGAAAGGCTTATGAAGGTGAGAGGCCACAGCTTGGGAAGGTGATGGGAGAAGGCTTAAGAGGATGATGGAGGAAGGTGTTTGAGGTTGTGTGGGTCCTGAGATCCCACTGGATGGGAAGCAGCTGCCAGCTACATGAAGCCTCTCCAGACACAGAAGCAGAACTGAAGCCATCAGCAGCAGAGGTCACTGCAGATGAGAGGTGAAGCCAGAAGGGAGGCCCCAAAGGACGTGTCAGAGGGATCTGGAGCATGCAGAGCTGCCCACGTGCTGTGGGACAGGAGCAAAAGCCATGGGAGGACTTTTTCTACCCTGTGCTGCTACTGCCCACACAGCTGCAGGCAGAGCTGAGGGGACAAGTGGGGATGGAGCATCCCTGTGGGGGAGAGCCTTCATCCTGCAAAGGGGAAGATTTTCAGCCTGAATAAATGCAAATCCCCCTATTCTGCCCAGCACAGTGGGTTTCCCTGAGACTCAGCCCGTGCCTTACCGAAGGACCTTTTCCAATCTGCGAGCCGACAGATCCCAGAGCAGAAGGGAGGACTGTTTGTTTAGACCTATGTGGGTTAGGCAGCTCAGACTTTATTCTTGCACTTTGATAGGTTCCTAAATGAAAATCCAATAATATTTTAAGCAGAACGAGTTCCCATGAAAGTCATTTCTAAATCTCCCAGCTCATCCTACCTGTCGGCTGGATTCTCCATCCCCACTGGCCTAAGCCCGGTGTAACGTCAGCGCTGCCAGAGCTGTTACTCCAGGAGCTGAGTCCAGCCCTGCTGCAGAGAGCAGCACTGCTGCTGCCTTTAATGAACATGTAAATAGGCAGGAGGCTTCAGAGCAGAGTAACCCTGCAGTCAGGAAGTTCTCCCAAAGCAGCTCGGCAGAAATAATACTTTATTCCTGGCGGTGCAAATAACTGATAGGGACCAGCTAAGAAGGGTTCATGCAAATACTCCTGAATTAAGCTCCGTCTGAAGTTAGAAAGGAGAGATGATAAACACACCCGGCTTTAAAACTGCAAAATATGCTTTGCAGGCATGAAACCGGAGGAGTAACAAAACTATCTGACATCACATTTAACAGCAAAGCATTTCTTATTCTCAGGGATGCAGTTACCTAAACTAGAGTCCCACTAAAGAGTCCTACCTATTATTTACATTTCTAAATCTTAAAACCATTAACAAAAGCCACTTAATTCAATTACTTTCCCTGAGCGCCAATGTTATTACATTGTTGTCACGAAGCCGAATTTTGGCTCTGGGTTTCTCTTTTTTTTTTTTCTTTCTTTAAATTCATTCCTCTTTTCTCCACGCCGAATGCCTCCCCGCCACCTCCCCGTCTTTCTCTCCCCCGATGTCATTGTGTAGAACTAATGGGGTAAACTGAAATGGTATCTGTCCTCATTGACAGGTTTATGAGAATTTAATAAAGCGTGGCGCGGATAAAATGAGATATTACAAGGCCACACAAAGCTGATTGACTTCTCCACGTCAGCATTTTTATTTGGTTATTTCTTTATTTATTTATTTTTGGCACAAGGGTGATCTCACCAGTCCTTTGGTGGTGCTGGCCCAAGAGGGATGAGAGGGTAAGGGAAGATACAGGCAATGGGAGTGGCTGATCAATGCTTTGAGGTGCTTGCTGGGAGCACAGGCCATGATGCTTTGTGGCTTTCCAATGGCTCCGGGAAGATGACATGGCAGGAGTCACCAAGAGCCTCCCCACCACTGCCTGCGCACATCTCTGCCCCTCGAGCCTCCACAGATGGGGTGAGCTCACAAAAACCAGCCTGGCATGGGCAGGGTCCCTTCCCCTCTCCCTCAGGGTGTCTGAACCAGGGAGCAGCTGCTGGTTGTGCAGACCCTGCAGAGACCCTCGGCATGGGCAGGGCAGGGGGTGCATCCCTGCTGTGCACTGTGTGTCCCTGGAGAGGTGACTTCTGTGGGGATGCTCAAAAGGACCCCCACAGACACCTGAGCACCCACCTCAGACCGCAGGGATGTTTGCACTGATCCAGCACAGCAATCCCAGCCTGCAATAGGGCCCAGGAGATTGGCACAAAGATGCCACTGATCACATCCCTCCAGGCACGGTCCTGCCCCGTGCCTCAGTTTCCTCTCCTGCCCAGTGCACAGCTTGCTTGTGTAAACGGAAATTTTAGGTCAGCTGGGGGACCTGCACAGATCAAACCTTCCCTCGGGAAAATCAGTGTGTGTATTTAAAGTGTGTTTGCTTCCATCCCAGGGCAAGCAGGCAGAGCTGGAAATCTGGGCTGTGCTGTAACTGGCTGGCTGTCTCCCTCTCCTGGCCTCTTCAGAAAGCAGGGATCTCGAAAGGGAGAGAAGAGAAAGAGAGAGAAAGAGAAAGAGAGAAAGAGAAAGAGAAAGAGAAAGAGAAAGAGAAAGAGAAAGAGA
>JAHLSL010000008.1:8496824-8515811 GCA_025920805.1 Petroica traversi
GGTGAGCGCCGGCAGCCGCGGCCCCCGCTCCATCCCCGCTCCTCACCTGGCCCCCCTCCCCCCGTGCCGCCCTCCCTGCGAGGGGCGGCTGCTCCCCGGCTGTCAGGTGCTCTCCTGGCTCCCCTTGCTAAGTCAGTGTGTGCGTGTACCCCTGAGCATCGCAGCCATCGCCGCTGTCGCAGGGATGGGGAGGCATCGCTGTCTGGGGCGGCGGGAGATAACCCGTTATCCCGATGACAATTGTCATAGGAGGGGAAAATCCCTGTCTGAAAGCTCCCCGGCCCCGTCGCCCTGGTGGGAGGCTCAGGCTGGCTGAGGAGGCAGCAGGAAGAGGCGACGGGCGATGTGTTATCAGCAGAGGCCAAAGTGCAGCCGCAGCTGCAGGCAGGGATGCGATGGTGCCCCGCTATCCCGGCAGGCAGCCCGGCCTCGGGCTGGAGCAAACTCGCTCAGGTTCAGAGTCCAGCTTGGGGTGTGAGGTTTGATACATTTTTCATGATGTTTAGTAAGTGGTGAGGAAAACTCTGCTGACCCAAAAATAACCAGCCCAGGGGCTCCCTGGCTTTTTGCCTGTGCAAATAGCTTGGTGATGCGAGGAGAAGAGCTGGCTCCGGTTTTGGTTTCATTCCTTGATGGAACAATGTCTATTACCCTGACACCAACTCCCACTGTAATTCAACAAGAGCACTGCACTAAGCTGTCCCCCCAGGCCTGGCCATGACCTGTATGAACAAGGCTGCGTGAAAGGCTTTATTTATAATTAGCAGGCGCTTGGTGTGACTGGTCTGAACAGGAAAGAAGGCTGAGAAAGCCGTAGCCAGTCCTGGCCCTGAGGGTTTCACACCGTCCTCACTGGTGTCAGGTAGAGCAGGATGTGGTCCTGAGACAGACATCACCTTCAGCGACTAAATGGCAGATATTTTTGAGTTTTGAAAGGAGTCACCATCAGCTGAAGTAGAGGTGTGACATTGCCTGTTGAACCTTTCCCTAGCATCCTTCTGTGAACATGGCATCCATCCTCTCCCTGCCTCTGCCAGAGCTCTCCAAGAAACTCCGAGATGGCTCCCTCCCCCCCGGACCACGTCTTCTATGCCTACGTGGGCAAGGTGAGGAGCAAGGCCAGCAGGGCAGCATCTCACCCACGGTGGGGTGTGCTTTTTTGGAGGAGCCAAGGTACAAACCTGGGTTAGATGCTGCTGAGCTGTCACTGCTCACCAGTACGTGATGGGCCCTTCTGTGGTTTTCTGTGAGTGATTAGAGAGCTGGGCATCTGTCTGCCATAGCTCTCAGCTTGGTTTGGAGGGAAAAAGAGCAGCAAGCATCATCTGCAGAGCCCATGCCTTCCTGGGAGAGCCCATACCTTCCCTAGGGTGGGAATACCTGTAGGGAAATTGCAGTGTGCTGCTGTCATCACCCCTCCATCTCCAAATGAGTTTCACCTCAAAAAGTCAGTGTTCATGTTCATTCTCTACTCTTGCTCTAATATTCTGGTCACTTCCTGGGTTCCCTCTTTGGAGTTCTCATTTATGGCAACTCCAGAAGCTCAAACAAGAGAATAGTCTGTGGTATTCATCTGAGCTGAGTGCCTCCTTCACACACACAAGCTGGCACTATGGCTCCACTGTGTCCTGAAATAACCTTGGAGTTTGACATGAAAATGCCTTGAAAAGTAGCAGGAAGGGCTGCCCTGATACCAACTGTGAAGATGGGGAGGTGGAAAAGGGGGAAGGGGCAAGTGTCCTTTGCAGAACAGAGGTCACTGTGCAGCACCACGGGCTGTGACTCACCTGTGGGCTTGTCCTGCTTTCCCAAGGCCCTCCAGCTCGCCACAGAAACCAACTGCATCACGGAGTTTCTGCAGGAAAGCGAGACCCAGCTCCGCAAAGCCAAGCTGATGGAGAAGCAAGGTCTGCTCTATGGGGTGCCAGTCAGCATCAAAGACTCCATCGACTGCCAGGTACCGCCAGCACCATTCCATAAGTATCCCAAAATCCCTGTGGGTTGAAGTCTGGGATGGGAGGGGGAGGTTTGACCTCAGCACCTGGCTTGATTTTGTCGTAGCTGATGTGGGATGGGCTGCCCGGGCAGGGAAGGGGCTTTGCTGCCTGTCTCCCATGTGAGCCAACAGAGAAGGGTGGTCAGATTTGTCATCAACACACCTTCAGCGTGTGTGTGATGGGTGGGTTGTTGGAGGTGCATGTATGGGCTTAAATGTATAGATAAAAGTACTGGGGCAGGGGGAATTGCAGTCTTCCATCTGAAAACCTCATTTCCTGTGTCCCAGGGTCATGATTCCACATTGGGGTTCATAAAAAACCTCAATAAACCCGCGGCAGAGGACAGCGTGGTGGTGCAGGTGCTCAAGAGACAGGGGGCAATTCCATTTGTCAAAACCAATGTTCCCCAGTCTCTCATCAGGTAGGTGGGTGCTCCATTCCCTCGGCAGAGCAGCAGTGCTCCCTTCCTCTTCTCAGGGGAGGGCTTCTTTCTGGTCTCATTCTCATTTCCCACTTCTTTTTATATAACAGCACCTGGTCTCCATTCTTTGTGTCTGTAAGTTTCACTTAAAAAAGTAAACACATTTACACTGAGGATGAAAATTAGCTCTAGTTCCACATGAAATAAAGAAGCAGAAGAAGAGGAGAGGAGAGAAACTGGTTTTATCTTTTCTAAATTAACCTTAGAGATGATCCTATTAACTCTAAAATGCAAACACATATTCCTGGAAGGGGAAGCTACTTGAGCAAACAGCCTTGAATTATTCTGCCCCCAAACCTCCTGCTCTATCTGGCAAGATCACTCTTGGTGTCACTGATATGAGTGAGCTCAGGTGGGCTCTGCTGGACAGCCACCCTTCTATTGTCCCTGTGTCCTGCCAAGTGAGCTCTGGCAAAGCTCAGTGGGTGACCATTGCCCAAGCCCTGTGAAATGCCTTCCTAAAGGTGATGTGGCAATGACTGACTACAGTTGAAAAAAGCCACACAAAGAGGTTGCCCCAGAGACTATCAGATTTCGCACCAGCTTCTGGGGAAGTCCAGTGTCAAATATCTCTGCGGCTGGCATTTGACCTGGTCTCAAGCATGGCCTCAGCTTTGGGTGGCCTGTGGCACTCG
This sequence comes from Petroica traversi, assembly GCA_025920805.1. Classification (NCBI taxonomy): domain Eukaryota; kingdom Metazoa; phylum Chordata; class Aves; order Passeriformes; family Petroicidae; genus Petroica; species Petroica traversi. The sequence continues at coordinate 8,499,938 of JAHLSL010000008.1, forward strand.
GCTACCTGAACAGGAAGACTTTCTAGGAGGGTTGATGTATTTGTGCTGCCAGAGGTTCTCTCTGGGAAAGGTTTTGTGTCAGTGAAATAAGCTGTTAGTGAATTCACACCCTGGGTCCTCCAGGAAAAGGCTCATGGTCTTCACAACCACACTCAGTGATATCAGTGTAACATCTAGTGAATTACCTGGTTACCTTCTCAAGGTCTTTTAGTAGTGACTGGACTCCACTGCAGATACCTGCACTCCTCATTTGCAATCTCTCTCTCTTATCAGCTATGACTGCAAGAACTTAATCTTCGGTCAGACACGCAACCCTCTGCTCTTCACCAGAACCCCTGGAGGCTCCTCTGGTGGAGAAGGAGCACTTGTAGGAGGTGGTGGGTCCATCTTGGGCCTTGGGACAGATGTAGGAGGGAGCCTACGCTTTCCTGCTGCCTTCTGTGGGATCTGTGCAATCAAACCCACTGGGAACAGACTCAGGTATTGTGAGAAATGCAGCAATGTCTGTGGGTGACACCCACTCTACCAACCACTGTGCTGGGATGAGCCTACTCCTGTGGGCAAGGGAAACTTGGGAGGAACTGGGAAGGGCTCCTTTATCCCTCCTGCCATGGCATTTTCTGGGGCCTCTATGGAGGGAAGCATTCCCTCAGAATGGAGGAGGGGAAACCTCTTTGTCTGCATGCTGAGAGGATGGTTCTTCTTGACTGACATGACCTAAATCTATCAGGCCTAGGCTGAGTCTCTCTGGGCATCCTCTCAGCTCTTCCTTATGCCAGCCCTCACTTCTGCAGTTTTATTAATACTTGCTTCTGCTTAAAGCCTTTCCCTTCAATGAAAACTACTCAGCTGCTGTGTTTTGTGTGTCTCTTTTTCTTACAGCAAAAGAGGAATAATGTCTGGAGTTGTTGGGCAGAAGGCAGGTAGGAGTTGATGTCTGTCCCCCAGCAGCAGCAGGGCAGGGGTGAGAAGGACCCTCAGCTGGTTATGGGGGACTTTCTCCATCACCCTTAGAGAGAAGCATGTTCCCTTTCAGGGTTTTTTTCAGATAGCTGTCCCCACACTGTGATTTTCTTTTTCACATGAGCCGAGAGGAGCAGTTTGTGTAGTATAAACCACAACACAACCTGTTGCCCACAGGGTGTGGCCTTGTCTGTCACAGCTTCATGAGGGTGGGATTAGCAGTCAAAGGGAGTGTCTGATGTTGTCCTCATGTCATGATTGACAAAGCTTTTTGTTTATTTTTTTAAATCATGAAATGGGGACACCAAGGTGCTTATTAATGGATAGAAACTCTGGATCCATAATGATAGACGTGTGGGTAGGAAGACACTTGTGGGCAGCCCAATTCTTAAAGAGAAATTGTTGCCAACACTAGGTTAAGACAAAACAATGCCAAGAGGTCCTGGTTTTGCAGAACATGTCCTTGAAAGCCCCTCAGCCATGAATGGTCTCTTCCAGTGGCTGCAGCAGTGGGACCACTGGCAAAAGACGTGGAGAGCCTGGCGTTGTGCCTGCGGGCGCTCCTGAGCGAGGACATGTTCAGCCTGGACAGCACAGTGCCACCCCTCCCCTTCAATGAAGAGGTACAGAACCTCCAAGGGGCTGGAGATCTCTAGGGAGACTGCAGCCTGAAAACACCTGACCCATGGGTGGGCATTTGGGCAAAGCAAATGCTGCTTTCCAGACTTGCCCCGTGGGCTGGGTGTGCTGCTGGCTCCACTGGCACCCGTGCAGGCAGCATCACCCTCTCCCTGCAGGTGTATTCCAGCACCAAACCCCTCCGCATAGGCTACTATGAGACAGATTTCTTCACCATGCCCAGCCCGGCCATGAGACGCGCCGTCCGCGAGACCAAGCAGCTCTTGGAGGAGGCTGGCCACACGGTAGGGGCCTTGGGGCTGCTTGGACAGGGGGACAAACCCATCCTGTGGCTTTTGACTAGTCAGTTGCTGCTCAAAGGGAAAACATTATTTTCAGGGAAGGATGGAGGCTTTCCTGTGGGCTTGTCAGGAAATCCTCCAGCCAGCTGGGCCCATTTCGAGCCCTCAATGGCTTCCCCCAAACAGTGGCTGTGCCACTGATACCTTCCTCTGATGTCCTTCCAGCTGGTGCCCTTTGAACTCACAAATGTGGACTACGTGATCTTTAACTACTGTGTCAGGGGAATGTTTGCAGATGGAGGCAGCTCCTTTGTAAAGAAATTGTAAGTATAGCCTGGAATGGTTTGGTGGGATTGGTGCCTGTCTGTAAAAATCTTCCCTAGGGTCTGGCTGGAATCTGGATAGAGGTTTCAGATCTAGTGGCTGTAGGTAGTGGCTGGTAGGCACTGGGGGGCTTAACATTAAATGATTCAGCTGTGCCTTGGTTGTCCTTGGGATTGTTACCAGCCTTGAAGAGGCTGGGAGCTGATACCCTCTAAATGCTGTGGGAATCAAGTGTTGCCTGGCAGAATGGAGCAAACCTCTTTTTGCCACTTAGATATTCTCTTCAGGGGGCTGGCGTGGGAAAAGCTGATCTGTGATGTGATTGCTTCCTACACAGCTCAGCTAAACCCCACTTTCCCTTTCAGCAAAGGGGAGATGGAGAAAGGCGGCACGGGGATGTTCTTCTGGGTGGCAAAGGCACCACACTGGCTGAAAAGTCTTCTCTCCTGGATTGCCAAACCTTTCGTAAGGTCCATTTCTTTTTAGTATAGACACAGCTAAGATGTATGTGAATAGCTTGTCTCCCATTGCAGAAAGGCTTTCTCACAGAGAAGTCTCTGGGCATTGTTACCTGGCTGTGCTCAGACACATCTCCAAACTGGAGTGATTCTGTTTCTGTTTCTTTTCTCCCCACTGAGGGGAAAATCCACAAGTCTGGCCTGAATACTGAGTAAACAGCTTGTATTTGTCACTGAGCTGTCTCAGAGGACAGAGCTGGGATTCATTTTTTTTTTTTTTTTTTTTTACTTTCTCCTGCTCAGATGCCTCGACTTTCAAGTATCATAAGAAGTATGAAAGAAAAGTGAGTAAATCTGAGCCTGAGCAAATGTGTGAAGATTTGGTTTGCAGCAGTGTTGCTACATTACTGATACTGCTGCAGCTGCACATGTCTGAGAGAATCAAGGCCGAAAATGCAAGGGTGGGAGCAAACAGAGCAATTTGTGTCAACACCATCATCTCTGCTGGGTTTGGAAAACTCTTTGGACATTGAGGGTGGGAATAAGAGCAGGATCACAGCTTTTTGCTTAGGAAGAGGATTAAGCCTGTGGGAATGAAATATGGTGTTGGCTTCAGCACTGGTTAATGCATCTATCATGCCAAGAGGTAGGGACCCCATAAGGCAGAAAGAAGGTATATGCACAGGGAATTTTTTCATTGGGTTTTTTCCCTTTACAGCACAGTGGATGAAGTCTGGAGTCTTCATCATGAAATCGAGGTAAAGTACTACAGTTTGGGGTTAAATAGGTTTTGTTTGATTTCTCCTTGAGAAGAGGCAGATTCAGCACTCACCGAGGTTAGGAGATGATCAGGTCTCTGGTGATGTAAGGTGGGGGAACACGTCACTCCTCAAAATATCTCACTTGGATGTGCAAGTTCTCAGCACATTGAAAGATTAGGACAGCACTTAGGCAAGTTCATGATGCCAAATCAGATCAGAATTTTTGACACCTGCATATAAAAATTTAGATCATCAGACTTGCCTTGAATTCCCTTCCAGTTTTCCAAAAACCCATTCCTATATCCCAAGTCACCATGTGCCTGTGCACTCAGTCTTTGCCCACCTCCAATTTACCAGGGAGAGGGTGCTTTACAAGCTGGGAGGGATATTGTCCAGCAGCAAAGCACTGCTGGATTTTAGTAGGATCAGGCCTGATGTAGCCTGGAGGCTGCTCCCAGGGAAGGGCCAAGAGTCCAGCAGGATGCCCAAGGAGAGCTGTGGGACAGCACATCCACCCCACTGACCACCAGCGTGTTTCCTCCTCAGGACTTTTGCCACCAGTTCATTGCCCAGTGGAAAAAGCTGAATCTGGATGTCATGCTCTGTCCCATGCTGGGCCCGGCTCTCGGCATCGGCTACCCCGCGAAGCTCTCAGGTAGGAGATGGACAGGGGACCTTGGCTGTGTCACTGTACCAGTGTCCCTGGGCAGCCTTCCTCCTCCCCTCACACCCCTAGGGTGCTGGCCTGCAGCAGGGAGAGCTCAGCTCTGGGGGCAGCTGCAGCCCAGGACACAGCCATGGTGTAACAGGAGCCAAAGGGTGATTTCCATCCCTCAGTCCCTGAGTTCCCTGTACAGAGCCCTGTTAGAGGGAGTCTCACATGCACAGAGGGGGGTGAAGGCTCTCCCTATGCAGGCTGGCACTGGAGGCTGCCCCTCTCCCCCAGTGGCAGTCAGCTACACCATGCTCTACAACGCCTTGGACTTCCCTGCTGGAGTTGTCCCTGTCACGCTGGTGACGGACGAGGATGAGGCGGAGCTCAAGGGCTACAAGGGGTACTACCAGGACTGGTGGGACCGGACCCTGGCGAAGGTGAGTGGTGCCAGGTTCTCCAGGGGCACGAGCTCCCCCATGCCTGCCCCTGGACACCCCCAAGCCCCATCCCTCTCTCTGTGCCCCAGGCTTTCCGTGGCAGGGTGGGGATGCCCGTGGCCGTGCAGTGCGTGGCCTTGCCCTGGCAGGAGGAGCTGTGCCTGCGCTTCATGAAGGAGGTGGAGACCCTCAGCCTGAAGAAGAATAGTTTCTTCTGAGCCCCAGGTGCTCAGCCGGAGCGGGATCCCGGGTCATCCTTTGGTGTGACCCGCAGGACTGTTGTTCCCTTCAGTGAGGATGCAGTGATGGCTGGGCTGGCTGCTGGCTTTGGGAGCAAGGGAAAAGCAAGGCGAGCTCTGATGTGGTGGAGCTCTTCCAATCATTGTCCTAATACAGTACTTTTTATTATCTGAGTCTGTTATTTCAAGTGTGTGTTTGTGTGTGGGGTTGGGCTGGACTTTAATAACCCCAGGGAAATACAAGAACAGATCTTTCTCTTACAAATGGGGAAACTGGGGCGTGGGGACTGGATCTGTCCAAGACGCTTAGACTACTACTTGGAGTGCTGTAGGAATAGGGATTTTCCCCTCTGTTCTCAGCTCCCTGAGGATGAAATCTGGCATTTTCCCTAGCACAGAGCAGCAGTCAGAAGGGAAAGCTGAGCCTGCATACAGACTCTGGCAAGCAGGGAGGGAGCTGGCCCACTTCCCACAGCATCGGGCTGCTGGCACGCTGCGCAGCATGAAGGAGAAATCATAGAATCACAGAACAGTTTGGGTTGGAAGGGCCCTTAGAGATCATCTTGTTGCAAACCCCTGCCATAGGTAGGGACATCTTCTACTAATCCAGGTTGCTCAAAGCCCCACCCAACTAGGTCTTGAACACTGCCAGGAATGAGGCATCCACAACTTCTCTGGGCAACCTTTGCCAGGGCCTCACCAGCCCCAAGGAAAGAATTTACTATATCTTACCTAAATCCACCCCCTTTCAGTTTGAAGCCTGTATTGAGCAGCGTGCCAGGGTGAGATTGACAGTGGACAGACTGCCCTGCACACCTTCTCCTCCCATTTGGCCCATGCCGGATTTTCCAGCAGGATTTTCCAGCCCCTGGCAGGCACTGTCACTGGGATTGGTAGCACTGGCTGCTCCCGGCAAGTTTCCAAGGCTGTTGCAGAAAGGATTTCCAAAATGCAAAAGTGCTTTCCCAATGTGGCAATGTCAAAATCAGATTGTAACAAAGCTCTGACAGGATTAATATTTTGGCTTTTGATGCATTATTGCAGTTTAAACCAGAGCCATGGAAAAGCATGGAGTGTTTATCACAGCCAAGGAGAAAGCAGCCCCCAAGGACCCCCATTCTTTATCAGCTTTGAAAACAGGAGGGAGGGAGCTCCAGGCATCCCATGACTGAATGCTATGCAAAGCCAAGCCCAGAAGAGCTTGGGTGGGGTTACAGGTGCTTTCTTCCCACACAGAAAATGCTGGATGGAGTTATATGTTTGTTTTAAAATTCAAGCCTGGAGGTCTTGTCCCAGGAAAGGCAGTGCCACCTACACTCCTGCTCCCAGAACCAAGCCCCACATCACTGTTAGTTTAAGCACTCTCTGCCTGGCATGGAGGTGGGCAGGGAGCAGGAGTCCAAACCATGGAGCCACCAGTGGACTCAGGCCATCACTGGAAGCCCTGAGCAAAGAACCTCCAGCAAGCCACACCCATGACCATGGGGCAGTGCACCAGGCAGGGCCAGAGCTGCTGGGTGGCTCTGGGGACTTGAGGCCGCTGCAAGGGCCAGCTGCAGGCTGCTCCCAGCCCAGCCTGGCAGCAAGAGGTTGGTGTGAGTGGCAGCACTGAAGCCCTTAAGGCTGGGATGGGGTAATGAAGACCAGTCAGTGAGGAGAGGTTGGTGACATCCACACTGAGTTGTTTGGCTCATTTTGCTGCCCGCCCTGTCCAAATAGAATCCTCCTCGTTTTCCAGTCAGCAGTTTCTCTACAAGGTCCTTCATCGTCCTCAAGCTTCCTCCCTGCTGCCACAGGAATAATCCCACAGGACATGTCTGTGACAGGCAAGAAGGTAACGTGATACAGCAGCACGACCACTGGCTTCAGTCCCCAAACAAGACCTCTCCGGCAGAGAGAAATGGACACTCTCCCCTTACAAGCTGTGCTACCCTGCAGCCTGGAGCAGAGCCAGCATCTCTCCAGATACAGTGGAGTTGCCTTGCCTCTTAGCAATGAGCTCTCAGAGGCATTCCCTATCCCTTCCCTGTGGGCTTTCCAGATGCTTGAGAACTGAGAGAAGCTTAGTTTTTTCATCCCCTCCTTTCTGCACTAAGCCACGGGACAATCCTGGGCATGGGGAGCACCCATGGCAAGGGGCAGCTGTAAAACTACATGGTCCAGCTCCTTTACATTCTGCTGGCTGGAGGATGGGTTAGAAACAGCAGAGCAGACTCTGGATCCATCGGGGGGATCTCCCAAAAGTGCTCGCCCTCTGATTCAGGTTGCCAAAATGCTTTTCAAAGGGTTTGGGCTTGAAATGATACAGAGCAGTCATACTCCTTGAAGGCAGTTTCAGATAGTTCCTTCCACACTGCATTTCCAGAGTCACTGTTGCACCTTCATTCACTTGGTTCTCCATAGTGCCCATCTCGCCACAGGGACAGTTTCAGGCCCTGCATGTGATTCCCCAGGACAAACAGAATTACATTTTCCCAGGCTCATGAAGCTGCAGGTGATGCTCTCTGAGGGGCAGCCATGGTAGCTGAGCACCTCTTGTTAATGGGCTTAAAGGTTCATTAATTATTACATGTGGGTATAGCAGGGCTAGCCCAGAGCTGGGCTTAGCTGGCGTTCAACTCTGTGTGCAGCCAGGTTCAGCCACAGCCTGTGACTGGGGGACACACGGCCTTGGGGACACCTCTGCCTTGGGGACACCCCTGTCTTGGGGAAACCCCCCAAGCTGAGTAAGCTGAGCACACGGCTTTGCAGCCTGGCCCACAATGCTGCTCCAGCAGCCAGACCCTTTCAAAGTCCACTCTCTGGAAAGTCCATTCCTGGACTTTGTTAAAGCAACTCTGCCTCAGAGCTGATCCTGCACAGCAGGCCAGTGCAGTGTCTGCATTCATCAGCCCTCCGAGGAGAAGGTGGGAGAGCCAGGTGTCTGCAGCTGGACCTGAGAGAGAAATCATGACCCAAGAGCGGCTGTGGCAGGTCCTGGATCCATCCTGGGGAGACCCTCGTGCCCTCTCAGCTCTGCTCTGCAGCTCAGCTGCAGCTGTGGTGCTTCTGAAATGGCTCCGACGGAGGCAGGTCCAGCAGAAGATGGATGAGGCAAGGAGGTCTCGGGATGTGGCCCTGGAGAGGATGGAGAAGGCAGCTCGTAGGCTTAAGCAAGAGGTAAATTTGGGCTATATGCAAGGAAAGGATTATAATTTGGATAACCAAAGAAATGGGGGAGCTCTGATTAATCCCTCTGTGAATGGTGGCTGGGGCATGGGCACATTTTGGAGCATCACCAACCCAGGGTTTTGTGAGGGTCGTCACCCTCCATTGCCTCAGAAGGCCCTCCCATTAAAGACAGTGTAAATTAAGTATTTCTCAACACAGACCCAATGAGGAAATCCTGAAAATAAAAGAAAAATTGGAGCTTGGGACCTTCTCAATCAGATCACCACCTCAGACCTCCCTGTGCCTTTTTGTCCTCATCCATCCCTGCTGCCAAGCCCTTTCTCTCCCATCCTCTTTCCTCTGCCCCTGTATGAGGGTCTGTCTGCCTCACCATCCTCAAAGTACAAGGGGGTTCCACATCCCTCCCAACATCTGCATATCAGTGACTAAAAGCCATTTCCTCCTGCCCATGCCCAGGTAAAAACGCACCTGAATTTTAGGAGGTCAGGTCCTTGTAATTGTCTTAAACCTGGGAGAAATACCTCCTGCTATTCTTTTCTTGGAGGGGAGGTTGCAAACAGCCCACACACTTTTTTTTTTCCCCTTGTTAATGATAAATTTTGTAAAACTTTAGCTCTTGAACTACTATTCAGTGAGTTAGAGTTAGAAGGGGAGTGAAGGCCTGTAGAAGAGTAAACAGAGACAGGTCAAACCACTCTTACAGGTTCATGCAACTCTCCAGTCAAGGTGCAGTTTTCTCCCTGTTTCAGTTCTGGTTTTATGAACCAAGACTCAGCAAATTCCCTGTCAGCAAATTCCCCACTCCATCACACACAGTACTCTGTGGGAGGTCTGCATGTCTTCAGGGCAATATCTCCTAAAATTTTCCACTCAAGGTGGTTGCTTGGCAGATGTTAGAATTGGGTGTTAACCAACCTTTTTTGTCTTTTTCTTCCCTCTTTCTTCCCTCTACCCAAAATTCCATCCTTTGCAGAACCCAAGCACCCAGACCTCACATATTCTCTCTCTGACAATGGTGGAGCTCGCAGAAAAGCTGAAGGAGGGGTCCCTGTCCCCAGAAAGTGTCCTCTACTCCTACATGGACAAAGTGAGTGACACCTCCAGCACGGCAGAGATGCTGCAGGGCTCTCCTACAGTAGGAGTTTCAAATTAAAAATCAGCTCATTTGCTGACAGAGCCAGCAATGCTAGGCATTACAGTTTGTCAGTACTGTGATGTTTGAAGGGTGGAAATAAGCAGGACAGAGATCCAGGGCAGAAAAATATCTCAGAAAGAGACATTTCTTCCATCCATTAATCTGTCTTGCTGTTCTCTGTTCCGGAGAGGCTTTGGAGGTGAATCGGGAGGTGAACTGTGTGACAGACTTCATTCATGGATGTGAGGTTCAGCTCCAGAAGCTGAAGAAGCAAAAGGAGAAGGGGCTGCTCTATGGCATTCCCATCAGCATCAAGGACCACATTAACTGCAAGGTACATCCCCAGTTCCTCTGCCTTTTTGCTCTGGATCCAATATTGTGGGACCAGCAAAGATGCCGTTCTTATCAGTATAATTTTGGTTTCTTCTGAAACTTCTAACCTATTCTGATCTGGTTTTCTCTGGGATAGTCAGGTCCTGTTCTGCCTCTGAGAAAAGTTAGCTGGGAACTTTGCCACAAGAGGCATCACGACTTATAGCTCCAAACAGCATCTCTCCTGCACCTAAAGAGCTTTGTTTCCCATCCCCAAGGGCCACATCTCCTCTGGAGGAATGGTGAAGTTTCTGGGCCAAGTGAAGGAAGAAGACAGCATCATTGTCCAGGTTCTAAAGCACCAGGGGGGGAATCCCCTTTGTGAAAACCAACATCCCGCAGACCATGATAAAGTAATGGCATGTTTGCCTTCATGGAAACACTGTGACACATTCCTCTTGCTGTCCAAGCTAATCACACACATCCATTTCCTCCTTGCTTCAATCTAAAATTATTTCTCTTGAATTTGATGTCTCTTTCTTCTCAAATTCAGCTGCCTCAACAGCTACTGATTGAACCTTAATTCCACACCCATTCCTGCACAGTGCTCCGTGTATTTATTACTAACCCTGTAATTATGTTTGGCAGAGGCAGAAATACCTCACTCACCTGCTGATCTTCCTCTCCCCAGCTACGACTGCAGCAACCTCATCTTTGGCCAGACGCTGAACCCTCTGAACCCCCAGAAGAGCCCCGGGGGCTCCTCGGGAGGGGAGGGAGCTCTGATTGCAGGGGGCGGCTCCATCCTGGGCATCGGCTCGGATGTGGCTGGCAGCATCCGCCTGCCCTCCAGCTTCTGCGGGCTCTGCGGCCTCAAACCCACGGGCAACAGGATCAGGTACCCCCAGGTTCTGTCCTCCTCCTCCACCCGCTGTGGGGGCTGCAAGGTGTCCCCCGCAGTGCATCAGACTTTGTAGTAGTGCCCAGGGTTAAGTTAGCATCGAACTTGCTCTGTTAATGGCACAAAATGACTTCAATCTGTATCACAAAGACTTATTCCGTTTTTAATAGCCCTGGCTAAGAAGCTGAAAGCAAATACTACAGGATGAGCTCCTTTTCAGATGTTTTCCAGCCTTTGCTTTGCTTGTAAGAGTTTTCTGTTTATCAGAGGTGGTTTGCCCATAGATAAGGAGTTAGTTGCAGCAGGGAAAAGAGATGATAAATACTGTCCCTAGCAGCTTCCACACCATATAAGTCTTCCTAGCCTAGGAAGTGTCAAGTCTTTGCAGGAACTTTTCTAATCCTGGATTTGATTGAGGGCAAATGGGAAGCCTGCAGCTCAGCATGGTGACCTGCCTTACAGCCAGTGCTGCTGCTAACCTGCTTCTCCCATTATGTTCCCAGCAAACAGGGAGTCGTTTCTCCTCTCATAGGAATGCAATCAGGTAAGCCCATGATGATGTTACTGCATCAAACCTTTGCCTCTTACATCTCCTACTACTGAAATGCCAGCAAGGGTGCTTGCTCTGCTCTGTGCCTCATGGCCAGCCAAAGCAGTGACCTTTGAAAACAGCCTCATGTTATGACATTTTTGCACCCTTTACTCAGTTCTGGGGAGTGGCTGGTGTTGGCTGGACCTCAGCAGGATGAATTCAGTGCAATGATAGAATGGAATCAGGGAGTGCAATGCATAGCAGGAGAGGTGTGATATGTGCATGCCAAAGGCCTGGGATATCTCACTGGAGCAGCTCCAGCTGCTGCCAGGCAGCAATGGCAGGGGGACTGCAGCCCTCCCTCCTCCCACCTGTCAGAGCCTGGCCCAGGAGGTCATTGGGCTCCTTAGGCTGCCTCTGCCCTGACAGATCCTTCCTGCTGCACCTCCTTGCCCATCACATCATTCCCTACTCCTCTTCCCTGACCTGAGCTTCCCCCATGCTGGAGCCCAGCAGTAGCTGTGTGACACCAGCAGCCCAGCTGGCTGCAGTGACGGCCCTTTGTGCCCGCAGTGACAGGGATGCTGGGGCCCATGGCCAGGGATGTGGACAGCCTGGCCCTGTGCATGAAGGCGCTGCTCTGCCAGGAGATGTTCCAGCTGGACCCCACCGTGCCCCCCATCCCCTTCGACGAGCAGGTAAGGCTCAGAGGCACTCATATGGCTCCTCCTGCCCAGCAACAAAGTTCCATCTCGGGAGTTTCCTATCAGGTTCCATGTCCCAGGATAGCAAATGATCCAGGGAAAAACACATATCTGTGTACACAGGAGACACCCAAGGAGCTGCCACACAGCAAGGCTGGCAGGCAGGAGGCGGTGTCAGACAGACCATACCAAGGACCACTGCTGCAGACCTGCACTCCTTTTCACCAGCCCTGTCGCTGCCATCATTCCCCCAAACCAGGACACCTCAGCTGGTGCCTCCTGGAGCCCTGGGAGCAGTTCAGTCTTGCTCTTCTCCTGGGTGCAAGTCCTGGCTCCTCTTGTGGCAGGTTTACAGCAGCTCGAGGCCTCTTCGCATCGGGTACTACGAAGGAGATGGTTACTTCCAGCCCTCGCCCAGCATGAAAAGGGCTGTCCAGCACACCAGGAAGCTCCTCCAGGATGCAGGGCACACGGTGGGTTTCCATGCCTGTGCTTGCCTAGAGCTCTTTCCCTGCCCCTTACAAATCACTTTCCACCCCCAGTTTTGCTCTCCATAAATAAGAAAGGCAAATGCAACAGCTTGTTGTCCAAACTGGAGTGATACTGCTTATATTTCTGGCCCAGAAGATGTGATAATTATGTTCAGGTATCTCCAAGCCACCCGAAGCACTGTTTTTTCCATTGTGCTTGGTGTTCCCATGAATATCAAACTCAAAACTGTTTCCATGATCCCTCAGCTGTTAAATACAGCTTACAGATTTCTTAGTGGGGAAATGGGAAGCACGTTGGAGTCCCTGGGCTGACCATCCAGGGACTTCTTTTAGGCTATGTATTTCTGTTTTCCCACCAGTGGAGATTTCTATATGGGAACTACTCTAATGATGCAAATTAATTTTTAAAAAATTTAAATCTGTGGTTTGAAGTTTCTAAGAATTCTTCTCTAACATGTGGAGGAGTGGAGCCTGTGCCAGCTCCCAATGTGTTAATTCCTTGGATGGGACTAACGGGAAAGGCCAGCAGGCAGATGAAAATGAGGTCTTGCTATCCTAGAGCAGCAAATGAGGGTGTAAATTTCCCATCACTTCCCACTGACCCCTGGTTACCACTGGTGAGGCAGGGAGGCTCACAGATGGCTCTGAGTCATTCACCTTTGCTGCCTCTTGGACAGGGATGGTTTTCTTGCAGCTTGTTCCCTTTGCCCCACCAAAGATTGACTACATGGTGGATGAGCTGTTCACCAGAGGGATCTTCTCGGATGGGGCCGCCCACCTGGTGGATTGCTTGTGAGTAAAACCCCACTGCAGCGTGGGCTGTGAAACCTGGCACTGTGAGGCCAGTGGCTGCATCCAGAGCGTTGATATCGTGGGTGCAAACTGAATGATGAGCAGCAGAGGAGCAGTTTCTGCCAGGATGACTTTTAGCACAAGCAGCAGGCAGTTCACACACACATGTAACATGGTGGGTGCCCACCCAGCCACTCTCTCACCTCAGCATGCCTAGGGCTGGGCCTGGCACCACACTGCAAAGCTCTCCAGAACCTTCATGGCCCTGATGACACCAGCAGTAAAGTGCTGATTTACCTGTGACTTTTGCAGGGGGCATTTCCATCTCGGCATCTCTTGTTCAGTGTTTCCCTTTGGCACAGGCAGATTTTGTCTTCTAGCAGCTCCTCTCCAAGACAAACCCTGCCTTGGGAGCAGCACTGCTGTTGCTGTTCACTGTGACTTGTCTACAGGTGACTTGTCCTAGATTTTTTACTCTCTGCCCTTCCAGCAAAGGAGACATCGTGGATCCCAACCTGAAATCCCAGTACAACACTTACAGGCTTCCTGCTCTGGTGAAAAGGATCTTTGCTATAATTTTGAAACCCATCGTAAGTGTGTGGGCATGTCTCACCTGTGTTATAGGAGATCTGCAAGGTGGGGAAGTTTCCTTGTGCAGGGAGGTAAATTGTACCACCCAGGAATGCTTGGCTGCTTCATGTTTAGTGCTTCATAGTGAGATAAATTAAATCACTAAACCCAGGCTGAACTTATCAAGTGAGTCTGACAGCCTTTTGTGGGAGATTGGTGTGGGGAGGTTGAAATACGATCCTTTCTCAGGAAACCTGAGCACACAGCTCATCCAGCAATGAGCTCCAGGAGAATGGATATCACTAGCAAGGATCTAAACAGCATTACCACATCCAGAAGATGCTCCAGGACTCATGGTGTGGTCTAGGGCCTTATTTGTATGGGTTGTTGTGATTAAATGTGTAAATTATTGTGGGAGTAAGGCCACTTCACTGGAGCTGGCCTGATCTTCAGAGCCACTTCTGCTAGGACAAGGCAGATGCCCAAAATGCAGTCACAGAGTAGCCAGCTATTCCAGCTGCATTGTTGTTGACTAATCCCAAGTTTTTTCTCTTCCCTCCAAAAGTACCCACGAATTGCTCGGGACCTCAGCGCTCTCTGTGGAGTGGGGTAAGGCACACTGAGGTGGCTCTGGAGAAGGGGGATATGCTTGGCAGTGCCCACCCATTGGTGCCAGCTGGCTGTGCAAAGCCCTGCCATGGGGCTGTGGAGCAGAGGCTGAGCCAGGGGAGTGTGGGCTGCCTCTGCACCACCTGGGCTCAGCACCAGCTTATCCTGGGCTGTTCAGCCACAGGTTATTTTTAAGAGCTTAAGGATCCTCAGAGTGACAGAGCCAGGATGGCTCCATGGAGATCAGCACAGGGAGATAAGGGCTGTTTTCCCCATCAGGTGGTACCCGGAGCATCCCAGGTTAATGCAGAGGTCTCTGCCTGTACGTGCAGTGTGGTGTGAGGTACCTGCACCTCCTAGAGAGGCACAGACGTGCCAAACTGGCAGCAAATTAATTTAGAAGACTGATTTTTATCCAGGTGTTCTGGCAAGCTTTAACAAAAGCTCTTTTGAGGTACCTGTAAGCACGTGTGCACCAGGGGAATCAGCTGGCTAGTACTATGGCTTGTTCCCAGAAGGGTGATGCAATTACCTTAAAAGTGGGCTGTCTGTGCATTTTCTTAATTGTTCTTTGTTGCCACAGTCACAAAGCTGATTAATTCTGCCACCTTTCCAGATCTGCCAAAAACCTGTGGGATCAGCATGGAGCAGTGGCGGTAATGTGACTTTTATTTTATTTTCCTTATTACAGTGAAAGCTTCCCAAAGTTTCTAAGCAATTGTTTTGCACTCTGTGATGGACTTGGGGTTGGAAATTATGCATCATCCTTTGCCCTGCATTGTCTAAGCAAAAACAGCATAGGAACAACCACTAAAAATGAGGCTTCATTTTGTCTTTTCTGTCTCTTGTTGCAAATTCTTCATTTCAGGTATTAGGTATTATTGCTGTGAGCTAAGGCCATATTTGAATTATCAGGCAGAGACATGAGGAGTCAAAAATTGTGTTTGTGAACTCTGTGACTTAGGTGGCTTTCTTCTGAACTCATTTGAGATCAGGAACCTCAGACAGGAAGCTTTTCCCTGGACGACAGCATCCAGTGCTGCTACAAACTGACCAGGTTCCTCTTTTAAATCAGCTGAGTTTTATGCTTCAGTTTGTTTTTATTGACTGGCTCCTCTACTCCCCGCTCTGATAATTGGAAACCTTCATCTTTCCTGTGCTCTTTATTCCCTTCCAGTCTATCCTTATTTTATTTTTGTCCCTGGGTTTAAATAGCACCTCTCCTCTCTGGCATTTTCCGCTGCCTCTGTCTATTTATAGAGAGTATCCTCTTTCAGCTGTGTTTTGCAACGCTGAAGAGGCTGTTTTGGTGTCCTCCCACAAGGCAGGATCTGTGTTCTCTGGGACACCCTCACAATTCTGCCTGAGGAGAAGCATCCCCCCCAGCCTGCACCACAAGCCTCTAGCAGTGCCAGCCACTCCATGGCCATGAACTCTGGTCTGACAAATTATAGGGCAGAGGAAAAACTCTTAAAAAGCTGCCTGGTCACTGGTGGGAGTGTTTGAAATGAATTTGGCATGGGGTTCTTTTAAGGTGAAAACAGATTCCTCTCCCACTCCTGAAAAAAAACCCCACAGAAAACCAAACCAAACAAATAAACATAAAAAACCCAAGACAAACAAACGAACAAAAACACACAAAAAAGAGACACCACAAAAAAAACCCAAAAAACCAAAAAAACCAAACCAAAACAAACAAAAAAACCACCCAAAAAGGCCAAAAAGAAAACTTTAGAAGGTTAAATGGCTTCAAAGCTATTTTGAATTGTTGTTATTCAGTGAAACCATATTCACATGTTTTCATCTACTGCAAACAAGAGCTGATTCAAAACTGTTGGCTAGTGACCAGCTTTTCTTTCAGAAAAAAAAAAAAAAAAAAAAAAAAAAAAAAAAAAAAAAA
>JAHLSL010000008.1:8519508-8537708 GCA_025920805.1 Petroica traversi
AGCCTGACAGCCACACAGCCTGACAGACAGCCTGACAGTCACACAGGCTGGCAGTCACACAGGCTGGCAGTCACACAGGGACAGTCACACAGCCTGACAGTCACACAGGGACAGTCACACAGCCTGACAGCCACACAGCCTGACAGACAGACAGCCTGACAGTCACACAGGCTGGCAGTCACACAGGCTGGCAGTCACACAGGGACAGTCACACAGCCTGACAGTCACACAGGGACAGTCACACAGCCTGACTCACCACCCCTGGCCCATGCAGAGCCGGGAGAAGCTCCCTGGCACACTCAGCTCCAAGGAGATGCCCTGCCTCTGCAGGATTGCTGCTGGGGGCACCAGCCATGGAGCCCCGGCCTGGGGGGAGCCTGTGCAGTGACCGTGACCCTCTCAGGCTGGGAGCAAAGGCTCTTTAGCTGTCCTCTCAAAGGGAAGATGGGAGCTCTCCGTTAAACAGGTAATCTGTCCGGATGGCATTCCTGGCTAGGCCTGAGCATGCACAAGGAAAGGACTGTGTCCTTCACTCCTGTATCCCTCCATATCTTTGCAAGGATGAACCAAGTGAAAAGCTGTCCTTTTAGACCTGTTTCTAAAAGGAATTCTTCCAGCCATTCCTGTGCTCTGCACTCCAGCCACTCCTTGTAGATGGCTCCAGAAGGGGTTTGTTGTTCCTTCTGCCCTCCTCTCTCCTTTCTCTAGCCAGTCACTGGATCTTAGGATCCTGCAGCACTTGCTGCCAGACCCAGCAGCCAAAGGGAATTCCTCCCTATGATCCAGTAGATGCTGAAGCAGAGTGCATGGATGCTTGGATAAAGCTCTCCTGGCACTGAAGTGGGTGAGGTGGAGAAGACATGTCCAGAAGGTTGAAAAAGTGGGAGGAAAATTAGATACATGTTTGGACCTGATTTAGGAGTCTGTTCAGGAGTTTACAGCACAGGTAAATGCCTCAGCTGGGCTGAGAACAAAGCACCTTCCTGGGTAAAACTCAGGGCCCTTCTCCAGCCAGGTTGTCCATGACATCTGTGGTCACTGCTGCACAAATGTGGGGGAAAGGGGGGTGGGTGATAATGGAGCAGTCTGGAGAGTTCAGGCGCTGAAACACTGGCAGAGAAAGGCCTTTAGCAGGGCATAACTGTAAGTTTTCAGGAGAATCCCTCCTCCAAGCCTCCCCCAGGCGGGAGAAAGGATGTCAGCCCCTTCCACAGCCACCAGCACAGTGCTGCTGTTTGCAGCCCTGCTGCAGCTCCTTCACCAAGAGCTGTTGGCCCAGGCTGTGCAGCCCCTGCAGACCTGCACTGTGTGTTTGCAGAGTGCTTGTCCAGCTGCCTGGCACTGACCAAAGTCCAGGCATTGGTCTGTCTCAGAGAGTTATGTTCAAATGCTGTTTGGGCCAAAAAGGGCTTTGTTTTTACTAGTTTCTTTCATCTCCAGCACAATATCCTGGCTGTGGTCTTTGATCATTTTTCCTCCTCCCTCTAGACTTTAATAATTTAAATCTGCCCTCCTTAATCCACGTTTCAATCGGTGGCCTGATAAATAAACAAGCAAGGCTGAGAGATTGAGGCATCAGAAAATCCAGGGGTTTTATTTGGTTTCACTTTATTTTGCAGGACTTTTTCTTTAGTTTGCTGTTCACGTTGTCACACTGTCACAACACCAGGAGCAAATAAAACTCTCTAGAGGGACTTACACCAGCAGGACATGAGTGGTTAAAATGGGTCAGTTGTCCCCTTAGAGTATCCAAAGCACGCAGAGCTCTCTATGTAGCAGACAGTGGCAGAGAAAATTAGGGATACAAACATTCCCAGGATCCCAGATATTCACTTCAAACAAGTTTCAAGGAAGGTGGTAGTTGAAGCAGCTTAAAGCAAATGTTTAAAAGCTGGGTGAAATGAAACACCTGAACATAACAAGGCTCACCCTTGAAACACAAAAAAACCAAGAATTAGGGTTGGCACATCTTTCACTCTGAAACAGCTGTTTACTGCACAAATCCTCACCCCTCCAAGCATGGCCTCAATCTGCTCTTTCTTTATTGTTTTTTCTTTCCTGTTACTGTTCTCAAGCTTCCTACATTCCCTGCTTGTCCATGGGAGACCATTGAAAACCCAGCTTCCTGCTGTAAGATTTGTTCCCCTCATGGAGAGCTGGGAACATCCCAGTCCCTCACCATCAGGACACTGAAGTCCCAGCTGTCACTCAGTGGGGACAGACCTGTGCAAGACACCAGACATGGTGGAAGAAGCAGGAATGCTCCCAGACTTCAGGTGAAGGACTCACTGCTCTCTGCAGCGCCCTTTCTGACCATCTCTCTGCCTTGCTGGGCAAGTTCTAAGTAGGATTCATACAACCCTCTTGGCTATGGAAAGGCTGAAGGAAAATAATGCAATACCCACAAAAGTGGCAAAAATGTAGGGATGGTCAGAAGAGAAAGCAGCCCCTGCTGTCAGAGGTCTGAGGGCTGCTAAGGAAGTTCTCTCTTCCCATCTTGTAGCAGTTTATTCAGGAAAAGCCAACAGGGTCCTGGCTGAGCAAGGTGGAAAAGGGTTGTTAGAGACAGACCCTCACCTCTGAACTGGTGTTTGGGAAGGTGTAGCTTAGGTAGTGGCAAGTTTCTTAGCAGCTCTTACATTCTGTGAGTGCTGGTGGAGCTGGACTGGAACTGAGGAAAGTGTTATGCTTCCAATGGATATTCCAGGCTGAAATGAGTCAGAAACTGGAGAGTTCCCAGAAAACATTTATTTAGCCTTCTGAGCCAGCTTGAACAAGTTCCCCAGAGGGGTCCAGCTCATTTCACTATAATTTTGGTATTTTGTAAAATGTATTTAGAATTCTTTCAGAGCAGCAATAACATGCCATGTTTCATAAATAATTTTTAAAAGAGCATCAGAGTGTTTGGTTACAAATACATGGACACAAGACACAGCTGTCAGGATTTATTCTGTCATTTTAATCAAATGGGAGTCAAAGCTGACTTAAAAATATTTCTTACCAATTGAGAGAAAACAGTTCCATTATAAAAATTTCAGAAAAGACCCAGACTTTTTCAGACTGAACCTGCTGAGAGTGAACCAGTGCAGTTTTGCTCTTGCAAGCAAAGATTGTGCAGCTCTTGCTGGGGACAGAAGGGGACTTTCTGACTTGGTTTAACTGCCTTTTTCTGGGATGGTCGAAAATGAAGGACATGTTGTGGATGCCACAATGAAATCCCAGACCAGCTGTTATAGGCTGACTCTCCTTGTGAAAAGGGTCATGGCTTTCAACTGAACTCCACTAGTGGGTTTGACCTTGGGCTTGGATCAGTTCAGGTGACAAAATCAACACAGAGGAGTGAATATTGACCTGTGAGTCAGGCACGTCAGTATCCTCTGCTGTGGACTTGGGATTTGACTTGGGACATCCCTCTGCTTCTCTCATTTAGGTTCCCTTGGATTTGTGGCCTTGTGGCGGCAGGAGGAGCCATACCTGGGATGCACGAAGGATGTGGGGATGCTGGCACACTGACAGAAGGGGTTTCACCAGCAGCATCCAGCCATCTGGAAATGCAGCTGTGCCTGCTGAAAAATGTACCCTTTGAAATGCCAAGTCAGCCCGGACACAGCTGTGTCTGTCTGGTTAAACATTCACCAAGTGTCTAAAGGGCAGGACCAGGGCACAGATCCCAGAGCACAGGCGGATGTGGGAGGCCAATGCCCTGACACTTCCTAGCACAGGCAGAAAACCCTCCCACATCTGCTCAGCCCATTACAGAGGCTGCAGGACTGACACAGGCAAAGAGCCCACCTCTGCCTCAGGAAGTGCTTGCATGGATTCCTGGAGGCTGGGTGAGGACTGGGAGAGGGCTGGGCATTTCTCCCTGCTGACTCTGCTCACATGCATCACTCTGCACCTCCTGGAAGCTCCTGCTGCAGCCAGCACATGGAGCAGGGGTGGGATGAGCTGCAGTCATGTCCCCAAGCTGCAGCTCTTGTCACAACAGCTGTGCCAGGGCTGAGGGGGCATCCCCCAAGGAAAGGTGCCACTGGAATTGACACAGGGGAAGGCCAGCTCAATTTGTTACCACATTGCTGCAGGCTCCAGAATGTTTCCTCAAGGACTCCACAGCCAATTTTGTTCAGAGTCCTTACATTTTTTTGTTAAGAACTAAGAGAAGGACATTCCCAGATGACACAAATTGTGACAGAAAGCAGGAGTGAACTCTTAAAACTGCTGAGAACAGACGTGACAATGGAAAACTGAGCACCAGAGGATCACATAGCCCTGAAGGGAGAGGGCTCTTCAGCCTCCTTTCCATATCCAGTTCCACACTCTGCTGGAAGCCTGCAAAGTTTTGTGATGCGCAATCCATGGCTGCCCAAACGCTTTCCAAAGGAGGGACCCATAGGGAGGCTCCACCATCCAAAAGCAACAGAGGAGATTGCAGGCAGACCATGGCTGATGTTGGCTGGGCTGTTGCCTTCAGCTCAGTGTGTGGTTCTTGGTGCTCACAGTGAGAGGCATCTGTGCTGGAAAGATGTCAGGCATCAGCCATTCCAGTGTCTGGTGGAAATAGTTTGCTTTTGGCCTGCAGGCCTGAGGGATTTTCCAGTCCTCAGGCAATACCAGTGTGCTTTGTCATAGGCTTTGAAACAGGCTCTCCTTCTAGTGCATGAAGGCACCACAGCAGTGCCAAAACAGCCTCTGGCCACCATGGCAACAGCAGAATGGACTTGGTGACCCCAGGGTACTCCACAGCTATGCATCCTTTCACCATACCTCTCCCAACCCTGTGCAGGGAAGCCTTGTTATTTCGAGCTTTGTTTTTCCTCTTCTCCCATTGTCCTCTCAGGCTACACAGGAAATAGGAGAGCAGCTATTTCCTTGATTCATTTGTTCAGTTGATCCTACAGTCCTCCCCAGGGAAGAACTTCCCACAGACCAGAAAGCCCCTATAAACCCAACACCCCAATGAACACAAGGTTCTTTGGTCAAACTTTATGTTCTCCATTTCGTGGTTAATCATTTTCACTGCATGCTCCACCTACAGTAGCTTTGCAGGGGTCAGCTCTGGGCTGAACTATCTGAACTATTTGCTGACCCAGGATAGTGGTGCTGGGGGGAGGGATGGGCCTGGGGACTCAGGGAAGGTCTCCTGCACCTGCCTTGCTTTTCTTTCTCACTGCATCCTCGGAGATCTGCAATGCACATGATGATCCAGCAGCAGCTGGGACAGCTCCTGCCAGAGAGGAAGGTGGACACTTCTGCTGCCCTCACCCTGCTGGGTGGCTCCGTGGCAGCCCTGGTGGTCTGGAAATGGCTGGGCAAAAATATGATCCAGAAGCAAATGGAAGAGGCTCGGAGGACCCGGGATGAGGGTCTGAAGAAAATGGCAAAGGCTGTCCAGCAGTTCAGGGAGAAGGTAACCCGTCCTTCTGGGGGGTCTGAGTCCCACTGGGGTGTCTGCTGATGCTTCCTTCAGCTCCTCCTTCCAGCTCATGGCCACACAGCTTTCATGAGGAGGAGATGTGCCAGCAGCCCTCAACAAGAGGAAAGCTGCCTTGGGAGAAAGGGATACCACTGCCCTCCTCAAGCTGAATGAGATGTGGTGGCACTCTATAGCTTGGGGACTTTGAGGTGCCAGGGCACGGGTTGGACTCGATGATCTCGAAGGTCTCTTCCAACCTAGTGATTCTGTGATTCTGTGGTTCTGTGAATTACTCACTGAGAAGAGGTTTTTGAACAACACAAGTGATGATGCACTGGATCTTCATTGATCCAAACCCCAATTCTTTCACGATCTGCAAATGTCACCCGCCGATAATGGGTAAAAAACCAGAAAGCTTTTTCCTCTACTTAACTCTGAGTTTGCACATATGTTCACACCCCTGTATCTTTGTCTCTAAAATCTGGCTCTGGACAGCTCTTGGGGTGTCTCCAAAAGAACTTTTGCAGCATTCCCAGTCAGTGGCACCTCCCATCAGGCTGCCCAGAAGGTGCCTGGTCTGACTTTACACTAAGGAAGCACAGGGTCTTTGGTGTCCCCTGGGATGTGATCTAGATGGAGGATGAGCCAGGCATCCCACCAGCATAACCCTGAATTCCTCCTGCAACAACATTTCTAACCACCTTTCCTTTCTGCTCCATTCACTTCTGAATGCAGACTGGGTAAACTAGCTCATGTTTACACAGGTAACATACCTGGAGATAAAGCATACCAGATACAAGTGATACATATTTCTACAAACTTTTTTCTTAAGTATGTATCTCTATAAATATAAATATATTATATAAAAACTGTAAAAACCTGGTGGCACTGAGAACTGCCTGAGTAGACCACCTGTGAGTCCCTGCTGGCTTCCTTGCAGTTTGATGGGCTTGAGCTATTGAATGTTTGTTCTCAGCCCAGGCTGTCCTGCACTGCCTGTATCTGTTCTGAGGGATGAAAGGACAGCTTTGGACTGGTGTGCAAGGACTTTGGTACCTTCTGCCCTTGGCAGTGTTTATTCAGCTGAGGTTATGTTTTGGTCAGTGGGTAAGCCCCACCGTGCCAGGAGGAAGGCATTGCCATATCCTCTGCTGCAGTGGATGGATGAAATCCTTCTACACCGTGAGAGACAGCTGGGTTCCTGTGTTTGCTTCCTGTTTGTGATATCCAAACTCAGGGTAAAACACTTGGCAGCTCAAGGTCTAAACCCCCACATGCAGGAGCTGCCTTTAGATAATGCTGACAAAACTTAACAGCCTTATCCCCTGAGCCAGAGGGTAACTGGCGCTGCTGCCCTGGATCCCCCTCATCTTCCCTCTGCAGGTCCCCAGTGCCCAGACAGATGCCATCCTGTCCCTGCCCCTGCTGGATCTTACTGCAAGACTCCAGGAAGGGTCTCTGTCCCCCAGGACTGTCCTCTACACCTACTTAGAGAAGGTGAGTGTCTGTCCACAGTGAGATGGACAAAGCAAGTAATGCCATAGTGTGTGTGCTGGTGGCTGAAAAGGCTCATTGGAGCTGGATAATGACCAGCCTTTAATATAGCAGATATTAAGAGAAAAACATGTTCTGTGTCCTGGGTCAGATCCATCACTGGACAGCCCTTTGAGATGGCTTGAGCTGGGATGCTCTGGGGAGCGGATTGTTCATGCTCTATTTTGTAGATCAAGGTACCTACTGAATGCAGCTGTGTGATGGTGCTGTTCTTATCTAACACCTGTTCCCCCACATGTCCAACAAAGGCCCTGGAAGTGACCCAGCAGACAAACTGCTTGAGACACTTTATCCCAGAGTGTGAGGAGCAGCTCCAGGAAATAGAACGGCACAAGGAGAAAGGGCTGCTCTACGGTGTCCCGGTGCGCCTCAAGGACCTCAACGGCCACATGGTTCTTCCATTGGTGTTTGTGGTGTGTCCCATGGGGGGCGGGGGGGGGGGGGGAAGTGGTGGGACACAGAGAATGGGGAAGGGGCCCAATCCCTCTCTGCCTGCACCACAGGAAACCTGGCTGTGTCTGAGGCAGCTGCAACCCAGTGGGTGCTACTCACTCACTCACTCACTCACTCACTCACTCACTCACTCACTCACTCACTCACTCACTCTCTTCACCTGAACATCCACGGGTGGATTCACCTGGACAGCAGGATGCTGGGTTTGATCCTGAGCTCATGCACCTATGGAGCTGCATTTGGGACAGGGGAGAAACGGAGCATGGAAAAGAGCAAGGAGAGCTTCAGGAAAAGCTTTAACCCCATGAGTGCTTGGCAGCACTCTGCCAAGGATAGAAGGAGAGAGAGTCCTTGGACCTTTGAGCAAGGGCTCACAATGGACAGGGCTGGTACCAAACACACAGCCCCTGAAAGAACAGAAGGACCCTTCCAAAAGAGCAAGGGAACAGCATTGACCGTGTCCCTTGTCACTTCTCCTCTCTGCAGGGGCACTTGGCTACCTGTGGACTTGTGCAGTGCCTGGGCACTCTGATGGAGGAGGACAGCGTCCTGGTGAAGGTCCTGAAGAGACAAGGGGCCATCCCATTTGCAATGACCAACGTGCCACAATCCCTCTTCAGGTGACACACATCATTAAAAACCTTCCCTCTCATGCTTCTGAAGGGAAACCCCAGCCTGTAGGTCCCTGGACAAGCTCCTCCCTGGCTCTTTAGATGTGGCCTGGAGAGTCCCTCTTCCCTTATCTGGCAACAACAATCTCATCTGAAAGAGCTGTCAGACAAGATTAAGAGGGGAAAAAACCTACCAGAAGTTAAGAGGGATTTATGGGATGAGAGGACAGGGTTGGCTGTGCCACACAGGTTCTCTGAAAGGGAAAACAAACAAACCCAAGGCATTCGGGTTCCTCACAGCCTGCCTTCCTTCTCCCCAGCTACGACTGCAGCAACCCCATTTTCGGCCAGACCTTGAACCCCTTTAACCCCCAGAAGAGCCCCGGGGGCTCCTCAGGAGGGGAGGGAGCTCTGATTGCAGGGGGAGGCTCCATCCTGGGCATCGGCTCCGACATTGGCGGCAGCATCCGCCTGCCCTCCAGCTTCTGCGGGCTCTGCGGCCTCAAACCCACGGCTGAAAGGCTCAGGTGGGTTCTGGGTCTGCCTTCCAGGGCCAAGCTGGGCCAAAGGGGCACTGCACTGGGCAAGTGTTTGGAGGGAAGAGAGATGGCGGCTTTTAAAGGGTGGCTTGCTGTTCTCAAAACCTCTCGCAGGAGACAGCATGGTGAGATTTTGTGGGGAATGGGCATATTTTTGTTGTAAAGCTAGCCTGGAGTTAAAAAGTAGTAAAAGGGGGTTACAGTGGTTAAATACTGCCAAAATTGAACAGTTTTGGTTAACCAAAACTAAGATTTGTTGGGGTTTAGGTTTGTTTCTTTGTTTTATTTTGGCCAAAATTTCCTGTTTCACATTGCTCAAATCAAATTTTTGAAATAATTTCCTTCTGTTTCTGGTCCTGAGCTGGAGACCTCACTGTGCTATTCAAAGATATTGGGACCATTTCCCTGTTACTGAAATGACAATATACTTCTTTTCTTTTCCCACAGCCTGTCGGGAGTGACTGGCCCGATCAATGGCATCCTGGCAGGTACATGAATTTTAAATTCCTTTTCCCTACATCCTGTGAAGAGCCTGATGTTCTCCTGCAGGCCAAAAGAAAACACGAGACAATAAAGGCCTGTCTGGAGTCCATCTTGCTAACACAACTGTGGCTTTGCAGAGGGCTGGGTTGGCGTTTGGCACATCCATCTGCTCAGTGAGGGTGTTTGCTCTTGTCCCACCAGTCCCCTGTGCTCTGGGGCCCATGGCCAGGGACGTGGACAGCCTGGCCCTGTGCATGAAGGCGCTGCTCTGCCAGGAGATGTTCCAGCTGGACCCCACCGTGCCCCCCCATCCCCTTCAATGAGGAGGTGAGGCCTTCAATCAGCAAGCCCTGGTTCCTTCCAGGGTGCCACACGCCTTCCTGAAGGGTCCAGTTATCTTTATGGCACTGGTTTTCAGTGAAATAACTCGAGGGCACAATTCATAATTCTCATTAAAAAAAAATAGGCAAATCATTAGTTATCCTGTCTTCTCAGCTGAAATGCAGCTTATTGAATGGAGAGGACCCAGGAGAGTGGGTAAGAAGGCAATACATGGAGCAAATAGCTGGAGATCTTCAGGGGAAGATGAGGCAGGATCAGAAACTGCTGCAGCAAATCTCTTAACTGAGGGTGTTCCCTTTCTCTCTGCAGCAGACCAGCTTCAGGAGGTTTTTTCCACTTCCACACTTTTTAGTAGAGGCTGAATCTACCTCTCTGGAGTGGCTGTGCTCCTCCTGAAGGAGGCCTAGAGAAAAAGGCAGGGCTAGACATTTGGAAAGGGTAGCTATAAACAGCAAACCAGAAAATTAGTCCCTCCTCAGCATTTAGAGCTCTTGACCCTTTCTGCAGTGGGAGACAGGCTGGGAGCAGACCTACCCCCAGCAGGGTGGGTGTCACAAATGAGTGATTTAGGTCACCTAAACAATCACTGTCAAAGGCATTGGGAAAAGCAGTTTTTGCAAAAGGGTGACAAAGTTCAATGACAGTTCTGTTACTTATTACAAATATGGAGCATACAAAGGAAAATCAGCTTAGAGTCACTTTGGAATGATTTGCGTGGAGACTGGTGGTGCAAAGGACATGGGTGCAAAGGGCAGGAAAGATCTTCCCATTGAATCACGAGGTTCAGAAAGGACCTCCTTCCTTTCTAAATTCCTGACAGAGCCTAGCTGAGTCCAATCCTAGTCACAAACTGGCCAACAGTTCATATCTAAGAATTTAATAGGGAAATACAAGGAGTGTGGGAGACCCTCCCACTGCACCACAAAGTTCAGTGAGGCCCCACCTTTGCTTTCTTAGTGGAACAAGGATTTGGCTGGATCCAACCTTAGTCCCTGACTTGGTCACTGGTGTATGCCTGAAGGACTTTCCCAGCAATCCCATTAGGAAGAGGAATACTAAACTGGTGTCTCTTTGCTGCAGGTGTACTCCAGCTCCACTCCCCTGCGGGTCGGGTACTACGACACCGACGGGTACTTCCCACTGCCCCCCTGCATGAGGAGGGCAGTGAAGGAAACCAGGAGAGCTCTGCAGGCAGCTGGGCACCAGGTGAGCACCACCCCTGCTCTCCTCCCCACGGTGTCCCCAGCCTCGCTCCTCGCTGAGGAAATCACCAGACACAGCTCCCAAGCCCAGCTGTGGAGAAAATGACCCGGCTGAGGTATGGGATTAGGTTATTCCAGCCACATAACACCAGGCTCTGCCTAAGGGAGCAGTGCATCTCATGGGCAGTCAGCAGGAATAGTCTCATGGGGAGATGCCTGCATGGAAAAGGGTGGAACCAGGGATTCTCTCAGCATGTGGAGCTCAGGAAGGGGCTTTTCTGCCTTTGAGGAATATCCACATTTGGGTTTTAGAAACTATTCACACCCCCAGGCTGCCACCTAATCTTGTCCTTTGGTGCAGCTGGTGCCCTTCTCTCCTCCTCGGATCCCCTATGTCATGACTGAACTGTTTCTGAAGTCACTTTTTGCTGATGGAGGCCGTGCCTGGCTGGATGTGTTGTAAGTAGGAGCCCTCTGGCAGCAGTGCTGCCAACACCTCCAGCCCCATGGGCACAGCACAGGCACAACGAGCTCAGCTCTCCCACCCCAAACAGGCAACACTCAGGTTTCTGAGAAAGGGCAATCACCCCATGCTCTTGACATATCTCAGCACAGGAGATATTGTAGATCCAGTCTTGAAACCACAGGTGAATTCCTGCAAGATGCCGAAGCTGGTGAAGAAGTTGCTGGGGCTGCTTCTTAAACCTCTGGTGAGTCACTGTCCCTCAGGACAGGAATGGGGGCTTCCCAGGGTGACACAAGTTACTGCACCCCCCCTGTCACATCCCTAAGGAACCTCCTGCCTTTCCAGTTTCCCCGCCTGGCTGACTACCTGAGTGCCTTGGCTGGAATAAAGTAAGGTGGCATTGTCCCCAGGGATGTCCATGGAAATGGGTGGTACCTTCTGCTCTAGGTGTCCGTGGCTGGGGGGAACTGGATTCGCAACAGGCTGTGATCTGTTCTCTGCAGGGAGAGAACATATTATTATGTTCATTCCTGGACATGGCTTCACTGCCCCTAGTGATACACTGGAAGGAATGAGGCACTTGAATGGATAAGGAATCCTTCATTACAGGAAGCCTGTGGAAGAGATGAGTATTAAATCCAGGCCCATCAGGGAAACCTTCTCTCCAGCACTTCCAGACATTTGCTGCTTAATTGCTTGGCCAGATGCCAAAGGAAACTTTAGGAAGATCATGAAAGCTGTATTGTTTTAAGCAATTGCTAAAATCACCAGGGCTTATCAACACAGAGAAGTATTTACATAATTCCTCCTCCTCTTAAAGCTTAAAGATGTTGCTATAATTTCCACTTGCAGGTCAGTGAAGGAGATGTGGAATCATCACCATCAAATCCAGGTGTGTTTTGAGGATTTTCCCCTCTGGCACCATGCTACAGGTTGAGGCTTCGTGGCCATCGGTTTGGAAAGGGATTGTGCAGGAGAGGGATTGCTGGGGAGGAGGCAGGATGTAGGGAAAGGCAGGAAGAAGGATAGGGTGGGTTAGATGGGCTTTGGAGTCAGCCCATACAGGACTTCACTGTTTGCCTGCAGTGCTCATGCCCAGGCTGTCCTGGAACTGGGGATGGCCAAAGTGGGACGTTTCAAGTTCCTGGCCACGGTCTGGCCACGTGTTGTGGAGACAAACACACTTCTCTGCCTCTTTTGTTGAGCACTGCTGCCTGCTGCTGCCTTCTCAGCTGTGCCTGGAGAGGCTGAGATGCTCCAGGCATGGAAATGGCCCTGTGACATCCCCCTCTCCTCCCCAGGTGTACCGCTCCCAGTTCATCACCCAGTGGAAGGAACTCCACCTGGACGTTGTGCTGTGCCCTGTCCTGGGGCCTGCCTTCACTACAGGATACCCCGGGAAACTCCTCAGTAAGTGAGTCTGGGGCCTTGCCAGGAGGGCAGAGAACCACAGTGGCTGAGACTGGAGGGAAATATCCACTGCCATAGAGTTTCACTGCCCACCCAAGCATTTTATGGGAATTAGGAAGGAAAAGTACCTACACCGAGCTCTCTGAGCAGGTGGAGACAGACACACAGTTCTCAGGGCTTCAGTGAACATGCAGTGTGTAGGTTTGAAGACAGGAGGCTGTGACTGCCTGCATCCTCTCCTGCTTCTCCCAGCTGCCATCTCCTCCACGATGCTGTACAACGTCTTGAACTTCCCCGCTGGGGTTGTTCCCGTCAGCACCGTGACAGAGGCTGATGAGGAAGAGCTAAAGCTTTACAAAGGATGCTGTGATGACCCCTGGGACCGGACAATTAAACAGGTATGGGAAGTGGTGGAGCAGAGACTGCTGATGGGGTGTTCAGGTAATAGTTTCAATGGTATCAGGGGCCCCTAAATATCTCCATCGGTACGGGCACAGCCCAAAAAAATTAATAGCTTCTTTATACACCCCTTGCTAATCCCCAAACCCACCCTGAACACACCCCTTGCTTTTCTCCCAAGCCCCCAAAATGATAAGTCACTAAGTTTTGAGGGGACTAAAGTATCTCCCACAGGCTGGGTAGGCTGAAGCCAGCAAGGAGCCATGCAACAAAGCTGGGAGCAGGTCACTGTGACAGCCACAGCCCACAGCACTGCACTTTCCTCCTGCTCCATGATGCCTTCAGGCCAGGCCCAGGCTGTCAGTGGAGCATGGATCAGGAATGTGAATGCTGAAGGAAAAGGGATCTGCCTACAAGACAGCTCAGAGCAGAGCTGGCTGGGGTGTGTGTGGGGGAAGGTGGCTCAATCACATTGCCCAAGACTTGGCAACCATTTCTATCACAGAGAGCAAGAGCCTTCCTTCTGCCCAGCACAGTAACAGGGCTCAAATTCCAACTTCCCCACATTGCGGGATGAGCCACGGGCCTAAACCAAGTTCCCAAAAGCTGCTGGAGGTCCGAGACCCCGGGTGACCCCTCCCTGCTTCTGCACCCACTGCAGGCTGTGTCAGGAGCCGTGGGGATGCCCGTGGCCGTGCAGTGCGTGGCCTTGCCCTGGCAGGAGGAGCTGTGCCTGCGCTTCATGAAGGAGGTGGAGACCCTCAGCCGTGACAAAAGAGTGGCATAGTCACCACAGTCCCCAAGGAGAAGAGACAGCGCTGCTCGACTGCCACCAGCAGTGCAGAGACTACACTGGGGAGGGGAGGAGGAAGGAAACGTCCTGACCCCTCTCCTTGCCAAGAAGCAGAGATCCCTGCAGGACTGGCTAAGATAGGTTCAAACATTGATAAATCTAGGAACTGCATCTTCCTGCAAGATGTGGGTTCACCCTTCACCTCCCTGTCCATCAGTGCTGCAGAAGCAGGGCGGTGCTGAGAGGAAAGGATTACAGAAGTTCAGTAGTATTTTCTTGCTGGCACTGAGATAACTTCATATGGATGTAACTATGGGCTGCCCCATGAGGAATACAGCCACGTCGATCCCTTCCCACCACTGATTTTTGCTCACAAAAATAAAAATGTAACTATTAAGCAACTCTTATCATAAATTCCAGTAATCCTTCACTGATGGTGATGATTCTATAAACAAAGTTACTGCTCAAAATCATACAAACACCTGCCCACTGGACATTAAACGGCATCTAGCATGGGAACAGCCACACTTATCCACAGCCTTCCTAGGTGTGAGGGATGGCAACAGTCACTGGCCTCTCCACAGCACCAGACCTCCAGTACCCAAGCACATTTCCAACCCCACATGAGGGGCACTTTAGGAACCTCTGATTTCAGGACTTCAGGCTGCTCCCTCCTGAAGGCAGGAGATAAGCAGAGACAGATGCAACTCATTTATGCAGATGGTGAGATCTGGGACAGAAAGGCTGAGACGCCCAGATGGTGTTTGTTAACCCAAACCTGCTCATGTAGGATCAAAGCAGTCAGACAGGAGGAAGAGAGCAGGGCCATTTATCCTTTCCCACACAGATGGATAAATCGCTCCCTCTGATAAGACCTCTCTCTTTCCTAGATTAAACACCTCAGTCTCAAACAGATAAATATTCAGGAAACACCACAGCAGGTCCTTCTCATTTATTCCCTATGTCTGCAGTAAAAAAAGCAGACTTCCTTCGGGACATTTTAGAGAGAAAAATAAATATAAAGCAGTTCTGCTTTCCCTTAAATATCGGGTTATTTTCTGACAGCAGACGGACAGTCTGTTACCCCTCCTACATGCGACGTAATTTGCAGAAATACATTGGCCCAAAGTTGGCTGTGAGGTGAGGCAGGACGAGCTCCCCGAGCCGGCAACCTGAGAAGAAGGAGAACGTGTCCTGGAAGAGCGTCCGGAAATGGCTCAAGTCCTCAGCCTGGATCCTGATGTTGAACTGGGCTTCTGCAACTTCCAGAGCCCTCTCCACCACACACTCATTCTGCAGCGGGGACAGGGAGCACGTGGAGTACACCACCTCTCCTCCTGGCTTTGCAGCGAGGATCCCAGCCCTGCAGGCACGGTGGACACACAAGATAAGCACACACATCATCATGGGATGAGGAGGACTCTGAGGGAGGGACATAGGCATTCACCAAAATTGGGAAGCCAGCAGGGAACTCGTAGGAAGTGACAGACAAACCCCCCTGAACTCCACAGGCTCAGCAGGCTATGCCACTGCAATGTGAGGAGTGTTTGGGGCCAGGGCAATGGCACAAATAGGTACTTGTACTGATAAGGAGTTTAATGTGGGAGAGATGCTACTGGAGAGCAGCTGGAAGGGGTAATCTTGCAACCATGTCCATGGAAATGGGAGATGAGTACGTACAGGAAAGAGATTCTTGCAGTTCAAGTGCTGCCATGGGACTCTCTAATCTGCTTCCTTATTGCCATAGCACACAGTGACAAGCTGTGGCACTTCCCAGCTCCACATGCCCTCCTGTGTGCTGGGAGAGGTGGGCACTCAGGAATCCTCCAGGGCTGACTGCCAGGGCCCAGGAGATCACCCCCCAAAACAACTGTACCCATCCTGTTCCTTGGGCCCTTCTCCCTATATCCCACAGCTACTGCTGGGGACAGAAGGACATGTCATCTAACCATGGACATTTGCACTTTCTTACCCTTACTGTGATTTGATGTGCTCCAACTACAGCCAGGAAACAACACATGGTTTCCACACTTCCCAGTTGGGGACAGACAGAGTAAGAAGAGGTTTCAGGGCTGGAGAGCTGCTCCCAGCACGTGGGGAACACAACACAAGCTCACTCACATCAGCAGCTGCAGCTGCAGCATGGGCAGCATCTGACGCTCCTTGGTTCGCCTCTTGTGGAAGATGTTGTTGTCTTCCTCCACGGCAGAGTGTCTGTCTGTCGTGCAGGGCACATCCACCAGCACCTGCAGCAGCAGAGGCCCCACCTCAGCCCCTGCCCAGGAGTCCCCTCCTGCAGCCAGCCCACTGCCCACCCCTGCCAGCAGCTCTCAGTGCCCTAACACAGGTGTGCACCACACTGAACTGTGATCATCTGGCTGCTCTGGCGTTTTGGGAACGTGCAAGAATGGTGGGAAATATCCTGCACTACCTCGTGTCCTCATTTAATGGCCCTGGCAATGTTCCTGCATCACACAGGGCAGTGCTGCTGCAGCGACGCCTCCCAGAGAACCCAACCCAGCCCCTGCAACACCAAACCCAACCCCTGTGGCTGGACATAGCTGAGAAGCCAGAATGATCTAATCTTCACATTTAACCCCTTTCAGGTGATTGACCAGAACAGGATTTCTATGGGGAATTACACTGGCAAATAAAAGTACAAGTCTAAATGCATATATGCACCAGATCCTGCAGGAATGGATAGTGGAAGGAAATATTACTTTTTATGTGGCTTAGCCTTCTCTCTTTCTCTGCACTTACTATTACAGAAAAGAACACAGTTATGTGGAAAGATAAGCTGCTGTCTTCCTCAAAAAGAGGGAAGTGAACTTGATGGGTTTACCTTTGCTGGTTCCCAAACACCTACCTTGTGGAAAGTGCCACCTTTCACCTGGTCCCAGTCCCTTCCGTCGTAGGACGTGACACTCACAGTATCCCTGACTTCTCTGGGGACATAGCTATGGAGAATCTGGTACAGCCTCTTTGTCCGGGAAACAGAGACGTCGTTGGCTGCCAGGTGCCCTGACAGGACAGAACAGGGACACTGGGAATGTCGCTTTTGCAAAACCACACATGATTCCCAGCTCTTACACCCAGAAATTATTAATGGTGAGACATGAATGGGCACAGCGCACTCCTCCAGCCCTGTTTTACACATGGGAACCAGGGAACACCCACCCCCACTCACCACAAAACCCAGTCTGCAGCAGAGCCAGAGTCTTCCCCCCTGGAGCCGCACAGAGGTCGAGGACAAGGTCATCAGGCTGCACGCTGAGTGCCAGGACAGGCAGGAGAGATGCTGCATCCATGAGGTAATAGTCAAGGAGCCCCAGAGCATCTGGCCTGGAAATCGTCAGTTTGCACAACAAAGCAAATGTGGGAGGGGAAAAGAAAATAAAAGAGCAGTTGGAGTGAGGATTGGGACACGTGGAAGCAGCTCCTGAGGCTGGCAAGGACGGGGTGGTCTGTCCAGGGGTGTCTCACCGTGCGGGGCGAAAGCGCGTGATGTCGCCCCTGGGGAAGGTGTAACACTTGATTTTGGAGCTGATGGAGGCGCGAAGTGGTGGGGACATCTCTGCCTGTGTCATCATTTCTGCCTGCATCACAGTCCTGCCCTCGTCAGAGCCCTCCTGCCACCTTCTGGCTGCTTCCCCCACATCTGCACTCCGCTGCCATTGCTGCGCCTTTTGGGAGGCCTCGGAAATGAAATCGGTGGCATTGAGCAGCTCCAGCTCTTGGGGAACGTGGTCAGAGGCAGCGAAGTTGTTGAGGAGGGCCCCGTACTTCTGCTCACAGAGCAGGGCAGCCCGGACCGAGGGCCACAGCTCCCCCAGGTGCAGGCTGTAGCTCGTGTCGAAGTGGTGCAGGGCCAGCCGTGTGGACGAGATCCGTGGGGCAGTGGTAGCCTTGTGGGGAAAAAGAGGTGTTAAAAGACAAAATATCTCTATTATCCCAATACCCAGCCCCCACACCCTGCCTCATTTTTTATTTTTTTTTTTCTGGGAAAATGCAGCACTAGGTTCTGTGCTGCCAGAAGTCCATGGGGCCTTTTTGGAGTGTGAGTGCACAGGACCCGAGGGAATGGCATGAAGCTGTGATGGGGGGTTTAGGCTGGATAAAAGGAAAAGCCTTTTCACACGGTGGCTGGCTGGGCACTGGAACAGGCTCCCTAGGGAAGTGGTCACAGCACCAAGCCTGTCTGAGATCAAGAAGCATTCGGACAATGCTCTCAGGCACAGGGCAGGATTGCTGGAGTGTCCTGCGCATGGCCAGGAGCTGCATCCTGATGCATCTCCTTTAACTCGGTAAATTCAGTGATTCCAGGATTCTGTGAGTGGCGGAATGGGTTTGGGAGCGCGGGGCGGGCACACAGAGCGGCGGCACGGGGGTGCAGCGAGAGGTGCGCTGGGGATGAGAGGGGGATTTGCAGCGGGTGTAGAAGGGGCAATGGGGGCAAACGCGGGGTGCGCGCAGCCCCGTGCGGTGCGGGTGCTCCGGTCCCGGCCCGGCCCCGCTCACCCACTTCTCCTTGTGCC
>JAHLSL010000008.1:8542708-8568829 GCA_025920805.1 Petroica traversi
CTTCCATCTCGAGCGGGCCGAGGACGCCGCGCGGAGAGCAGGTGACAGCGGCGGGGACGGCGACGAACCCGTGGGGACACCCCCGGGCGGGAGGCACGGGCCCCTCAAACTGATGGGGTGAGAGACTGGGGGGCTGCCCCAAACCTGGCAGGGGGAGCCCGCACCGCAGGGACCCTCCGCTGGAGAGGGGAGCCCCTCCAGGCTGGGAGTGGGAGTCCCGACCCACAGGGCCCCAGGGACACCCCCGGCATCCCACACCCGGGCAGGCTCTGGGGCTGTGCCCCCGGCATCCCAACAAGGCCCGGAGCAGGACACTGGCAGAGGGAGAGGCCCGGTTCATGAAAACCGGGGTGAAAGCACCTGGTTGATGATTCTTCCCCCCAGGCCTCTCGACACAGCCCATCTGGCGCAAGCTGTGGGATGATGTGATGAAAACCAGGCCGCCCAACTCGGAGGTGAGGAAACGCTCTGGTGGGAGAAGGGCCGCGATACAGGTGTCCTGTTTCTGCTGTTTTCCATGAGGTTGCCTCCAGTCAATTCCTGACACCTGGTTATAAGCGTTCGTAGAGCTCCGGACCAAGGCATGACCCTGGTAATACAAACATTTTGGGAAATAGGGTTCATAAGGGAAGTGAAGTGCACAGCCACACCCTTCATCTCCCAACAGTGAGTTTGCCAAAAGGGCAAATCTCTGTCTTCAGAGATTCTCAGTGAAAAAGAGGATAAAAACAGT
This sequence comes from Petroica traversi, assembly GCA_025920805.1. NCBI lineage: Eukaryota > Metazoa > Chordata > Aves > Passeriformes > Petroicidae > Petroica > Petroica traversi. The sequence continues at coordinate 8,543,442 of JAHLSL010000008.1, forward strand.
ATTTTATATCATGTTTACACCTACGCTGGTAAAAGAAATACTGATGTCTTAGAAAGCATGAGAAAAATAGAGAAGACAATGAGTTTGGAGAATGGTTTTGTGTAGAAAAACCAAAGCAGCTTCATTGCTTCATCATCATAAAAGAATCATTAACAGACAACTTAATAACAGCCGGTATAGAGATGCTCTGGAAGAAAATTGCTGGTGAGGTGGTTTTTAATAGGCAAAAAAAAAAGCTCAGCTTCAAACCACTGGGTGTTTAAATTAGGCCAGAAGGATAATGAAGAGAGCAATGGGATTCATTCAGATTTTCAAGGAATGCACTGAGCAAGGATGCCGAGAACTAGAAAGGTGGTCTCAGCAGATCTAGCAGGAGGGGGTTTTTGGACACCAGCTTAGCAGACAGCAATCATTTTACTTAAAAAGAACGAGAAAAATGGGTGCTTACTTTGTGTTCCTACACGCTGTTGTTCAATTGCAGAGCATAACCTGCTGGAGGAAGAAGTTCCTTGAAACGTTTTTCTCCAATGTCCTCCATGGTGTCTTGGACGTTTCCTCTGACTGGCGCCTCAACGACCACCACTTTTCGCCGCTGCTCCACAGCTCCCCGCACGTTTCCCAGCTCACCCTCTGCAACATGCTCCAGGGGGCTGTGGAACTCACTGCTGAGCACAACCACAAAGTGCTTGAAAACCTGGCTGGCTCCCTGCGGATCCTGAAGTTCCAGCACCTCCTCTCCTGCGACCAGGCCATCAGGCGCTCGCTGGTTTTGCTCCTTCACCGGCTGATCCACCATGGCTCCGTCAGCCAGGTGTCCATGTGTTCCTGGCCTTTTCCCGACACAGTTCTCCTCGTTCTCATCCTGACCATGAGCGCTGGGTTTTGGCGCTCAGGAAGTGCCCTTACCTATCACGGCAGCCCGTGTGGCCTTTGCAGAGAGGAGGACAAAGCCCAAAGCCAGGAGGGAGCAGAGAGGGGCTGTAATGCTGAACGGAACGGGAGTGATGGTGAGAACCAGAAGAGATCCCCAAAAGATGCTCACATGAACTCTGCCCTCTCTGGGCCCAGAAGTCCTCCCCTGCAAAACCCAGCATGTGAGGAGACAAGCAGCGAGGTGCCCTGTGACCACACCAGCATTCAGGGGGGATCTTCCCCTGGTTCCAGCTCAGAGCAGCTGTCCTGTCACCCCGTTCCTTGGAAGACACGCAGACGGCTGAAACCTGCAGTGGGGAGGAAACGTCGTCGTCTCAGGCGGAGTAGGGGGCACTATGCTGACCCAGAAGATCTGTACGATTTTGTTTTTACTGTTGCTAGAGAGGATAATTCAGGGTTACTGGACAAAACCAGGACCACAGAGGGAGAGAACACAGAGAACTGGACTAGTTCCTCCCCAGGATCTCCATGCACTGGCCATGCTAGCTGTAAGAAAAGAGGTGGACCTCCTGGAATCTTTTCTCTGAAAACTGCTCACCGCTTCCGAAGTGTCTCCACACTGGAATTGTTCTCCATTCCTTTGACTGGGGAGACATGTCGGACTTTGAGTAACCTGCTGAGCTCCTGGGTGTCTTTAGAAAACCTGGTTCTGTCTTACAACGGTCAGTGCTGTGAATAGGGCACTTCCTTCCAGCCCTGCTCTAATGGTCTGGTTTGCTGCAGGGTTTACTCTGGGTTAATTTCTACTGGAAGGGGCATTGTAGGAGTATTGTTGCCCCATCCTGAGAAAGGTGTTGGGCGAGATGTTTAATGCGTGTGAGAACTTGAGGGAGAGAATGGGGTCCCTCTGCCCTAGAACAGCCCTTGGCTTTGCGCTTAAATGCCCTTCAGAGAGGGCAAAGGGAAGAGCCAGATCTCCTCTCCCATTCACAGAGCGTAGCTTAAGGATGCATGGATAAACCAGTCTGTGAGTTTGGCCTTTGACTCGGGCTGCCATTGCTGCAGCTCCAGCTCTGTGTGTCAGTGTCTGAACACACACAGCTGACACTTTTCTATACCAATGCTTTTCCAGATCTGAATGCCAACATCTCCTGCATCCTCTCGGGGCTCCGGGCCCTGTCCCGGCACCCGGAGTGCCGCTTCCGCGTGCTCCGCGTGAGTGAAATGTTCTCCCACATGCCCTGCATGGAGCTCGTTCACTGCGTCCTGAGTGCCCTTCCCCAGCTCCACACCCTCTCTGTCAGCTTCGACCTCGAAAACCAGCTGGAGGGCAGCAGGCCAGAGGGGAATCCAAGCTGCAGCGAGGCAGAAATCCCAGGTAGGAATCATCATTCTGAGTGATGGCCAGGACTTGGCAGGCAGTTAGAGCTGTAAAGGCTTTGTAAGTGCTTCAGTCTGTGCTGTTATGGATGTTTATTATTGGGCAAGTACAGCCTTGCCTTTCTGATTTAGTTGTTGCAGTTTGTCACTTCCAGTCTGAGGTGTTTCTGTGGAGCCGGAGTCTTGGAGAAAGTGTTTTATTGCTGTATCCCAGCCTGCTGCAACATCAGCTTTGTGCAGGGCCAGTCATGACCTACTACCTGTGACTGTCCAGTGGGGAGCCTGTCCCGTCCGATTGATTGTGAGCCTCCACTTTGTCCATCCCATTGACTGTGAGGCTGTAAGCCTTAGACACACCCTTAAGCAGAGGGAAAGCGTCTTTTGATCATCACAGTACCACAGGAGATGGCAGGTGGATCTGTCCAAGCCTTCATATTACAGCCTGGGAGCTACAGCAGTGTGTGCTCAACTCACAGGTCTCCCATCACCCTTATTAGCCCTTGAATTGCCAGAAAAGCAGTGAGCAAAGCCTGAGCAAGTTTGGAGTGGGGTCAGGAAAGACCCGTGCTCTGGGAAGACACTGACTGGCTTGTGCATTAAAGGGTGACCTTTTCTCAAGCATTGGTCAGCAGAGTAGAAATTGATGGCCCTATGGTCTGGCAGGAATCCTGGAATGAGCTGAGACTGGCATCACCCCGGATCTGAGTTCCTCAGAGCTCTTCAGGGCAGGGCACATTGCATAGGCAGTATCTACCAGCCTAAAGGACAGTGGTGTTGGGTATACAGGCTTCCAGCTTGCTGTAGGACCAGCTACACTGAAGACAGGCACTCCAGAGAAACTAGATCATTGTCTTTCTTCCTCTAGAAAGCTGCCTGGAGGTGCTGGAGATCCGATTCCCCAGGGAACCTCTGCACACTGCGTTCCTGCTGCCAGTGCTCAAGGCATCCAAGTCCCTCCAGCAGCTGTCCCTGGGCAGTGCCACACTGCTCTGCCCCCAGGAGCTCGGGCTTCTTTTGGAGGTGCTCAAAGGTACTCAGCTAACCCGTGGGCAGGCATCACTGGGGCACACACAGCGTAACTTTCATGCTGTGGTCTCCTCTAGCACAAAGCCTGCTTAGGTGGGTTCATTCCTTCAGCATGAATTTTTTCAGCCTTGAAGTCTCCCAAGAAAAGGAAATAAATGGGTGTCAGCCATCCCACATGCTGTGCTATGTGGATGATTCTGCACAGCACAATGGTTCTTTTTTAATTATCCACAATCCAGCAAAAACTACCCACAGTCTATGTCAGTTTCTGGGTGTTAGCTGGTAGCTGGGTTAAGGTCTTTTTATCCCAAGGATCTGCAGTGCATTACCTGAGAAATTGTTTTGCTTTTAGAGTGTACTCCAAATTTGAAGAAACTGAGCTTTTTCGATGTGAACCTGGCTGACAACCAGAAAGAAGTTCTGCTTTTGCTTCAGGATCCCGGCCTTCAAGGTACAGCCAGCTCCTGGGTCCTGTTGCTCGGAAAGGTGCTGTGAGTGGCTGCTTTTGGCTGGCTGACATTTAAGAGGGGATCTTTGGATGTGTAAGGTTTAGCCAAATGTCATAGTCCCTGCAGGTGTTGTCAGAGTGGGAACATGCCTGGTTCTTTGTGCCAGTGGAGCAGAGGAGTTGCTGGGCAGCTGGCAAATGCAGCAGGGAAGAGTCCATAGTCTCAGATATAAAACTAAGATTTTTAACCTGCAGAGCACATCAGCCTTTAACTGGGTGAGCTGGCAGAGCCACTTGTCTGGGTATGATCTCTTCTCTCCCTGACGCAGCAGAAGTGCTGTTATATGCAATCCACTGCTGGGGGAGCTTTGTTCTTGCATGTGGATTAGGGGCTGGAGCTGCCTGCAGAATGTAATTATGGAATAATGGAGCACAGGGAGTACTCACATGTACTGTAAATCCATTTCTTCACAGAAATCACCTTTTCCTTCTGCCGGCTGTTTGAAAGCTCTACTGCTGAGTTTCTGTCAGAAATTATCAATACAGTGAAAAGAAATCCATCACTGAAGAGCCTCAAGCTGCCCGGGAACCGCCTTGGTGCGTACGGTGAGCGCTGCTGTGGGGCCTTACAGCAGCTCTCTGCTGACCACAGTGCTGAACTTAGCACGTGCAGGCACAGAATGATTTAGTTCACAAAATAAGGAGCACTGGATCCGTTTTTCAAAAGCAGAATTTCAGTTGCATTCAGAAGTGTACCAAGCAGGTCTCCAGATTTGTCTGAACTCTGATCTGCTTCAGACTTCAACAGGAACACATCCAGCAGCAGATGCACTGATTCTGATTCAGAGGCACAGATTTTGCCCAAGCTTGGATAGTTTGTGTCTTAACAGCTGTTGGCAGCCACTGGAGGGATGAGCACAAGTAAGGGAGGACTTCATGTCAAAGAAGTAGAACTGAATTTATAGAAGTGATAGGCCTTTTGGATCACATGCCAAGTAGAAATGTTTGAGACATTAATTTCAGATAATCCAGAACATTGTCTTCTGTTCTTTTAACAAAGTAAAACACGAAACCTTGGGATAACCTCAATACACTTAATTTCTAAAACATACGAACTTCTCAAATAAAACCAGGATTTATATAGGGAAACAAACTGCCCTATCAGCAAATGTTTTCATTGCCTCCACCACTGTGCTCAGGGGGATGAACTCACTTGATGCCACTGAGGGTGCAGAAGTGGGCCATTTGTGTTGTATTCACATGCTCACGGACTCCTTTTTTGCACTCTTATCCCAGCCCTATGGCAGCTTAAAGTTTAAGACTGTTTTCAATTTGCATCTAATAGTACATTTCTCCCTTCAGGGAATCACCGGCTGGTTGCCCTTGCAGACATTTTCTCTGAAGATTCCTCCTCTTCTCTTTGCCAGCTGGATGTCAGGTATTCTGCTGCTCTAAACACTGAATTCCTTGTTCTGGGAGGGAGACAGCTGAACTGGGCTCTGACAGCAGGAGAACCTGAGTAGGGCTTTGTTCCTTCCTTGAGGGAAGGTGTGCCCAAGAAAAGCTCAGAATTCTGCAATGGGCAGATAAAACCTCAGGGAGCTCCAGGATCTCTGAGACGTTTCACCTTCATGAGGAGTCAAGCTCCATCTTTAAAGCAGCTTTGGTTTGGTGCTCCCCTGGGACCCTCCTGCAGGCCCTTCCCTACATACTTTTATTCTTGGGCATATGAATGCACAGCTCTATTCCCACTGCCCTTTCAAAACAAGGGAATGATGACACTGTTCCTGGCAGACCCTGAGAATGCCTCTGCATTCCTTTCATCTTTGGTCTTCAGTCAGAACTGCTGCTCTCTTCTTGACCCTGAATATCCTTACAGATAGGCAGTAACCTTCATGAAGCACATGGGGGTGGCATTTCTGCAATACCAACAACTGTTTTGCTTGATTCTGCCTCTTCTGTACAACCTCGTGGCTCAGGCCACATACACAGGCTTGACATTTTATTTAACCATGGCCACACTCATTCAGCAGGCTTGAAGCCTGATTGTTACTGTGCCTCTGACAAGATTCAAGTCCAGCATGTGACTTGATATTTATTTATACATCTCTGCATGGGAATTGACCTTTTAATCTCCTAGAAATACCAGGATCTGACACCTGCCCTTCAGATTTTCTCAGCAGGAAGAGATAAATGAACACTTACTGCTGAGTCTTGCACTGGGACCTGTAGGTTGGGCCAGGTCCCTTGGTCTAGAGAATTGACAGCTACAACATTTTAAGACCACAGCTAGGTCTACTTAAGTCAGTACTAAAAGGTCTGAATAATGAGTTTAACTTGGCAGTTGTTACCACTTTGGTTTTAAAAAAATCTCCAACCATTCATATCAGTTTTGTTTTTCCATGAGAAACGCTCACATTTTGTACTGCTGAGAAAAGGTGCACCGTGCCTGGACACATCCTCAGGTACCTGCACAGGAGTGACTAGAAGGAACAGTAATTTAAACTGCTCAAATTATAGCCTATACTAATGGTTTGGGTTTTCTTTTCTTTTCCTTTCCCTGGAAAGCTCAAATTGCATCAAACCTGATGGGCTCCTGGAGTTCACAGTGAAGCTGGAAGGCCACATCCAGCAGAGAGGGGGACAGATTCCATTCACACACCTCCATCTCTTCCAAAATTGGCTGGACCAGGATGCAGAAACAGCTCAAGAGGCGCTGCGGCGTCTCAAAGCCATGTGCAGTGTAGTCAACGACTCATGGGACTCCTCCCAGGCCTTTGCTGACTACATCAGTGTCATGTGAGGGACACGGGAGCAGAGGAAACCCATCAGCTTCTGCTTTCAAAGCACAGGTGGGGGTTCTTCCCCAGTTCACACAGTAGAGAGTTGTTCTTTTCACATTGCTGTTCATTTGAAGAAGGGGTGTGACACTGCCATGACACACCAGACCACATGGGCTAACAGCAGTACTTCCAGGTGACCCAACTCTACCACCCTTTCAAGTATTTTAAGTGGGATATACATCAAACGATCCTCTGAACAGTTGTTTTTGTCACTGGGTGTTGTGACCAGTTTCATGTTGTTTCAGCACATGTCTCACCAATTACCATGTCCACCATGGGAGAGACTCAGAAGCCATCGAGTTGTGGTCCTTGGCAACCAGGTCTAGGTGATCTTATTTTTGAGGAGGGCTATTGGACAGTATCACCTGACATCCTTCCAGCTTCTTCATTCTCTGATCTGTGAAGTAAGAACTCCTCCCTCACTAAAGGGAGTAGAAAACAAGCTAATAAAGCCCCCACGCTTGACCTTTTCCATTTGGAAAGCTGTACTTTACACCAAAAAAGTTATTTATGTACCAAGTAGCTTGCTGTTTATTTGCAATCACACTGCCCTTTTCCAGCATCTGCAATCATTTTACAGAGGTTTTGAACAGTTTGTTATTTTGTAACATTTTTATAATAAAATTTTAATTAAGACTCATACTGTACTAAAGGGAATTTTATTACTGTCATGTAATGTGATCTCATTAAAACACTGCTAGATCAGGGCTCCTGCCCATAACAAAGCAAGTGGTTTTAGAAATGGATTTACTGGAAAAGAGCCTGATATCCCACTGCTTGCACCAACTTTCAGGCCAGATGTTCAACATAAAAGCTAAACATTTTTTTCCCTTGTACAAAATCCTCTTGTTCCCAAGTAATCAGCAAGGTTCACATTTCACACAAAAATGGATCCTGCAAGTTTTGATCAGCACCTGTAAGCCAGAGCTGACAAAGAAAAAAACCTGACTGCACATCAAGTGCTATAAAACTCCTGGCTCAACTTAAAACTGAAGACAAAACCTGGCTCAGTAGAAGGCACAGAGAACCAATGCTAAATCTGATCAAGCACGCAAGGTCCCATCATTCCCAGCTCCCAAGGGGCTGTTTTTCAGGTACACAATACAACAGCAAAGAAAAAGCCATGGACTCCTACTGTTGCAGCAGACTGAACACAGCCAAGGGCCTTGCAGCCACGCTGTTCTGCTGTCCCACAGCCACGCAAGAGTCCAGTATGCACAGCTACCCACTGCCCCTTTCCTTGAAAGGGATCAAAGTGGGGCAGGCTGGCACAGAGCCTGCCCTTGCCCCCACAGGGGACAGTAACCTGCTAGGGAATCCCTCGCTGCTCCTCATGGGAGTGATGGTGGAAAGTGAAGGTGACAGCAGCATCCCAGGCAGCCTTGAGCACGGAGTCCTGCAGGCCCCGCTTGTCCGCGCAGTGCTGCCACTGGGACACGTCCGAGGTGCAGTCGGAGCCGTCCGGAGGGGGCCGCACCTGGTGCCCGTTCACACAGCGGCGACACTTGATCCTGCAACAAGGGCAGGGCAAGGTCAGAGCAGGCTCCTCTGCTGCTTCTGCACGTGGGCTGTTTAAAACTGCAGCCCAGTAACTTTTGGATTAACTCCCCAGAGCTGGGTTTTCAGTTTCTGAATTCCTACTGCATTTCATTTAAACACGCAACTGCCTTCTGGTGTGTGTGACAGATAAGGTGTGACTCACACATTTTAAAAACCTGGGGGTTTTGTTTCTAGTGGCAGACCCTCTTCACATTTAACCATGTGGGAATAGTCCACCAGGACCCAGAGGAAGTTCAGGAGGAGCTTCTCTTCAAAGGTGTGGATTGTTGCTTAAGGCAGATCTCAAGTGACTGCTGCTAAAACCTTATTAGTATTGCATCAGGACTCCTGAATTCAAATAGCACACCATGCTCCAAAATGCTCCATCCTGCCTCCCCCCCACAGCCACCAGGTTGTGCTCAGGCTGTTTCGGAGATGCCCCACTGAGCTGTCACTTCAGGAGACAAAGAACAGCAGCAGCAGTTGGGCCAGCAAGGGCTGTTGCCATGCAGAATGGATACCTGCACTGAGCTAAGCTTTAATACAGCTTAGAACTAATCCTCTTCACTTTTTGCCTGAACTTAGAGTCTTAATTTTCACAGTAAAGCATTTTTCCTGCACTGCCTGTCCTCTTTCTGGTGGCTATAATACCACAGGTCTCTGGACTGGGGGAGAAGGGCAGACAATGGAGAGGAGTATTCTTTTGGTTAGCAGCACTTGGGCTGGCTTCATGAATTCTTAGCCAGTGGAGAAGCCCTAGAATGGAAGCAGCTCAGCATTTGGAGATCCCAGGCCACCAGGAAGAGAGCAGTAAGGAAGGACCAAGTTAGGCTCCAACAATTTGTACAGCTCTGATCAGTTTTTCTCTTTTCATTAGCTGCAGCATTTCAGTCTCCAAAACAGGCAGCTACAAGACAATTTGCTCACTTGTCCAGCCAGCACAGCTTTTCTAGACAACAGAAAGAGAGGACAGCAAGGAAGTGCTCACATCTAGGTGGTTAATAGCTTCAGAAGCATAAACACTTGAGGCTCACTCTCTGAACTTCCTCCAGCTGCCTGGGAAACACCTGAATTCAAGACCAAACTTTTGCTATCCCAGCCATTAGTCATTCAGAGTACTCACTTGTCATGGGTGTCACTAGTGGTGGCCTCATTCAACGTGAAGAGCTCCTTCAGCTCCCCAAGTGAAAAATGCCTTTCCACATCCTGCTCTTCATCCACCACGCAGCTGCTCAGGGCTTTCTTGTGGGTCTGGCGCTGGAAAATCTTCTCCTCTATGGTCCCTGTCTACAAGGCAAGTCAGAGATGAAGCACAGTTGGAACACTGGTGTTAAAGGAGCTCTACACGAGGAAAGTGTCACAGATCAAATGACACTAAGCTGTCAGGACTACTCAGTGCTCCTGAGTACAGGTGACAGGCAAGTTTTAGTAGCTGCACTCCAACCACATGTGTTTTGTTCCAGATCTAACTCAAGTCTGCTTCTCTTTCCCTGTGGCTACAGGAGTGGATCCAGTGGAGATACAGATGAGGAAGAGGTAGAACTGCCACTCCTAACTAAAGCTCACACACTGTACCAGGTCACCCTGACAGGAAGGAAGGGAATGGAGCTGAGCAGCTACAGCTGCTCCCTGACAAAACCATAATCTCCCCAAGAAGCAGCAATAAGGTCTAGCCCTCGGTGACACGAGCATCAGCACTATTTGCTGGTTCACCCACACACAGATCAATCACATCCTGCCTGGAGGGAGATGTCTGCTTCCAGAATAGATGTGCAGAAAGCCCAGCATGTTACATTTCTAAGGCAAAAAACCTAAGAGCAAAATGTCTGTTTGCAAACAAATGTAATACTAAGAAGAGGGGTGATTAGTCATGATTTGCAGACTGATTTCCTATTATTAAAAGCAAAGGAGCTCCCTGCTTCCAAGTGCAGCAAGGCCAGAGAAGAACTCCGTTAAGAAAAGATGGGTAAAGAATGTCTGTTTTCTCAAAGTAAAAATAATAATTGAACAAGGAACCTAAGCTTACACCAAAAAAAAAAAAAAAACCACCAAAAAGCCCCCACCCAACAACTTCCCCCCCCCAAACAAAACAAAAAACCCCACAGTCTGAACTAGGGAGGTGAAAAAGGGCAGAGGAGACACTTCTAAGCAGTAGTCACTACTGGCACTGCTGGACAAAGTATTAAAAGATCAGTCTCCTTCACGGTTTTCCTCTACAGAGCAGCTATCCCAGCTGCTCACTGGCAGCTCCATCCCAAATGCTGCCGGTATTTCCAGGAATGGACTTGCTGTTCCTTACGTAGACGTACACCAACTAAAACAGACTGCAGCCTGACTGAAAAACAGCAACTTCTGCATCAGACACCCCATGAAATTAAAGAAGTCAGATGCCTAAATGACTTCAAAGGAACATCTTATCTGCAAAGCCACAGTTGTTTCTATTTCTCAGAAGCCAGCCACTGCTAGAAACCAAGGGCTGCAGTAATGACCCTCCAGCTAGAACCTTCATGGTTTTCCATGGCAACACATCTAAGGGTAGGAAGCAATTAAGTTCCAATCAATTCTGGTCACCAACACTAAAGAGTTCTTTCCCTTCTGGCCCCAATCGAGCAGCTGCAGTCTGGGCTGGCCCCCAGAGCTCCAGGCTGAGGAGGGGAGAGGAGCTTGCCTCACCGAGAGCAGCCGGTAGATGAAGCACATCTTCTTCTGGCCGTCCCGCCACACGCGAGCCATGGCCTGCTCGTCGTTGGCCGGGTTCCAGTCGGGGTCGAACATCACCAGCCTGTTGGCCCCGATCAGGTTCAAACCACAGCCCCCTGCTTTGCTGCTCAACATGAAGATGAACTCAGGGCTCTGCAAAAAGGCAGGCTTGGGTTAGAGCACAGAGGCAGCCTTGCTTTTACCCACAGCACTCACATGTGGCAGGTTCTGCTCACCGAGGGGCTGTTGAATCGCTCCACGATCTTTGCTCTCTTTTTAATGGACATGGTGCCGTCCAGCCGGACATACAAATACCTGGAACATACAGCATTTACTACAGTCAGGCTGCTGCCATCTTTAGAGCATCCTACTTAAAAGAGGAACGTCTGTCACCATCAGCTTTGTAACAACAGAGTGGGCTTTAGAAACATTAGCAGAGGGACAGAGATTTTCTACTGAGTGACCCCAGTAGACAAAGCACAAGCCACATTAGTTCCATTTCAGGAACACCTGAGCTAAAAGGCAGATCACAATTTCCTGCTGATAGAAAGTGTAGAAATAGCCAGTTCTTTTACAGCATAGGCTACAAGTACAGTCTAGCAGGATTAAACCCGTGAAACTCAAAGACAAACCTTCTGTTCCTGCAGAGCTTTTCAAATAGATCCAGTGTCTGAGTGTAGTTAGACACTAAAACCACCTTGTCATTACTGGTGCTTTTGGTAACAGCAAGGATGTAATCCAAAACCAGCATCTTTCCTAGATAAAGAGCAAAGAAAGAAAAAGCTAGAGCAGAATTCCTAAATTTCAGACCTTGGAGGGGCACTTTGTAAGATGCTAAATAGAGTCTCATAGTTGCCTGTGTTAGGCAGAACATCTGTACTGTTAAGCTCCACGTACCTGAAAGCTGGGGCTCCACAGATTTGGTGCTGTAGCCAGCAGGGAACAATTCCAGGGCTCCCATAAATCCTTCTTCCTCTTCCACACACTTATCATAGATAAGAGCAGGATCTGGAGAATAAATAGAGCTCAGCAACTGTGGAGTGCACAAGGGAGACCCAAAAAAAGCTCCACCAACAGTGCAAAACCCACACCCAAGTGAACAACTCACGATTACAGAGCTTCTTCAGGGAAGTGATGGAAGAGAGAGACGAAACACTGATTTTGCCCTCCTTCAGCTCCTCCACTGGCTTGGCTTGCTTCAGGAAGTTCTTGTACAGCTCAGTCTGCAGAGGTGTCAGTCTGAAACACAACAAGAGCTCTGCATCCCAGCCTGCAGCCAAGCAAAAGCCCACCATGCTCCCTCTATACAGAGTATTCCTTCCTGCTCAGTTTTTTTTAGCTACAGCATGAACAGCCTAGAACTGTCCTCAAGGCTGCTGGTAGAGCACTGCTATCTGCCAAAGATGGAAGAGAAGCTTACAGAGCCTGCACAGCCCAGAGCTCTGCTCTACACAGCTGGCCAGAGCTTGTCAGCTGGCTGGCAGAACCACCAATTGGGGGCTGTGGCTTCAGGAGGAAAAGCAACATATTGCCAATGGCTACATCATTCCTAGAGGGAAGCAGTCACCACAAGAACTGAAGGGGTTTTTGCAATTTTTCAGTTGCTTCCACTATTTCCCAGACACAGCAGATGTTTTTTTGGTACCTGCAGCAGACCACCTGTTCAATCTTCACTGGCAGGTATTTGGACAGGATGTCTGAAGTTCTCCGAATTAAACACCTGCAGGGAGAGAAATTAAGATCAGATACTTGGATGACTCTTGGATCACTTTTACTTATAAAACTCTGTTTTAACACTATTATTCCTCATGTGGTCAACACACAGGCCTTCTGATATACAGTCCTACACATGGCAGAGGCCAGACACCCACAAGCCACATGCAGCCATATTACAGAGCCCCATATGCAAGCTCTGTCTTTGCAAGGCCTCCAAATGTGGTTCATGAGATTTGGAGGTACCAGACATGATTCCACCTACACAGAGAGTTCACTCACAAGAGAAACTCTGCTCTTCATAAGACTACCAACAGCATTTGCAATTTGAGCTACTACAGATGAGCTGCATGGACAGCAAACAAGGACAGGGATCAACCCCCACAAACTGTGGGCATAACTCAAAGTACAGGCAGGCAACTCCCCATTTAATAACTCAGTAGCCATCCTTGGCCAAGATGGGCTCATTGCCTGGTGTAAGATTCCAGCAAAGGACATATCCTTTGGGGCTCTGGAAATGCTCCATGGAGCAGTTTTGCCACACTTCAGAAAACGTAGAATGGACTAGAAAAAGTGCTGAGCTGAGCAACCAGAATAAGAGGTGCAGAAACCCAGTTCTGCCAAGAAGCATCAAAAATATGTTACAAAACCTACAGAAGAAAGACAGCAGGGATATATGACAACACCAAAATCACTCAAAGGCTGGTAAATAAAGGGAATAATCTGGTCTCCGAACCCATAAGCAGCAGGATGAAAAGTAATAGGCTTAAACTGCAGTAAGGAAGATTTATGTTACACATTAAGAGTATTTTCTAACTGCAAAGACAGCAATGCCCTGGAAAAGGTGTCCTAGGAAAATTGCAAGGTCTTGAGTGCTGGGTGGGGGTTAAGAGATGGCTTAGTTCTAACACCTCCTACCTTAGGACAGCAAGAATGATTAAATGTCTTCTCCAGGGCCCTTCCAGCCTTACTTCTATGATTCCATTTGTCTTTGCCTCACTGTCCTATCTGCAAATCCTACCAAATTCAACAGACTCATCTGTTACTACTTTTGTGCTTTTTCTTCCCTATTTGGGTATTTGTGTTGCACAGTAAAGGAAAGGACACAGACCCGAACAGAGCCAGGCACAGGCATTCCTGAACACACTTTTATACCCATTTCCCATCGGCTATAAAAAGAAGCTTATTCCTTCTTGAGGTGCATTTATTTTTCTCCTCCTAATCTCTCATTTTTCTTAGGCTTCTGCAAGCTGATCTGAGTCAAGGTCAGGACTGTCTCTATGGAGTGACTCTACTTAGTGTGAAATTTAATTTACCTTGACTGTGAACTGCAGGATAGTATTTGTGATGGCTGCAAAAGATCAGATTAAAAAACCAAAACTAAACCAAACAAACAACAACCAGCAAACAAAACCCACCAACAAACAAAGAAAAAATCAGAAAAAAACCTGAAGACATCAGCAGTGCTGAAAATGCAAGTCTTTTCTAGAAAAGTTCTTAGAAGAGACCCAAGCAATTGTCAGCAGATGTGGATAAACTGGTTATATTCATGAAGAAAAAACAGGTTTAAACAAGTACCACAAAGCAACCAAACATAAGTAAGACAGCACTTCATATCACAGAGGTGCTTCTTGGGGATCAGAAGTCCCATCTCTGACACTTGTAGTCTGTTCCATCAGCCCTACAAAGCCAACACAACTGTGAAAGTGTGAGCTAAACTCTTCTGTGGCTTGGGCAATCAACAGCAGAAACCAGTAATATTCCTTATACTCCTTCTGCTACTCAACATCTGGGCCAGAGAGATTTCAAATCTGATCCAGCCCACACTTGTAGATAACATAAATGAAAGGATGCTGCCTGATTAGTCTGATGCCAGGAGAAAACAGAAACACAGGAGTCAAACAATAATTCAGTGCATGAGAGTACTGCTTGGGGGTGACTGCAGCTGACTGTGCCATGTCAGTTCCATTTATCAGACTAAAGCTCCATGCTATGTGGATTTCTTAGACAATAAATACTTGCGCAATCACTTGCTGAAAAGACGTACCAGGCAAGAGAATTCATTACAGCTACAACTGTAATTTGGAAAGATAGCAGGGTTTATGCAAAGGGGTTACGCAAAAGCTCTGCAAAGAGAAGAGGGATGAAGTTCACCTGTTCACAATACTGATCAGCTCTTTAAGCCTCTCCTCTCCCTTCTGCCGCTCAGTTTCACTTGCATCTGCATCTCTTCCTTTCAAGATAGGCATTTCAAAATGTCTTTTAAATTCCTGTGCAGTTCCTGTATAAAACGGAAGTGAAAAGGTGACAACTACTACCAAAGAACCTTTGATAGGTATCCCACAGTCCCAGTTATCACATCCCAAGCACAGAGACCAGCAGATAAACCCCCATCCCATCACAAGATAGCTTTTTTCCTAGCCAAGAAAGGCTCAAACAAGACAGACAACCCAGTACAACAGAATCATTTTGTACTCCAACAACGATGCAAAGCCAAAGGTCATACAATTTTACTTAAACAGTCACACACATACTGCTTTTGCTCACATTCCAGTTATACTTTTATTCCCAGATTTTGTCCTTGCAAGCAACAGCACAGGCATTATCTGTGCCTACTCCAAAATTATCTGTAATCAGTTGCTTATTACTGGCCACAGGCTGAAAGTGGGAAAAATGCCTACTGAGTGCATGCAGCTTTGCTGCAGTAGTTACACCATTAACCTCATCTCAGAAAGAACGAACTGCAAGTACAGGGAGAGTAATCTTGCCCAAAGTACAGGTCAAGGGAGCAGGAGAAATCCCATCAGCTCCCTGTAGTAACTACCCAAAACTGAAGCACACAGAAAAAGTAGATGTAGAACATCTACCACCCCATTCCATCCTTTCCTTGAAAACTCCTAGGAGCAGAACATCTGAACAGAAAAAGATACAGCTCAAATTCGGCCTGCAAGACCAAGAATCTGATGAACTATGTTTAACTAGAGCTGTGCATGCACTAGAATTAATGAGAAGCCTCTTGGACTGGATGCCAAACAACCTGAGACAACCATGGGTGACAAGTTACAACAACAAGGAAATAATTTACAGTAGCACACATTCACATATTCATTCTACCTTAATTGATCCCCCTTCCAAAATACCTGTTTGACTGGTATATTTTGCCTAAGAATCTTGCTGAAACAGAGCTCAAACGATACACAACCTCTACAACAGAGGACCCTGACTTAGGCTTTCTGGATACAAACTGAAAGAGACCAAGTCTCATTGAATCACAGAATGGTTTGAGGTGGAAAAGACCTTGGAGACCATCTAGTTACAAGCCCCCGACATGACTTTTCACCCAAGTCCCAGTTGTCACTTTTGTTGCCTCTGGCAAGCCTGGCCAGCACCTTCCCCTCCCTCCCATCTCCCACACAGGGATCTCTTACCCAGGATGCCTGAATTGACAAAGTGCACCAGGCTGAAATACTCCAGCAGGTCATTCTGAATAGGTGTGCCCGAGATAAGGACTCTTCGAGGTGTGTTTAAGCTGTTGAGCGCCTGATAAGTTTGGTTTTCAGAGTTCTTCAGTCTATGACCCTTTAAAAACGAAACAAAGGAATGAGGCTGATAAATCCAGTGGCCCTGATAGGAAGCAGCTTAGAGAGCCTCATCAGCACTGACAAAAGACATCTCACCACTTTTCCCATTCCTGGCAGGGGAGTGAATGTTGCAACAGACTTGTTTCAAAGACAAGGATCTACTGAAAAATCTGAAGCCATTATATGAGGAAACAAGACATCACAAGCTTCCCAGACCAGGAATATCTGAGCTTCACCCAGGCAAGAAAGTCTACCATGAGAATAACAACCACCACACAGTATAACTCTAAGAACTGTTTCCTGTTTAAAGATGGGAATGTTTTCAGCTGTCAACACAAGCACTGAACTCTGGACCAGTAAATTGCTTCACTCAAGGTCAAGATCACAAGCCACTCAGACCACCTATACAAAGGATTGCCAGACCTTTGCACACTAATAAAAAGAGGTTCTTCACCTCTTACAGGGGTAATCTGGATACAGACCCTATTTCTCATGCCTTGGAAAAGCAGCTTTATTAGCATCTGAGAGCTGGGTAGGACAAAGCACAAGTGATAAGATGCTTTTTACGAGTCCCAGATGGCAGCAGAGGTATTTACTGGAAATGTAGAGACGCCACAAGGCCAAAGACGTGGGTTCCCAGACTCCCTAGGTACTGGCCCCATTCCAGGGGCACTGAAAGGTGTGAGCAGTCATAGACTGGCAGATAAAAGGTTTCAGGAGCTGCTCTTCTAAGGACACTCACATTTTTAAAGCCTCTCTCAGCACTGTTCTGTCAAAGCCAAACCACTGGGTGGCACCACAATTTAATCAATTCCTTCTATCCAGCAGCAGAGGACACCTCAACCCCTGCCAGGCCCCAGCCTGATCATCTCAAGGAGGCAGAGGACACTTGTTTTATCCTGTCCTTCAAAGCATCTCTGGCTCGCACTACCTTTAACCACAAATAGGGAATGACAAATGAAAAAAACAACTCCGTTTCGTCCATGTGAAAGCAGTGCTTGACAACAGAGGCTTGGCAAAGCTTGGTCCAGTGTGCAGGGAGTCAAGACACATCTGTCTCCTCTTGAACAAGCAGCAGGAGGTTAACTCCTTGCCCAGCTCTCCTACTCTGCTCCAGGCATGAGACTACAGAGAGAGGAAAAAGGTCATGCCATCGGAGCATCCTTCAAACTCACCCACAAGCACAGAACGAGATATAATGGCTGACAACAGCCAACATTACTCACAAGAGCATGCTGAATCACAGAATTATTTAGGTTGGGAGACCTCAGGAGTCTCCAGTCCAACCTCTTGATTCAAAAAGAGTCAAGTTAAAAATTATTATGCAGAACATGAGGCGAGGCCAGGCCAAAGAGAAAGCACTTCTCACTTTAACAAAGACACACCAATGAATGAAACCAGCAAGCCAGGGCATTACTACCCCAACAGAGTCAGAGACAGGCATGGACCCCTTTCTGGTACATATTTGACAAGGAGAGGGCCATAGGAGGACCCATCGGACACCTACAAGTGGACACAGTTACCATCAATTGGATTTTCTTCATATCTTGGCTCATGAAGACACCTCTCCTGTTCAGGCTCACACAGTATGGTTGATCTTGCTACTTAAAACCTGTGAAACACCAGAATGGGTGCTGTCCACAGCACTGGCTTCCCACTGTCCACTCTTGTTTTAAGAAAGTGGATCCAGTTTCACCCAGATGTTGAGAAAATGCCAGGAATGGATTTTCCTTAAAGGTGGGCCCATACCTCATCACATATGACCAGCCCAATGCTGCCCTTCTGCAGCACCTCGGCGTGCAGCCGGAAGGTCTCATAGGAGATAATCAGGATGGGGGAAGGCACTCGCAGGCCACGCTGGTTCATAAAGCCAACTGCAATGGGAAGGGGAAAAACAGGGAAAAAAAAGAAGAAAGATGAGGAAAACTAGTAGAAAACGGGTCACATGGTCAAAACATTTGCCTTAAAAATTCAGGAAAACCTTCCACCCATATACAATTCTCCTTTCCCCACAACTGTTCCCATTTCTATGTCCCTTCTGCCTCCTTTCCTGCCCTTCTGGCTGGAGCAAAATAAGAGCACTGGGACTATGCTAACTTTAACACGACTGGATTTGGATTATACCAAAAGATCAACTGTTACCAAACATGAAAGGGTCTGATCTACACAGGTTAGTGGAGAGCCAGGCCTCAGCCTGCAGAGATCCAGTGACTGCTCAGAGATGTTCACATGAGC
This sequence comes from Petroica traversi, assembly GCA_025920805.1. Taxonomy (NCBI): domain Eukaryota; kingdom Metazoa; phylum Chordata; class Aves; order Passeriformes; family Petroicidae; genus Petroica; species Petroica traversi. Next base: position 8,561,780 of record JAHLSL010000008.1, read on the forward strand.
TGCTGCAGCCTTCTTCCAATGCAAGATTTTGACCTCAACCAGCCGAACGCATGGATTGCAAACATTTCTGTACCTAGTTTACGGTCAATCTCTTCTTTGGAGCCTCCATCAATGGCCAGCGGCTGGATCCTTCCCCCCAGCCATTTCTCTACTTCATTGTACCAGTTTCTCACCAGGCTGGAGGGAGACACCACCACGGCTTTCTCAATTTCGGGCTTGCACTCCGGGCTTTGCCGGAGAAGCGTCCACATGAGTGTGATGCACTGGAGAGTTTTGCCCAGCCCCATTTCGTCTGCCATGATGCAGCCATGGCTCCCAGGGATCCGCCGGCTCGTCACACAGTCCCAGAGGAACTTCACCCCCTGCCAAAAAATTGTTCTCTCATAGCAGGATGGGGACATCAGCAGATGACAACTTCATTACGACAATGCACAGGACTGATAGCACAACGAACAGCAGTTCTGTGTAGCACACACATCCCTGGGGACAGGCAGTGTTCTAATGAGACAGAGGGAAATCACCTGAGGCACAGCTGAAATGCTGCCACATCTGGAGTGGAACAGCGTTACTGGTGCCAACATGTATCTCACAACATACACAAAATCTCGCTACATTTTACTTGTACAATCATAACCAGCTGGTTAACATGAATTCCCAGAAATTTCTACCCTTGGCTGCATTAGCCAAGACCTGGCCATGAACTAACATGCATCAATCATTTCAAAGAGGTTTATCATCTTAACACCACCAAATCAGGCAATTTTAAAGAATCGGAGTGAGTAGAGCTGTTTCTGCTGCCCGAATAATTCCCAGAATACCATCATCAGCCCTCATCATTTCTGTCTAGAAGCAGTGACTCACCTGGGGGCTCAAGGTCCAAAGCAGATTTAGCTTTAGAGAAGACACAGGGCTGAGGTTATAACCCACGTCACATGGTGGGACAAGAGCTCAGCCCTGCATTAGGCTCTGACACATCACTGAGACAGACAAAGACGGGGGGGGGAAGGAAAAGAAAAAAGAGGGAAACTGCAAAATGTTCCTGTACCATGTGATGGTAAGAGAGTCAAGAGAAAACCAGGGCATTATGCTGGGAATGTACAAGCTACTGGCATTGTGCCAACAGAGCAGGAAAGTGTGGGACACAAACTAAACACACCTGCAAGGATTCATCCTCTCTACTCCACTACTTAGGACTTGAATACAGAGCATTTTGACTTGAACCTTCAAGACCTTTTCTTTCTTTCTTAGGGCTTTACTAAAAAGTTAATGGAATTTATTTAAGCCAGTTGAACAATTATGAAATACATTACTGACTGCAAGACTGCATTTGGTTGCAGAACCAGCACCTGGGCAAAAGTCACAACAAAGCTGGAGCAGAGCTATACCACCACTTAGGAGCATCAGCTGAATAAAGCAGCATAGGAATCATAGCAGGCAGAGACTTATTAGTCAGCCTAGAGCAGAAACTGCTTTATCATCAGTATTTACCTGCCAAAAAACAGCATGCCTAGGACACCAACATAATTTTGAGTACTTGACAAAAGCACCAGCAGGCAGTAGCTTACTTAAAACCAGAGTGCCTCCAGCTATGTAGCTAGAGATGAGCATGACACTGGGTCACAGGTTCATTACCAGATCTGAGATAAAAGTACATGCTGTGAGCAGCCTACAATGCTCTCAGAGCCATCTGAAGATCTCCCATGCAGGGACACATCCAGCTTGACCTGCTTAGCCTGCAGGATCAGCAACCACAGCTTCTGTCTGTGCCCCCTGCACGCTTAAATGACAATATACTGCACCTGGGATGAACTTCGAGCTGTCCAGAAGCCTACATCAGATATTTGGAGAGTTGTACCCACTGCTGTCATATTATAACAAACATATTTACTTGGCAGTCTCCACTGTCAAATTTTAAGCCTGCAAAGGTCAGACACAGCTCACACCTCCCAAGGGCAGCCTCCAAACAAGGCACATTGAAGTAGGAACCTAGTCTGCACTTTGTTGGGATCAAGGTACCAGAAATTAGAGCCTCAGTGTTCCCTGCCTCAGGGACCGCAGATCAAATCAATTCTGCTGAACAGTAAAACAGTGCTGGACAGTCTGCCCTGCCTGACTCAAAACTGGGTTGCAATATAGTTTATTGCAACTATATCTCCATCACCTTCCACACTGAATTCCACCCAGCAGAGCTGCTCCAGACTTCAAGGTAAGTAAAAGCACGACTTTCAGCCCTGACTCTGCTTGAAAATGGACAGGGAGTATCAGCAGCATTAAGGCCTCTCAAAGGATGATTAAAACAAATGTTTCACTTTGTATTTGTGACAGACTAGGATCTGTTAGACTGTCAGTCTGTGAGATCTGAGCAGACCTGTAACAGCTCCAGCAGAGGAAATGTGGCTTTTTGAAATGGATCACATCCTCCAGCCACACCCTCAGGTCCCCATGGAAAACTTACTTCTCTCTGATGTGGTCGTAAAACACGGCTGAGGACAGGATCCACCACAACATGGACAGGTGCCTTGTCCCTGCAGGAGGTAGTCAAGGAAGAAGAGAGTGTGATTAAGGAATTCAGCACATGTTTAGGTTTTGTTAAATCTCACTGCTATACTGAGTACTCCCCTGTAGCACAGGGGAAACAACTTCAAAGAAGAAAGTGAAAAATGGATTGATTCAGCTTTGAGAGTGAAGTTAGAGACCTATCCACAGTCTGAAACATCATTGAAACCATGTATCTGCTGTGGTTAAAATAAGGGCAGAATGTGGTTCAGAGACACAGTTAAAATGTCAGAATTATTTTTCTTGTTTCTATAACAATATCATAACCAAATTTCTGGAGAGAGAAAGCCCCCCTCTGTCTATGAAGATCCAGCTGACATCCTTTTTAAGTTGTAACAATAGCACAAAAGAAACTACCTCAGAACAAAAACCAGTAGGCAGCCTAACATTTGACAGTCATCTCCCTTTGCTCGTCCTTAGATGCTGATGTTTCCTGACTAACAACTAAGCCATAAGATATTCTAAGCAACTTCTCCATGTGTGTATGCTCAGTCCCTACAACAGGTTTAAATGTTTGATGTATGAGAGATGGAACAGTCAGTGAAAGAACACAAACAATCCAGCACATTCCTTCTCTGATTGTTACCATACCTGAACCAATCCAGGCTGAATACCTGGAATCGAACTCCCCCTGATGCTCAGACCCCAGCCCAAACACTCTTGGGAGAAAAGCATATAAACCTACACCCAGAAAGAAGTCAGAGCTGCAGCATTCATACCGGGTGATGACTCACTTGTCTAATTTCAGCTGGTCATGGGCACTCAGCACTGGGGGCTCATACAGAACCAGAGCTCCTTCCTCAAATGGGTCATGGAGAGGACCCCTCAGTCCTGCCCGTTTGACACCCAGCGAGCGTAAACCCAGGGGCCCTGGAAGCAAACAAAGGCACAGCTCTAACAACAACATCTTCCTGGAAGCAAGCAGAGCCTCACGGCAGAGTCTGATTGCACTCAGGAACAGTGAATTAATTGGGTGCTGGAGTGGAGGTGCACGCACAGCTGGTGCAGACAGCAAACCTAAGCTGGGCTGTTGTTTGGCAGCACTCTTGCAGCACACAGTAGGAAGCCCTACAGCAGGAAAAACAGAATCAAGTAACAGAGGCAAAGATGGAGCAATGGCACTGCTTGCTAAAGCTGGCTGTTCTAGTTTTTTAAACGCCAAGGAGGGTTCCAGAATGTAGCTCTCAAGAAATACATTCCTATATAGAGAATATGCTGAGTGAAATCCTCTTTTGGGGTCACCTAACCCAGACTTAGCCAGTCATATCTTTGATGCAAGGTCAGGAATTCATCTTTAACAGTGACAAACTTCTACAGCGCCACAATCAGCATCATGTTGTCACTACCTGCTCTGGAGTATTATTTTCACTCTGCTGAGCAATAGTAGATGTTTGGCCTTGGAGCCAATCTCTTTGAAAAGCAGAAACCAAGCATGAGCCCCTTTTCCAAGTACTGTATTTTGATGTCACAGTTTTAAAATGGAGATGAACACAAGAACATACATAAAAACCCCTTTTCCCATCAAGGCTTGGGCTACTGTGCTCCTAGGATTAATTTGCTTGAAAAAGATTCAATCAATGTATTTGTCCACTGTTTGCTGAAGCTCCTTGCAAAACAAGAGTGTATCACAAGCTGAGGCAGCAGCACACACACAAAAAAAAAGCACAAGGAACAGCCACTTTTCCCAATTTAGAGAGCCAGGTAACAGCCACAGAAAGCAGCTTTCCCAGTTAGAGCTCTGTTTGAGCCTCCTGACAAATGCACTTCTCCAGAAGTGAGCTTTACCAAACTCTTTTGGAGCTTGTCACTCCATATTCAGTGGCTGCTTATGGACATTTTTATAACTAAAATTTGAGTGAAACTGGTTGATCTGTATTAGAGTTTTTCAGCTGGAGGGTGAAGGGGAAGCAGGGGACATGAGCAGGCCCATTTGTTTCTGAGATCTTATGTTTCACTGATTCAAACCAGCTGAGGCTTTGAACTTCAAAACAATCTTGTTTTGAAGATCAGCTTGAGGCTCAACACACCAAGCCAAGCAGAAATAAAACTGGCACATTCATTCTTTTTCACCTCAGCCTTCTGTCTGTTAGCATCATTATTTAAATGATAAACCTTTGTGGCTTGGAATTCATTTTGCTTTTGTATTTGTGATACAGTGTAAAATCTCCTGGCACTACATCAAATACATAGCAGTAAGACTACAAAATCCAATTCTGAAATATAGGATTATCCAAACTAAACACTAGTAAGAAATATGAAGACTTTGCTAATATGCCAGTATTTTTCTTTCAAAATTAAGTCAGGATTTCTGGAACATATGCATCAGTGCCAAAAATAACAATAATCCCCCCAGATATATTTGACAGGCCTAAGCATCATCTGTTTTACCCAAGTCAGCCAACTTAGACAATCCTTAAACCTCCTCATCTTACCTTTATAATTTGGAATGGGGACTTTGAAGGGTTTGGACAAAATGCTGCGGATAAAAGCCTCCTAGGAATTCAGAAAGAAAACACATTTCAGAAGTCTCAAATCAGAGATTGCTCAAGAAAGCAAGTCCAGGACATTTTTTGAGAACTCGGTTTTGCCAAGTACTCAAAGTCCCTCTACTTAATCTACTCAAGCTTCAACCCCAAGTACTTTCAAGACTATCCAAAAGGCAAAAAGTAACAATTCAGCACAATTTCCTCCACCACTTCTGCTTTTCAAAACTATTTTCCTTTGGGTTTTCTAATACATGAAATTGATTTTTCATAGCTCCCATCTTTCTAAATCCACTGGCTTTATTCACTTCTTTAAAAGCCATTGCTTCCCCATGCCTTGGTAATTGAGTGAGGCAACTCATTTCCTGTAAAGGAGCTGGGTTACCATTGCAGGATCAGCAAGCTCCCAGATAGTCCAGCAGTGGAAGCCTAGAGAGAACCAGGCAAGCAAACAGCATTTGACCCACCTGGGTGAAAAGCAATTCACATCTCTGGGCAATGTGCTTCACCTGGGCCCCAGAGAACAACCTCATTCAGGATTTCCACTACAGGAAGTTCCTCCACCACAGCTGCTTCAACATTAAAAATCCTCTCTAAAAGACTTTGTGTCTGCGTGGCACTTCCCTAACACCTCTGTTTAACATGGAGGCGCTTGGACTTGTTGCTGAGTGAGCTGTGTGTGTGCCAGCAGCCCCCACTCACATGTTGAGTGCTGTCCAGGCAGTGGGGTCTGTTGGTCAGCTGAGCAAGGGGTTTGCGGAAAGGTGACCTGTAGCACTCTCCACTCTCCGTCTCACCGGCCGCCTTCTGCCTCTTCCGGCTCTGGAAAACACAACCAAACTGCTCAGGGCAGCTGGGCACAGCAGATGCTCTGCTGTCACACTCAGAAGATGCTCTGCAGCCACACTCAGCAAGCACCACAGCTCACAGACCATGGCCCAGGCATCCGAGCAGCTCTGAGCACACACGGCCATCACTCGCTCCCAAAGGGCTCACACAGCAAGGTCACTGCACCCTAAAGTTTAATTTACATGAGGCTTAAAATATTCTCCTGGTTGAGAAAATAACTGCCACTTCCTAAGCTGTAACAGGGCAGGCTTGGCCACGCTAAGATTTGTCTTGTCCCGTCACTCAAAAAAAAGGAGAATTAAGAAAAATAAGGGTCAATAGAATGGAACAAACTACATCGAAGTCCCCAGAGGCTCCATGGCACCTGCTGTTATACAGATGAAAGGCCTCGCACTGAACCCTACGTGTCAAACACTTGGAAAAGCACAAAAATAAATAAGTCATTGATCTCTCTCCTGATTTAACACAGTCCTCTTCAGCGTGTGGCACGGATTCAACCATCTGCTGGCACAGAAAATGGATTTGACACAGAAGAGATGAGCTGAGACTCTTTAACCTGTATGACACAGAACTTAACTGTAAATTAGGATTAGGGCTGGTACTGGTGTCATTATGAGTGGCTAAACAAGGTCTTTACTCTCTCTTACAGATAACAGCTGAAACTGATTCTCTTACAAAAAGATGCAACGTTCTGCCTTAAACATCCTATTCCTAGTTACCCAGTTACTCTTCCCTTCACACAGCACTCGGAAGCTCTCACAGGCATAAGCTTTTCCAAAACCACGAAGCACCATCAGTGCACGATGAAGTTCTTCCTCGCCGAGACACGAAGCTTTAGGGCAGCATAAACCGGGGCCGTGACGCCCAGGGAATGGGGAGGCTCAGGCACCAGGGAGTGACTGGATGGCCGCGGGGGCCACACGGGGCCGGGAACACAAACACGCACACGGGGCCACATCCCGGGGACCGCCGCTCACCGTCGGGGGCTGCCAGTCCTCCTCCTCCTCTTCCTCATCTTCATCGCCCGCCTTCCTCTTGGCCAGCTGGCTGGGGGCCAGGCTCCTCCTCTGCAAGAGAGGCACAACACAGGGAGTGAGGGGCCGGGAGGTTCCCACAGGGACAGGGACACGGCCACCACCCCAGGCCCGGCCCGGTGCCCCCG
>JAHLSL010000008.1:8569229-8626529 GCA_025920805.1 Petroica traversi
CCGCGGAGGGAGGGTACGGCAAAAAAACCCACTACTTTATATATATATATATATATATATATATATATAGCAATAAGAGGGCTTGGGATTTATCATGAATTTGTGTGGCTGGTAGAGCTGTTCGAAGGGAGACTGGGAGAGAAAAAGGAAAAAAAAACCAAAACAAAGTTAATTTATTTTTCTTTGGACACAACTCAGCTAACAGTGATACTCGTGTATCCCTCAATGCCTATGACAGGTTTTGCGTGTAAACAAAAATTGCATCTGTCCTCAGGGACTGACTTCTATGAGTATATATCATGAAACGTTGGTTATTTTTATAAGGTATGTACATGAAAATGGAAAATACTGAGAGGCTGTCCTGGAATGGGAAGAGCCTTTATTTCTATCTGAGTGTGGGTAAGCAAATCTGTCCTTACTTTTAAAAACGTTTTTTTAATTTGATTTTTTTTAAAAAAAAATTAAAATATTTTAATTTACAGAATTTTTTTTAAAATTTATTTAATTTACAAAAAGGGGATTCTTTTTCTTTCCAAAGAAAGATCCTGGCAGGTCTGTTCCCTTCAAGCAAGGGCAGTGCTGGCTTACAGAAGCTGTGCCCCAAAAGAGTGGGGGTGTAGGATTGTGGTAGAGAAATCATTGCAGGGAAATGAGCAATTAAGCCATTTCTTACAGCTCTTTGGTGGCTCGGGTGCTGGCAGGGAGATGCAGGAGCCACCTCCACACAAAGGTGTGAGGACGAGAGCTCGGGCATGGCTGCAGTGAATTTTTGGCAGGTGGAATTTCAGCCCTGGTGTTGTGAGCAGCTGAGTGACCCTTGGCACCCAGGAAAGAGCACTGCAGAGGGAGAAGCAGTCTCTTTACAGTTTTCTCTCAATTTGGCATAATCTTAGGTTATTTTGTGAGCTTGCCTGTTGTGGCAGCTTTGACATTACCTATAAGATGTATGACATGGCTGACCCCAAATCTCTGATCGTGGGCCAGCATTGTTTTTTGCACTCGTGGAACAAAGAGAAAATCCCTTTGGGGCACCCTAAAGGGAATTTGTGAGGGTTCAGCAAGCTGAGGGCAGCAGCAATTTCAGCACAGATCTGTTTTCCTTCCAAGAGAAGGGCGGGCCTTCCCTCAGGAAAGCGGGGCCGCTGCTGTCCCGGGGATCAGGGCTGCCATGATGAATGAGGGCTGCTGCTCACCGGGTGCTCTAAAGCACAGACCTTTTACAGGGTGCAAAACCGCAGCTAAATTATCCCTCTGGCTGCACAGGGAAAACCCAAACAGCTCAGGGAGAGCCAAGTCCTCTGGCACAGGCAGTTAACCCTTCCACTGTCAGATAGGAAAGTTCTCCTCAGGATGGGATTCCCACACAGCCTGTGGGGAAGAGGGGCTGCTCTCTGGCCTTGGAGCGCATCCCCAGAGCCTGGGGCTTTCCCTGGAGGCCCCGGCAGCTGACAGGATTCATGGATCTTGGGAAACCTGGCAGATCTCCATTCACTGCCATGGAGCACCTTGGGGACAGGCAGGGAATAAAACTCGGCCTTCAGTGCAGCCCAGCAGAGCAAACATATTTAACATCCTGCAGTTCTTGAAAGGAGCTTTGTCTTTTCTTCCTCCTCCAAGGAAGAAAAGGAGAAAGAGGGAGGATGGATTTTCCCTTTGTTGGTTGTTCCACTGATAAACCTGGGTAATAGATGCAAGAACTTATTTGTGTCACAGTTGCACAGCTGACCTTAAACATCAAGCAAGCCCCTTTGGCAGTATCCCTACCACAGTTACATCCTATTTTACTGTTCAGTTTACTTAAACATCTACATTAATACAGTAATGTACCTTTAAAACATAAAATAGAGTGGATATGAGACAAAGCCAAATTCTTGCATCTGTAGGACTTGAGGTATAACTGGGCACAGATTCCCTGCAAGCATTTTACACCCCCTGAATATCTAGTGCCTTAACTTTACTTTTTCCCCCATCTTTTTCAAGTCCATCCATTTGCCAGCATTTTATTCCCAAAGCGCTTTCAGAGCTCTGTGATGAATGTTAGATGTTGCAATTAGTGGCTCACTGGGCAGAGAGTGGTTCTATACGAAGGTAATTGGCTATTTTTCCTGGCATGAATAATATTCACAATAATAGCCTCCCTCTCTGTGGCTCTGAGAGCAGTTCTGTTGTGTGCTTTTTTTTTCCCTGCAATGGGAACAGACACACTTTATGGCCCAGGCCAGGCTGGGTCAATAATAAAAGGAAAAGGAGGCAAAATTCCTGCTCGGTGTAGAGCAGCAGGAAAAATCTTAGTCATCTTACACCCAACACAGAACTGCTATGGGTCTATCCTGCAATGGCTTTTCTCTTCTAACCATTCATGACAAGCCCCAGAGGGAAATTTGGGGTGATGCCAATGTCTGAGTGCAGGCAGTCCCCTCATAAGGCAGCCACACTGCAGGCCTGGGGCAAGGTGGATGTGCAAGAGGGATTCCTTCACAAAGAAACTGGCCAAGAGCTCCAGCAGAAAGAAATATTTTGTTCTTTCTCCAGAAGGGAAGATCAAAGGGCTCACCCAAAGCAACAGGAGCAGCCACGGAGCAGGTCAGCCCTTTTCAGGGCTGTGGGTCCCAGCACAGACCCTGCTCAGTGCTCTCTTTTCCACTCTCCTCTCCAAACCAGCACCTTCAGGCAGAGGTTAAGTCCTCCCTTCTTCCCCCTCTCTAATTACACAATTTGCTCCTTTTCTACTGTAATCAGCTCCCATTTATATCGCCCTGAGAGATCATGGGATAATCACCATGGGGAATAATCCTGTCATTTCCCTTGCTGTCTCTGCAGGATACTGAATCCCTCCAGTACAAGCAAGGAGAGGGGAGGATGCCAAACATCTTCCCGGGGGACTCTAGTTTGGCAAAAAAGCAGCCCAAAATATGTATTGTTTATATTGTTTGTCCACATTAGATAGAGCCTGTCTTCCAGTCACCACCATGGAAAGAGCTCCTAGCACTCCCTGGGTATCAGCCACCACCACATCTCCCTAGGACCACTGATGCACTCAGACCCCGTGGATGCTGTGATCTCCCTTCTTTTACACCCTCCCCCTTTTTTTCTTTTCTTTTTGAGCCCCCTTGCTTTTCTGTGGAGCACAGGCCTTCCCAGTTCCCCATAGAAACTTTTAAGAAATGTTTTGGAAGAATTGGGGCCTCTTACCCAGCTCTTCACAGGCAGGAACAAGGACAGGTCCTATGCAAGAGAATTTGTGACCTTTGTAGCAGGCAGAAAACAGGATGAAGGAGCGAGAATGTAAAAATAAATCTCCTAATGGAAGGACACCTCAGACCTTCTCTAACAGCTCCAGCCATTCTCCAATGGAAAGAGGAGACAAAAATCAGTAAATATGACCAGAAGGGCAGAGCTACAGCTTAAACAAAATTTACCAGTGCCACATGGATCTTCTCAGGTGAAGCTCTCAAGGGACAGGACTGCTGGATGAGAATCCTTCTGCACTAGCATAGCTTGACCATATTCACCTGAGAAAGTAATTAAATACCCTTCCAGTTAATTCCTTTGCAAACCACGAGAGGGAAACTGACTGTGAGCATACGAAGTTACTGCCAGCTGGAGTTCTCATCCCCACCAGAGACAGCTCATCTGCCCTTCCAGCACAGCCACTTATTGAGAAGGAAAACATTGGAATATTAACTTAAGGGAGAAAAATCCTTTTCCTTTCTGGAGGCCAGGTGCCGTTCTGCACGCTGCCAGGTCCCAGGCTGGAAGGAGACAGGAGATCTGCAGCAAGGATCCCAGCACTGCCGCTGCTGCTCTCGGCACGTTTGCATGATTATCACCCAAAAGAACAGAGTCACGAGCCCAGAGCGATGTGAGTCAGATCCACACCCCACCCCCGGCCGTCTGGATGCTGAGCTGGCACAGCCTCCCGCTCCCACAGCTGTGCCTGGCGGGGAAGGGCTGATCCTCACCCCCTCCATCACCCAGGGCACAGCTCTGTGTCCCTCGGTGGGGTGGCACAGCTGGGTGACCCTGTCTGAGTCACTCCCTGGGGCCCTTCACCTTCAAACATTAGATACCAGTTATCACTGTTTCTTTTGGTTCATTTGACTGCTGTCCCTTTGGCTCCGGGGGAACTTAATACTTATTACTGTTAGAAGAGGAAAAAAAAATCTTTGCTAATCGCGTTTATTTACAAAAAAAAAAAAAAAATAGGAAGAAAGAAAAGTGACATGCAAAATCCCATTTCCTTAAAGCAGCAAAGGCAAAAGGAGCAGGGAAAAATCTCTACAGTTGCTGCTCCAGTGGGCTCTGAGCCCCAGAAATGCTGTAAGCTCACTTTCTTCCTAATGGGTTTGCTGCATCCCTCTCCAAATACCTCCTTGTCTCTGTGCTGGAATCGAGGACAGAGACTCCACACCATGCTGAGCCACAGGTGATGGCTTGAGAGTCATGAGGTGGAGAAGGGACCAGTGGCACAGAGACAGGAGAATGTGGGATCAGCGGGATAGCAGGAGGAGGGATGGCCTCAGGTAATGCAAAAACTTCCTCCAGAGAGAAAGCCCTGGGCTTTCTCCTTCTGCATTATCCCAGCACCCAGCATTAATCACAGTCTCTGGCATTAATTTCACATTTATCACCTGATTCCTGTTCAGGCTTGTGGCACTGCCTGAAAAGTACCTGTAAACAGAGGCTCACCCACCAAGTGATATCCCCCCCACTCTGAGAAAAAACATCAGCAGCTTGAGTGCTTCAGGCATTTTCCCACTTGTCGGACTGCTTTCAGGAGCCAGCCCTTCATTCAAGAGGAAGGCAATCCCCACAGAGTATTTTCCCCTCCACCACCTTTGCATCTAATTTAATTTTTTTGCCAGAATGTTGTTAAACATGCATAAGTCTGACTCAGCAACCCAAAATATTTCATTTGATGCAAAGCAAAATGTTCTGTTTTGTTTACAAGCTAATTAGCCAGTCTTATCTCACTCACCTTTATAAGCACATTCAAGTCAACAACACAACCTGTGAATAGGAAAAAGCCTGGATTTAGGAAACATCAGAGTTAAGCTGTATTGGCACTTCAAAAAACACATCCCTCATTTCTTACGGGGAGGATGGGAGGCTAAAATTACTTCCCAAATTCAGCTTGATTTGGCAAATTGGTTTAGACCTGCTGAAGGTCCATTTTTGCAAGAAATTTACAATCAGTTACAATTTTCTTGCCCAGTTCAGATGCTTACAGAGCACTCAGAGAGCTGCAGAGCAAATCCAAGGGCAGATCTCAGCCTTATGGACCATGGACAGCCCCTGGTCCTGCTGGGTCCTCACCAGGCAATAAGGGGTGTGTCACCTCTAGCCATGTGGCACTGCTCTCCCTAACCCCTTTGTCTTTGCTTTGAGAAGTCCTCCCTCTGGCAGGAAGCAAAATATTATTTTCCTTGCCCCTGATTAAATCTCAATATGGAAAAATAAAAAAAAAAATCTGACTTCTATAAGTAATGGCTCAGGACAGAGGAAACATCATTTCATTGGGGCAATTAGAGCAGTCTAATTAAACCCAAGTCTTCCGATCAGGCTCTGCTGATTAAGTGGGTTACAGGCACTCTGGATTATATTAACGAAATGAATCAGTTAATTATATGACAATCAATAAGAAGCAAAAAGTAGGACAAGCAATTTGCCTTTAAATGACCATCTAAATTCATCAGCATGATACATGTTTGTAAGTGTTAAGGGAAGGGGTAGACATGACAGATCTTTTAGGTACTAAGAATCATTTCTGATAGCTGCAATTCCTGAAAAGCAATGAACTGACACCATCTCCCTGAAAAAAAACCCCAAAAAACTATTGTTTTTTTATAATAGCTTGCAAAACAAACAGAGCATCAGTGAACAAAGCTACTGGGGAAGAAAAAAAACCACCATCAAACTTAGGGCCATAATAAAGTGAAAGTCTTAGTTTAGAGTTGTGAGCTGAAATGGTCAGCACTGCTTTGAACCAGAGACATTGTGGTCTTGAATGATTATCTGACTTAGAGCTCCCATCCAAATTGAAAACCTTGGTGAAGTGGGAGCTGGAAAATGACATTGTTAAAGAGGCAGTTTTTGCCCTGAAAAGCTCACAGCTTGAATGGAAAGACTTAAAAAAATAAAGGGGAAGAACTATTACATGAAAAATACAGAACTATCTGTTGTTTTCATTTTTCTGAGTTCAAAACAGGCAGACTGTGAGGGATTTTTCAGCATTTGTAATGAGGGCTTTTAATCATTTGGGGTTTTTAAAAAAACAACAGAAAGCGTTATCAAGATGGCTATTGAGAAGCTATCTGAAAGCAGGGTTTTCAGTCAAGCTAAAAAGCAATAACATTTTCAGGAAAAAAAAAATCAGTGAAAATGTCATAAAAAATGAAATGTCTGACAAGCACAACAATCTTTCCAGCCTTGAAAAAAGGGATTGGGTATTTTATTTTTGACTTTCTGCTTTATGATTTCAGCTGGATGCCTAATGCAGAATCAGGAAGGTGACTTTCCATCTTCCACAAGAGACCTCAGGTTCAGAAGGATGAGTTTTACCCCAAACCATGCCTGCAATCACAGACTCATTTAGGTAAGGAGGGACTTCTGGCAGTCTGGTCCAACTTCATGTTCCAGTTTCCAAGGACCAGCTTCAAAGATTAAATCAGTTTGCACTGGGTGTTTTCTGGTCAGATCTCTGAGGATGGGCAGCCCAACCCCTTGTCCCACTCACACTAACTCAAGTTTTCAGCCTTCTGGTTCAGTGCCCCAAGGAAAAGATCTGGGATGTGCAGTGGCATCTACAGTCACGGCAAAAGTAGCCTCTGAAAGGAAGAGATGTGGGCCTGAACTTTTTGAAACCTTCAGGCTCTGTCCACAGCAGGAACATGAATAATTGAGTGTGGCTGTTCTCCCAGAGAGCCTCACCCAAAGCAGCCATTCTGGACACACTGAGCCCCACTACAATACAGACTTCAAGATGTACTCTAAAGCTGTGACACCTTGTTTGACATCTGTGTTTTCTCCTCCTGTATGAGAATGTTTATGAGTTTCTGCAGAAAAAAAAACAAAACAAAACAACCAAACACCAAAAAACCAAAAAGGAAGAACCTCAATGCCACAGCCTGGACTATCAGGCAAGGAATTGACCTGCCATTTGTGGGCAATCACTTACCATCTTACACAGGAAGTGGATCAACCTACTGGAGAACTTCCAGCTCAAAAGAAAACCCTATTAGAAAGCTGAAGCTGCCAGGAAGCAGAGGAAAGTGGACTGCAGTGAGTCGGCTCTGCTGTCCCAGCAGCAGGTTTTACTGACAGTAAGAGCTCCGGGCTCCTGGAATTGCCTTCCCAAATTCTCTCCAGCTGGCTGCTGAGTTAGAGCCTATAGAGAGCAAAGGCAAATACCTTTCATCTTTTTTAAGCTTTATTTTTGAAGGAAGCAGAATTGTGCTGCTGTTCTCTCTCTTTTTTTTTTTTTCCTTTTTCTTAATAACTTTTAAATCCTTTGGCTGCTTGCACCAAATTTTTCACATGGGAACCAGACATGCAGTTCTGACAGGTCTGGAGTAAACAGGGAGCTGGGAAGAGGAGAGAGAAACTCTACCAGTGCAAAATGCTTCTTGACAGCCACACTGGAGCATGAAACATCTCATTTACAGGACACCATGGACTCCAAGCAGAACTCAGCCTTCAGGAATAACTCCTGAAGTTATCCCTGGGAAACTGGATGTGCCTGGATCTGCCCTCGTGTCTCCCAAATAACTTGTCCTGCTTTGAAGCAGGGTTTTACAGTTTGCTCTGACCAATGCCTGTGTGCAAGCAGCAATAATTTCTAGCATGCATGGAGGTTGTGCTCAGGGCTCCTTTAGTCCTCAGCTGCTGGAGCCACCACATATGCAGATGTTAAAGAGCTCTCATGCATCCTGGACTCCATCATCAGGCATAAACCATCAGATGCCATGCAGCATCCTTTCCCTCAACACTGCAATTCTGTGTCCAGTTTTGGGTACCCAGTCTCAGTGTGTTAGGGGGTGAGGGGAGTGACCAGCATTATCAAAGCTCTTGAAAATACGAA
The DNA here is from genome assembly GCA_025920805.1 of Petroica traversi. Taxonomy (NCBI): domain Eukaryota; kingdom Metazoa; phylum Chordata; class Aves; order Passeriformes; family Petroicidae; genus Petroica; species Petroica traversi. The sequence continues at coordinate 8,577,310 of JAHLSL010000008.1, forward strand.
GTGCAGAGGAAAACTGAAAAGGCTGTTATGGTTTTAGTCTCAGGAAAGGGGAATATGAGATCAATCTGCAAATTTATGAGAAGTTCTTGCAAAGTAAGGCATCTTCTCAGTGATGACAACAAGTAGGAAAGGAAGTGGTTGGTTCCATTTGTAGCTCAAGAGGATATATATGGGTCATAAATTAAGGACAACCTTGTCTGGATGGGGATGGCCTCCCACTTGTGCAGTTTTTTTAGAGCAGGCAGTACCTTTCAGCTGGGTTTATGCTTTGGTGGAAATGACCCCTAGACCTCCCTCCTGACTTAATTTCTAGTTTTCCGTAAGAAACCACCATCTCTGAGGAGTCCACCAGCAGCTTAATGGTCTGCTTGAAATAGATGGGCAGGACACAAACCTTAGAAGAGAGGATGTTGTTTTTTTCAGCTTGCCTGGTGTGCTCAGTGCTGCACAAAGCCCAAGAACAACTCCTGCCCCATTGCTCCAGACAACAAGGATGCTGCAAATTCCAGATTCTCATTCATGCCTAAATGTCCTATGTGTATTCAGGAAAACCTTAGGACCTTCCTCCATGTTACAACTAAACTACAGTGAAATGGCATTTTAAAAGCCCCTCTGAATCCATATTCAGTAAGAACAATGTGATTCTTGCCAATTTAAACTCAGTCAAACCACTATCCCACTATACAGCGGTCTGGATCTGGACTTTGGCATTTCTATCCAGGACATTTAACTGTCTGCAGTAAATCAACCCTTGCAGCTTGAATTGCAAAATGTCACTCACAGAGGAGGCACCTATCACATAGCCCCCAAATCTCTCTGCTTGCCAGAGCAAAGAAGCCACTGCACACATCCAGGATATACATGCAGTGCATGTGGATGCTCATGCTGGACACTGCTGGTGCCTCTCTGAAGATTAGGAAGAAGGTTTTTCCCCTTCAAAGGCCACTTACTAACTTGTTCTTCTTGGAGGGTCTTTTTGAAGGCACAAAGGCTCTGATTGTGCCACACACAGTCTAATCAGCAAACCTGGCACGTCTCTGTGCAGGAATGGAAATAAAAAACACCTTGATCACCACTTGCCTTTTACCTTAACCAAGCCTGCCTTGATCTCACAAAACCCAGGGTGCTTGGAGTACAGAGGCACAAGTTCAAAGAGACAGCAAGAAGTTAATCTGAAAGCAAAAGGTGCTCTTCAGGCAAGCGGGAAGAAGTAATTAGAAAGCACAGCTATTCCAAAGCTTCAAGAAATGACATCAAGGCAACCATTATACACTCACTAAAGCACGAGGGTCCTTCACTCTTGTCAATCAAGCTAAAAAATGCACAAGACTGTAGACATATGGGCCAGGCTGTAATGGCAGGAGCTCCGTGGCTCCTCAATACCCTGCTCTGCTCAAGGCAGAGGCTCTGCAGGAAACAAGCAGCTTCAGGAGGCCCACATCTGTCAAGAGTTTTTTCTTTTGTTTAGTTGTGCTTCTCCCATTCCCTCCACCATTAATATTTACTCTGCTCCTTGAATTCTGTGGTGCTCCATGATGCTTAGCTTTCCACGGGCAATGTCCCTTTTTGGTGTTACCCATCAAGATGTACTGGTTTTTTACTTCAACATTTTAGTTATTGTTTCATTCACCTTCAGAAACTGTAGCCTGTCTGACTCTGAAGCCTGGTGGCAAATCTAAGGGCATTTATACTTCTGAGTCTCCCAGCCCCAGGCAAATGTAGCCCTGGATTCAGGATCCTGTTCCTTCAAAACTGCAGTTGCAGAGAGAGATTCCTTCCTTCATAGTTCTTCCATCTCTAGCTCCTTCTCTGTAAAACACAACTGATCACTGCACAGCTTTTGTCTGTGTGCTCTTGGGGGCTGTCCAAGGACACCACAGGCAAGCAGCCCCCCATCAGACAGCAGAAAATGACCTGCATGAGCAGAACACAGGCAGGCTGGCAGAGAGTGATTGCATCTTTTATCAGAAAAATTGATTCACAAAAGCTGAGAGGAGCAGGTTTCTCTCCATGAGCAACATCAATACTCACATATGGATCCAGAGTTGGTGTTTTTCCCACAGGATTTCACTGCCCCATTCCAACATCCCTTTCTGTCCCTGATGACATTCAGAGTCAAGCTTTTCACACGCCACAGCTCGGCCTGAATCCCACGTGGCAGTGATGCAGACCCAAACCCTCTGTTCTACAGCAGATGTGTGCCAGCTGCAGCAGAGCAGCACGAGCTGCAGTCCTCTGCTCAGCTGCCTCTGGCTGAAGGAGCAGGCAGAGATTGTGGTACTGATGCTGGAATGATTTTTGTCTTTTCTTTTTTATCCCTTTTACACAGTTCTGTGTATACACAAGTATCAGTATACATACATACAACCTTTTACTTAGTTTAATACTTAGTGTTTTATAAATATTCTACAGGCCCTGAGACTAAACACCCCAGAACTACAAAGCCAGGGAAACCAAACATTCCTATTATCTCAGGAACCCAAGGTCTCTTAGCAGAACAAATTCTATAAACTAGAACTTAACCCACCCCAACCCCATTATTAAACCCCCTTGTTAAATATACTAATATATAAAATCTATGACTAGTATATATAATTAACGAAGGATGTACATTTTACCACACTATCACCTGAGTAAAGTAAATACATCAAACAAGATCCTAATTAAAAATACTAAGGTAAAGACCCCAAGCCCTCTAATCGTATCTAGTTACATTTTCCTACACCAAGAAAAAGACATCAGTACCTGGCTGCTGGCAGAGGGAAGCTGTGCCACTGGGCAGCACAGCACATCCCTTCTGCAGGCCAGCAGCTCCTCCCTCCTTCTCCCCCAAGCCCAGGAGGCACCAACCACATTACACTGTGTCTGTATATCACATTATACAGCGTGATGCTGCTTCTGATCCTTGAGGGCTCAGGGAATCGCCTGGACACTGAGCCCTGCCAGGCTTGGGAAGGTGCCTGTGTGAGTCTGTGATTCCACCCTCTGCTGTCAGCTCTGCTCACAGGCAGATCCCTCTAAGCCACCCAATGCACTGTGGAGCTGGGGCTGCGGGCAGCAGCAGGAGCCCTTTGCTGTGCTGTAAGCACTGATCCCTCCTAAAACCTGAAGCGATCGCATTAATCAGTTTGCTTCGAAGTAGGCCATGCGAAATGTGTTTGAGCCTGGCTGATAAAATGGGGAGAGGAAGAAGTGCAAGGAGATTAGAAAGGAATCGTGCTTAATTTGGGAACATCTCTGAAGATTTATTCCAAAGCATGAAAGCCATGGAGAACGCTCCCGCCCAGAGATTAAAGATGCTGTGACTCACATCTCTGAGGCCTGACAATAGCTTATTCAGGAGAGCTGCCTGTAGCCACGAGACAGAGGATACAGTTTTCCCAAGGCATTTCCATTTTCATGAGGAAAAAAGAAAGATTAGACTTCATTAATTTCACCAAATAACATGAGACACCATCAGCCCCATGTCTCCTAAACAGGCTGTAGATCTCCAAGATTTTGTCAGCCTGAGAAAAGCCAGGGCTACCAGTTGGAGACCACTTCCACCTTCTGGCATTTCCTATTGTACTTGGCCTCCAAACAAAAGCAGAGAGAAGCAGCCAGTGCAAGGCCCTTGCTGCTCATGGGGGAATGCAGCAACCATTGCTTGCCTATGTCTCCTTCCAGGGAAATTAAATCCAGGCTAAAGGTGTTCAGCTGTTTTATCCCATTCTACCTGCTGCACATCCAACTGTGTGAGGATCACACAACTCCTGAGCAGGTGTCCCCATTCTGTGGGGTGGCTCACTGAGCACTGGCTGAGTGGGTGGTGCCCAGACCTCAGCATCTCTTTCCCCACAAGCTCATGATGCTCCCACTGTCCATGACAACTCCGGGTGAACCTTCAAGGGAAAGAAGGTGGCCCCTGCAAGAGGGTGTGGGTAGGAATTAGTGTTGTGTTTTCTGCATTGCATCTCTCATTAGCTGCAGAAGGGGAGGGGATGGTGAGTTTGGGAGAAGGAGGAGGGCAGGTACAAGGAAGAGTGGCAGAGCAGCCGTGGCACTGCATTGCTGGTGCACAAGAGGCTCCCCTGCATCCCTGTGCAGCAGATATTCTTTGGTACAGTATTTCAGGTGGTCCTTCTGAGTAGCTGCCACTGCTGCTCCTTGGTCCATTCTCCAAGACAGCTGGAGGAGAGACAAGCCCAGCCCCATAGGCTCTGCAGACTTTGTTTTGATCTTCCTGCTGATGGGGAAGGACAGCCGGAGCCTGCTGAACCTAAAAGGCTGTGTACCAGCTGTAGGCATGCAGGTAATTGTACTCATCTGCCATACATCATCCTGGGAACTGCAGCCTCTCTTGCCAGATCTAATGCCCTTTATGCCATTTCTTTCATGGAACCAGCCTGAAATTGATTTTGAAACAGAAGCAAGAGGCTGTATCAGTTTTCCCCTTGGAGGTGTGACAGCCTGCCTGCTTTCTGCCAGGTTAGGTTATTTCTGGTCTCTGCTGTTATGTGTGTGTGTTCCCCTGGCTCTGCTCACTGAGACAGGTAGAAATGATCCCATCTTCCCCAAGCCAGGCTGGTGGGGAGAGGAGATGACTGATGACATGATGTAGCAGAACGACAGCCACCCCCACACTTCACGCTGTGTCCATCTCCTGCATTTTGTTTGATAGGAGAAGGGTTCAAGGCAGAGATCTGAGGCACATCCATTCTCTACAGCTTATTCAGACATTTCCAAATCTTGAAATTCATCTGCCAAGCTGTGGAAGAAAACTGAGCTTAAGGGCCTGTGCACAAGATTGCCTCCACCTGTTGCAAGAGCATTCCATGAAAAGGCATCTCCAGATTTCTAAGCAGTGCAAGGTCTTAGGAATGCTTCTTGATGTCTTTTTTTTTAGATTCCTGCTTTAGAATTTGTGTCTATAACTCAAACCTGTAGCACCTCTTCTTCTATAGCTGTGCAGCATCATTACAGTCTTCTGAGAGATGGAGTTGCAGAAGAAACCCAAAATCAGAAAGAGTGTGGAATGCTTTTTCTTTCCCCCCCCCACCTTTCAGTTTAAATATGAACAAAGCAGTCAAGATTTTCCCCATTCTTAAGCAAAAATCTTCTAGCACCATCTGTCCTTGAAGATTCCTATTAACAGCACAGTGTCACTGAGCAAATGGAGCTGCTAGATCTGCTCTGGTGGCTGTCTGAGACACTGCCAGCTGGTGTAGCCCTGGTGGGAAGATACTCCTCTCAACCCCAGCCAGAATCCAGGCAGGACTGGGAGAGCCTTCACAAGTTTAGTCCATCCTCCTAAAAGAGTCTGAACATGTATTTGTTCTACCTCCCCTTTAAAACCTTCTCAGAATGACAGAGTTACAGAATGAGGCTGACAGGGACTGAAGGTCAACTGGTCTGCATGGCTCAAGCAGGGCCACCTAGAGCTGTTTGCCCAGGACCACATCCAGTCAACTTTTGAATATCTCCAAGGATGGAGACTCTACCTGGAGCCTCTCTGGGCAACATGTTCCAGTGCTTGGTCACCACCGTGTACTGGTGGTGCCTGGGGCAGATCTTCAGGTGCAGGATGTTTCATTCTTGCTGAACATCACAAGGTTCCTGTCACCCATTTGTCCAGCAGGTCAAGGTCTCTCTGGATGGCAGCACGACCCTTGGGTGTATCAGCCACTCCTCCTGGTCTTGTTTGATCAGCAAACTTACTGGGGATGCACTCTTAGCCCATCATCCAGACCATTAATAAAGAAGTTGAACAGGATTGTGTCCCTGGGACACACTGTTACCTGCTGGACTCCAACCCGACCTCATGCTGATGATCACCACCCTCTGCAATGGCCCTTCAGACAGCTTTCAATGCATTTCACTCTCTGTTCAACACAGAGGTCTTGCTTTTGTCTGCAAATCTGTTGTCATGCTTCACTATTCTCCCTGCTGAGACTTTTTTTCTTTCCTCAATGCCTTTTGGTGCTGACTTTCAAACAGGGCCTCCTTGCACCTGGATAAGCCTTGGTGTCACACACAGGGGCAGGTGGGAGAGATGCTGCTCTTCACAATGTTCTCTGTCACTGGAGTGGCCCTGGTTTGTCATCCAGCAGTGTCTCATGTCTGTGCATCTGAGCCTCTTGTCTTCAGATTGCTCCAGGGCTGGTTTTATTAGTGGTTGATTGAGTGGTCTCAGCACGGCTCTTGTGGAATACCCACATTTTCCGCTCACCATGGAGCAGATGGAAATGTTCTCAGTGAGACACTCATGCATGTGCATTATCTACAGAGGAAATATCCACATCTCGGGTCTTATTGCTCTGCCAACAATGCCCCCTCTCAGCTTCTGGGGAAATTTGACTGATATTTATTTGGGCACTATCAGAATGGAGCACTGGCAGAAAATTCCCTGAGTCGCGTAAAAATGCCATTGATTCTCCTGGTAGAAAATCTTCAAATGCTGTAAATACGCTATTGTAATTGCTTTTTTTTGTCACTGTGTGTCAAAATCTTGACAAAAAGCCCAGGGAAAAAAAAAAAGTTCCTTATGAATGTTTTGACCACCTTTTCAAAAAGAGTGAGATTAATAAACACAATGGGCGCTTTTTTTTTTTTCCACTTGAGCAGCTCTTTATACCTGCTGGAGTCTTCTGGGTGAACAAGATTAAGGTATGAAAGACTTCAGGAAGCAAAACCACCAACAGATCTGGAAAAGACATAGCATTAAAAAGGAGCACCACACAGCTCCATTTAGGGATATTCTGGAACAGACATTAAACCATTTCTGTGCTGCCCAGGGGTTAGATGGCTAAAAAAGGACATACAAAACAGTCCCACAATTGTAGTTGCAATTTTGGCACCCTCATGTTAGAAGGAAGAAAGGAAACAAGTGAAACTGTGCTCTCAGCAGCTGGAAATGGATGCTGTGGTTGATGCACCCGCACAGCACAAACAATTTAGATTTATATGTATGGCTGAGTGAATTATGACCCTGCATATTCCTGTTTGTCTGCAGTACAACAGACCATCTTTCATCTCCCACCTACCATTCTTAATTATTGCTGGTTTGGGATTTTTAAGGTTAAAAAAAAGGAATGTTTTCCATCAGTCATGTCCATTCTCTAACCATCATCCTGGATCCAGACTGTCTCTCCACTAACCATAAATATCCTACAGTCAAAATTCCCATGTTCTCAACCAGACACAAAAGGTATAATGTTACATATTAGTAGAAGCTGAGTTTTTCTTGATCTCTCACATGTGGACACAAGTTTCTGTAAATCCTGTTCTGAATCCTGTGAAATGCTGAGTGGCAAAACCAGTGAGGCACCAAGCTCAGGCCTTGCTTGCATTGATTAGCTGAGCCCCGACTGATGTGTGGATGTTTTATGCTTTGTTCACTAATGTACCTTCAGCAGCACTAATAAAATTTCCTTTGAACAAGCGGGAACAGGTGATCACACAATTATGTGTGTCTTGTCTGTCTAGATGATTCAGCCTCATGTTGTTGTCATAGCAGCATGTCCCCATCGTGGGTTCACACATCGAGGTAGGTCTGGTTTGCAATTTCCAAATAATAAACAAAGCCTGGTGCCCTGATTTGGTAGAAGAGGATTTGTTGTGTTGTTGGGGCTGTGACTGTGGGAGGAAAAATGGAGCTGATTGTCAACATCCCTAGGACACCCCTGCAGGGAGTTCCAAGGATGCAAACTCAGCCCCAACTGGAACATGGCACCAGGCTGTGACAGTGCATGTGAAGGACTTAAGCGAGTGTCACACACACATCCTGAGAGCCAGCAGGGATCACAGAGAGAGCACCTCTGCTAGACAAGTCTCTTGTTACTGCTTTTGAAGGGGCAGCTCTCCTTGCAGCTGATCCCTGCAAGTTCAAAGTGACAAACACGGAGGCAGATGCTCAGTCAGGGCAGATCACCATCTGAATAATTCAACTTGCTCCATCCAGAGAGGGCTTGAGCCACTGCAAGCCCATTTGAGGTTGATTTCAACAAGTTGTGGTTTGGGGCATATGTTCAAACAGCATAAAAAGCCAACACACTTGCACACAGATCAGTAAGGAAGGGGAGAGTGGAGATCCTGAAGGAGCCCTGCCTAGGACCAGTCTGAGCACCACTGATTTTCCTTTTATTTTTCTTCTGGCAGACAGAGCACAGCATGATTCAAGTGCCTAAGGAAATTTTCAATCATACTGAGAGAGGAAACTACAAAATGGGATGGGATTGCACTGCGATGCTGTGACCCATGTGCACCCAGAGCTCTGTCTCAAATTGGAAGAAAAGTGCCAATTAATCTGACTCTGAGGAAGGCATAGGCAACAAAACCATTTCATGTCTGCTCATTTCCCCCCCATGACACGTAGTCCTCTCCACCTTGCTAATTGGAGATAGCTTGCTAACAGCAATCTAATGTGGGTTTAATTAAATATCTTTTTAATGCCTCTGAGCAGTGGGGAAAGCTGGTGGAGTCATTCCAAGTCTGACACACTTAGGAAGGACTTCAAATCTGGGGCTTGTTGCTTCATCAACAAAAGATTGCAGGGGCTGTGGGAGTACTGGAGGATCAGTGCTAGAAACTAAAGGCTGACAACATCTGGCTGCAAAAGGCAGGATATTCCATACCCCGCAGTTCTTATAATACTTAAAAGATGCTTGGTCATCCTGCAGCAAAGAAAGGGCACTGAGGGAGGGAGACACCTCTGCAAGGGACACGTGCAGGGCGAGGATGCTGCTGTTGTGTCCTGAGGAGAAGGGCTGCAGGCCCATAAAGGGGGTGAAGCAGTGAAGGGAGGAGGAGAAGAGAAGATGAAGATGTGCTCTGGGAAGGGGACAACTGGAGAGAGGAGCAGCAAGCATCAGATGTGCTGGGGCACAGCTCTGTCCCAAGTCCACGAGAAACACTTTGGCAGGTCTGTTCAGAGGGTGTTGAGTGCTCCGGGTGAAGAGAAGGATTTCTGCCTGGGAATCACGGCTGACACATGCTGAGACCAATTGTATCCTAAACAGGAGGAGTCATTTTATGAAGAGTGAGTTTGGGCATGTGTAGATAAAGGAGGAGCATGCCATGGGTATCAGGTAGGCTGTGGGCAGGTAGATGCCCTTTTAGAAAAGTCAGACCCTGAGCCAAAGCCTCAGCTATGTCTGAACTTTTCACATTTCTTAAAAAAAACCCCATATTCCACCTCCCCGTCCTAGGAAGAGGCCAATAGTGCTGCGTACAGGCTGAGTGCTGCAGGAGAAAGCTTGCAAATAATCTGAGAGCAACAGAAAAAATTTCAACAAGACCTTGAAAGAGTCTATTTAGCTTATCAGAAAGGAGGTCAGGAGGTGATTTGATTACAGTGCCTAAGTGCCGTCAGCAGAAGAAAACACCAGTTTCTAAAGAGCTTTTTAATCTATCAGAGAAAGCCGGAACAAGAGCCAGTGGCTGAGAGATGAAGGCAGACAAATGCAAATAAGACACGGGGAGCATATCTTTAGCAGAGGGGAGATAAAGGGGAAGAGCAAACTCAAGGAGAACGGCCTCAGTATCTCTGGGTGCCTTCAAGTGGCAGCTGGATAACATGCTCGAGCCAGAGAGGAGCTGGGTTGGTTTCAAGGTGGCATTTCAAAGCCTGGGGTACATGGGTACATGAACAAAGTGCTCTGGCACTTCTTTGTCTCCTAATTGCAAGAAAATCCAAGTTCCTTCGTCTTGCCAGAAAAATGTTCGAGCACAGGCTTTGGACAAAGCCTGGTTTGGTCGCCAGGAAGAGTCCAGCTCAGTGTTTGTGGTTTCTAAGTCAAAACTAAATCCTGGGGGCCTGGGCTTCCAGAGGCTTGGTGGGCTGAGCCTGTTCCTCCTGGCACTGGACCAGCCACGTGCTGGTAAGAAATTCCAGAATTCCAGTCTAGTGGAAGGAAAAGCCAACATGGGTAGGAATTCAGGCATTTCCAGTGAAGAGCATAAATTAAAAAAGAATATTACCATAAGTCCATCTTGTTCTGCACCTATATCTGGCACTGGTAGGGAAATCTAGCAGGAAGTTGTTTAAAATAAAATAAAAAAAAAAAAAAACTCAAGTCTGGAGTGATTTTTCCTTGGAATTTCTTCCTTCTTTCCAGCAGTTTGTGACTGATCGACTCCTGAAGTGGACGTTGACACACAGCTATTAACAGGCCCTGGTGCTTCTCCCATGAAAACTTCAGACTGTTTTTGAATTTATTACATTTTTGCCTGGAGCAATAACATTCATCACTTAATAACTCAATATGGGAAAAAGGTTTTTTTTCTTGTCTCAAATCCTCTGATTCTCGCTGGTACCCCTTATTTTTTTGGTGTGAAGAGCATGATATATTTAATAATTGCCATTTCTTTGTGCTACTCAAGATTGCTGAGGCTTCGGCACCACCATTTTGTATATACAAATAGTATGTGAGAAAAATGCTACTGTTTTGGATTTACCTTATCTTGGATTGGCCAGGAAAATTCTTATTTTTTAATTTCAATTTGGCCTATTTCTAACTCAAACATCTTTGTGCATCTCTGGAGAACAGACGGTAAGCTCAAGCAAAAGAACTTCTAAGCACTAATTCCTGTGTTTCTCATCTGAATCCCTCCTGTTTGGTGATAAGAGGAGGTTTCTAAGTCTGGATTCTCCAGGGATGTCTGGGCAGCTCCCTCTTTAGTATTGCTGTGTTTTCTCCTTTTTTTCCCTGAACAGCTGTGTTCAATAAAAGAAAACTATTAACAAATAAACCAATCACGTCCTTCCTTGCCCAGAGGCTGTTTGCTGGTGAAACCAGTATTTAAATATTTGCCACTTGAATGTACAGGAATTTCCTGTGTTGTACTGCCTAGTAAATAAGGCAGATTATTCAACATACAGTTAAAGTTCTGGTGCAGTGTAGGAAAAAATATCAAAATATCCTGTCAGTAATGGGTGTTTACCAGTGAGTAAGTGAATCCCACTGTGACTGCACCCACTTTCTTTCTCCTTAACTCCATGAGCTGATCTAATAAGGGTCCATCTATAGGTGGGAAAAATGGGCCAAAGATGGGTCACCCTGCCAAATGTTTACCAAACCCTGCTGAAGGCAGCTACTTTGTCTGAAACAAGCAAACTAAAAGCCACACCAAAAAAACCCAAACAAACAAACAAACAAACAAAAAAAACCTAAACAAACAAACAAACCAAAAAACCCACCAAAAACTCCAAAATCAAACAAACAAACAAAAAAAAAAAGCACTCTGGTTCATTCCACATTCTTTCTTTATATGGCCATAGAAATTTTTAATAATTCCATTTCGGACATCAGCTTTTAAAAAATTATTCATCTTTCCAAATTAATTAATTTAATTTATAAAATAAAAGTTTAAATGAAGTTTAACTTTATAAAAAAAAGAAAAGAAAATATATCAGAGTATCTAAAAGAAATATATTACTTGACCCATGCTGAGGGTTAAGTAGTTTGGTGGCGTAACAAAAGTCAATGTTCAGCTTTCCAATCCAGCCCATGCTTGGAAAGTTTTTTTTTCAACTTTTGAAGGTATTTTAGTTGTGACAGCTGTTTCCTCTGTTTGTTTGGGTGGGAAACCTGAGTGAATAATCCTGCCTATTCGAGTCATTAGGGACATATGGGAATTCTCTTCACTGTTTGCTACAAAGCAGCATGTGCCCAGTTTCCATCTGAAAATTAGAGCAACAATTCCCAGCTGGACAAGCTAGGAGGTAATCTTGATGTGGAAGTGTTTGCAGTGTAAATACACAAACCACAGATCATTAGCCCTGCTTTATCAAGTCCATAATAAAGGCCAGAGCCTTAAAATCTGGAATTTGATACTTCCAGTAAGGGCTACAGAGTCTGCACAGAACTTATCTTTGATTTTCTGAATCTGTTCCTTGTTTCAAGTATATCACCCTTCCTGCACAAAGGAAAAAACTTGCCCAACACATCCCTTAACAGCATGAACTTTTTTTTCTCAAGTACTTACTTAGGGATGAGGGAAACACTGTTAAATGTGGCTTTTCCAGTTGTGTTTAATCACTCCTACTGCTTGGAAGCCACGTGAGGATATAAACATGTGACAGCAGCCATCTGGAGATGATTCTGGTCCAGCCAGACTGTCCCTGTTGTCACTCACAGCTGTGCCACCCTTCCCAAGAGTGTGGCAGGGATGACGTGGGGTCCTGAGCACATGCTGGAGTCATCCCTGTTTGGGATGCACATCGGGCTGTTTGCTCAGCACCACCACTGCTGCTTTTCCAGAAAGCAGGAATGACAAATCCTGGCTCCATACACATTCCTGGCATCCCAGCCCCATGGCACTTCTGCCATGGAGACAGTCCCCATGGGCAGTTGCAGGATAATTAAATAAGCAATATGCTGTATTAAAGCCCCCAAGGTGCAGGCTTGTCCTGCTCTGGGTAAAGGAATGATCAGTCTTGAGTTCACTCCCTTTCCTCACCCCAGGCAGTGAATCTCAAAGGTTCAAAAAGCACATGCGTGCCTTCAAAACATAATAATCCACATTGCTCAGTTTTTTTTTTTCCTCTGAGCCTTTTGGGGCCATCTAACCACTCTTCTAGATTTGGGATTTCATCTCATCACTGAGAAGCTCTAAAAATCCAAGTAGAAAGGCAAGGTGGGATCCTGAGCTCACCCTGTGGCTCCTCAAGGCTTTACCCCATGCACTGGTTTTTATGAGGCTCATGCTAGAGCTCTCAAGGAAGACAGTGCCAGCAGCCACAACATGACAGCACCCAAATGCCATTCATCAAGCCAGCATGGTTTGCTTTCAGCTGCTTTTAATCTTTCCCAGCCTCTCTGAGGGAACAGCTTGGATCCTCCTGTGAATTGGAGAGTTCAGTCTCCCTCAGCAGCCCCCAGACACCAGCAGTTAACAGCAACAGCCTTTTCGGCAGCCACAAAATAAAGGGCTGGATTTTTTTTTTTTTTTTAATGGATGCTATTAGTGTTCTGGGAAGAGCCTGGACTCATGCTCATTAAGCCAGCAGTTTCCAAAGTATTTCTAGGGAGGAAAAGAGCATAACTGGTTGAAATTCTTATTGTTGTAGCAAATGATCAATGCACTTACTCACAGGGCCTCGGTGGCTGTGATTAATTCATAGCCAGAAATAATAGTGGAGGACCTGCTGCGATGCCATTACCTTATCTCTGCCTCACTGGTTGATTCTCAGGTACAATTGAAAACAACCCTTAATTACTTGGTTAAAAACCTGGGCCGCTGGAGAACAAATGAACTGATACAGCACCTCTGCCACCACCCTTCAGAGCTCCCAGAGATAATTGAATGGAAGGAAATGCACTCCAAAGTCCTCTAAGAGCAAGTACTGAGAGGAAATACCTGGATGTGGAACAGGCAGTGAGCAGGGAATAGCTGCAGGGGTGACCTGCCCTGGGAGCACACTTCCCACTGCTGGGGGGCTGGCTTATCCCTGTGGTGCTTTCAGGAGCACCTTCACCATCCCATTCAGGTGCCTCTTACCAGTTTTACAATCATCACTGCTATCCTCAGTTTTTAGAACAAACTGATGCCTTCAGACCTACAACCCAGACAGCAATGCTCAAGGGTGGCCAGCCAGCACCCCCTGGTACCAGCTATGGACAGCTTTGTCCAGTCAAGGCTTGAATATCTCTAAGGACTGAGAGTCACCACCTTCCTGGGCCCCTGTGCCAAGTGGGTGACCATCCTGAGGGTGAATTTCTCTTCTAATGGTCTAATTAGAATTTCACTGGCCACAAATTGCATCCATTGCTCTCTTCCTTTCACTTGGGACCTCCAAGAAGAGTCTTGCTCCACCTTCTCACCTCAGTCAGTGGCCTTGTTCTCAAAATTAATTTTCACCCTCTTTCCCTTGCTGCCTCTGCCAGCAGCAGAAGAGACATCTAATGGGGAGATGTGCCTGCACGGTGGTTCTTCAGGTGGATCAGGGCATCCTCCTGGAGTCCAGGTTTCCAGGGCTGTGTAAATATGGAGCAGACATTCAGATGTCCTTGACGGGCAAGCAGATGGGCTTGTCCCTGCTGCAGTAGGATGGATGTCATCGCTTCTGAGCCACTCTCTTTAAGCAAATAAAAATGCAGGAGAAAATCCGCCGCTTTACATGGTGATGCTTTTAATTGCCTCAGCTAAATGGGAAATTAAATGCTGGAAACTTCAAGTCCTGTTTGATGTTTAGCATCCCTGCTCCAAGAGCACGGCTTCACCGAGCACGGCTTTGGTACGCCCAGGGAGCGTGAAATCACTCCCAAATTGCTCCATGTGTAAGGTAATTGGCCTCCACTGCCTGAAACACCCCGGCTGCAGGCTCGGGGAGCAGACACCACCTTCCCAGTGGAACAAACTCAGAGATCCCTCCAAGGCTGTGTATATGAGAGCTCCCTCTGTGACTGCTGCAGGGACCATCTCTTGCCTCTCTGGGGGAGCTCGGCCCATGGCAAGGTTGGGGAAACCAGTCCCCAGACACAGAGCAAGAGATGTGTCCTATCATCAGCCCTGTGCTATGCATTTTCCATTGTCTCCTTGTTTTGCTCAATCAAGGCACATTTGATTTCATATTAGGAGCATCAGGAAAGAAAAGATCCCAAGCTGAAGCATGTTTCTGTTCCAAGGCCAAACAGCCCTGTTGTCTTTGTCCTTTGCACAGACACCTCATGCATTGGTGGCCATCCCTGCCGCCTCTCCCAGTCCTGCCATGCCTTTGGAGTTGAGGACTTTGGCTGTGGGGATGAAACCCAGTCTTCAAGATTCTCATCCATGGATTTGCACAGTGGCTCAGGGACATTCCCTGCTCGCTTTTGTCCTTTCCTAATAACCACTTGCAGCAATGGGAGAGGTCACAAGAGCACTTTGCAAGCCTGTGCAACCCTCCAGGACCAGGGAACAGAGCTGAGACCCAGTTCCAAGCTCATGCCCAAGCTTCAGAAGAAATCCAACCCTCACGTTTCAGGATCTTCTCCCCACAGCTTCTGTAACCTCCAGAAGCCCAGACACCCCCCCCCAGGGAACATGAAGCAATTCCCAACTTTCCACACTTCTAAAAGCTGTTTCATTACCAATATTCCTGGGCATGATCTGCTGCCAGACTGCAGGAAATCTTGGCAATCTCATGGGATGTCAGGGCTTGGGAATCAGCACAACAGTTCCTTTCCACACATGTCGTCCCTGTGGTCTCAGGCTGCTGACCTCCTGTTCACTGTCCATATATTTGCTTAGATATTTGGACCAGAGGATCACAACCTGCAAGATTCATGTACAGCTCTGAGTCTTTAGGCAGAGAGAAAGGGGCTGGTGGCCTTGAGAGGAGTTATTCTCCTCCAGCTGAAGGAAAGAGAAAATATGGTATTTGCAATCTTGGTTCTTTTCTTTTTTTCCTTTTGGTTCATTTTTAGTCCTATTTTTCCCACTCCAGACAAAAGATGAGACTGGTGTAAATAGTTGAAGCTGTGTTAAAACCTACTTATAGCTGCTGAAAATTTTCACGTCTTCAGATTATTGCTTTTAATGGTTGATTATTGGTCATTTGGGGAACAGGACAAGGATTTTTGTATCAGCACACTGAAGAAAGCAAGAGGGGAAAACATCCTGAGAGATCATCTGACCAAAACCAAGTTCCAAAACTTTTAGAGAAGGCATTTCCACCTCTTCCCCCAGGAGATAAGAGCCATCAGGGTCACAATGCTGGTAGGAAAACACAGGTTAATGGGAAAAATAAAACCCTGCTGCCAAGGGAGCAGAGATGCTCCTCCAGACACTGCACACTCAATGTGTAAATTGCTTTTGCTGGACAGCAGGAGACAAAGGAGGGAGGAAGGAAGGTTTGCCCAGTTTTTCTCCTCCACGAGAGATAGACCCAGCTGATTTCTGGTGATAAAGATAACCTCATTATCTCTGACAAAGACCACACAATTGCAGAGTGTCTCAGATGGGAGTGGTGATAAACACCAGCATGAGCTCACCTCCTCCATTCATTCACTTGTTTGCCTGGGAGGTTTCTTGATATGCCAAGAGGCAGTGAAACCACTGCTAATCCACCCCCCAGAAGGATCTTGGCCAGGAAAGCGGAGCTGTCATCACCACCACATCCTTTCAGCCAGCTCTAGAGATCAACAGCTGCGATATTGCACGGAAACTCCCAACAGCGGCTCTTGGCATCAGCGGCTCCTCCCTCAGTCCTGGTCCTCGCCTGACCCCCTGTAACCAAACCCTCACAATCCCTTCCTGTCAGCCAGGAGCAACCTCAAGGACTGACTCATGTCCTGGAAGGGCTCTGGTGACACCAGTGCTTGCTGCTGCCTTCTCCACCCACTCTGCTCACTCTTCCCAACCTAAATCCTTTCAAGAACAGGTAGGTGGATCTTCTCAAAGCCCCCAGGATTTATTCAGCTGATCCAGCACACAGCTGGCAGGGGGCACATCCATCACACATTTCCACGGAGCTTTTCTTCTCTCTGCTTTCTTCTCTCCTTCCTTTTATTTTTTATATTCTCGGGTGAACACAGAATATTTCAAAGAGATCTCTGCCAGCATTGAAGCTTTGAAGCCAGCTGGTGGAGCAACCTCAGGCGACATGGGGAAGGAGCAGGGCCCAGCTGGGTGTCTTCCCAGGAGAACTGAATCAAAGCCAGAAGAAATGACAGCACAAGCTGATCCGACTCAGTCTGTCTGGGCTTTCTCCCTCCCTCTGGTACTGAGCCCAGCCCAATAGCCCTTCTAGGTTTAAAATTAGCAAAACCTTTGCTAAGCTTCAGATTAAGTTCCTGGGTCACCAGCAGAGATGGCCTGTAGCAAAGCCCTGGATCTTGTCTTTAATTATCAGCAGGAATATTATATTCTTGCAGAAACTGAGAAGAAGGCAACATCTGTGATCCCTGCTGCAGAGCTGAGCATCTGTTCGAGGGAGGGCGGGTAATCAGGAGGAGAGGGGTCAACAGAAGATGATCTTCTAAGTCTTCCTCTATAGACTGAATCTCTAATGTGTTTACTTAGCCAGATGCAAATCCTTTTCGCAAACTCATGGCACTGCTGAGTACAAGCACACAGAAAATTAACAAAGCTGGAGCATCAATATCTCATCTATGGCCAGTATGAGACTCCTGGTGACATGGTGGGAGGAAGGAAAATGTGCTCTTTCCAGTGTCCGGGGAAACAAGCCGAGTACCCAGCAGCACTGTCCAATCCTTAACCAAGAAATCCTGTCCAGCAGCTCCCCCTCTCTCCTGGCTGCTCTCCTTCCCTGATTTGCTCCTGGGCTGCTCCTTCCCTGGGTGCCCGGTGCTTGGGTCTTGCCCTTGTCCACACCCAGCAGCAGAGTTTGCCCACGGGCAGTGAACTAAGGCAGGAGAGCCTCAAAACACAGAAATGGCATGAAAAGCAAAACTGTTGCAGGGCCAGCAGTTGGACTTCAATGATCCTTGTGGGTCCCTTTCAGCCTAGGATATTCTGTGGTTATATGGTCTCCAAGTGTGCTCAGAAGCAGATGAAACAGTACCACAGCAGCCTGGGATACAGACCCCTCACCTGGGCATCCTGCTTCCTCCTGCCTGCTGCTCAAAGGTTATTTTCCTTGATAGGAACTAGAGAAGCAACCTAGTGACCACTCTGCTGGAGTAGAAACCTCTCATGGCCACCTTATTTCTTGCTGGGACAAGGACAGTGTCACTTGGAAAGTGGGGACACTGACTGTATTTATGTGTTCACTTATGTCTGACTTATGCTGGAGGAGCAGGAGGAACTGGAGGCCAAGTTATGAATTATTACATGGTTGTGGAGCCCCCAGAAATTCCCTGTATAGCACCCTGGACTGGAAAGGGTGTGCTGGCTGGAGAGGAGGCATGGGCAGGAAAGGACAGGAAGGCAGCACAGCGTGGGCTGAGCTACTCACAGCATGGATGGCCCTGGCTTGGGGCAGGTCAGTGCATCTGCAGCTCATCTTTTCACAGATCGTTCTTCCCTATATTCTTGACAAAACATGCTCAGGTGTATCTGTGGTGTGCCCAAGGTTCAAGGTCACCTTCTATCCAGCCCAGCACAATGAAATCTTAAAGGAACGGGGTATAACAAAAGAGCTGGGTGTCTTTGAGCCTCTCAAGGAGTGAAGGGACTTGAAATAGATCACAGCTACCTGGAGCTTAGAAAGCCCTCATTCCACTGCCTTTGCTGCCCGCTTTGTGAGACATCCTGCTCCTGTAGTGCAGAGGTCTGGGGATCCCCTCTGAGCTGACAGTGACAGCTGAGGAGCAGTGAGGCTGGCTAAAGCACAGCCTGTGTAATGCCATTGCAACCCAGCCAGCCAGGTCAATTAAAAAATAAAGACAAAGGCTCTTGGTGCGGGTCTGCCGTCCCTATCAAATTCATCATTTCCCCCCCCACCAACAGAAAGAGGGCAACTGTTCACATAAGACACAGCTAATAATATCTGAGTACAGGACATTGCTGCTAAATTATAGGGAGGGCTTGGGAAGGGAAATTAGTGTCATTTGCAAGCCCAATAATAGGGGCTGTGCAGCATGAATGCCGATGCAGGAGCGGGCTGGAGGACAGAGAGTGGCTTATGCAACCGTCCCTGTCCTCCCGTGGTGGCACAGCCGGGCTGGCACGAGGCACCATGTGGGCTCAGCAGCAGGAGAGCACAGGACAAGTGGGCTTGAAAGCCAAAGCAGGTAAAAACACAGAGCAGAGCAGGTGCCTGTGTCTGAGGATGAAGGTGTGGGAAGCTTCTCTTATGGATGAGGCTCAGCCCTTCCCTCCCAGCTGAGCTTTGGCACAAAAGACTCAGCACAGTTTAGGGTTCCCTCCCAGGGGAGCAGCTACAGGGGTGGGAGGTCCTGGGGTTTTAATTTCAACTGAAGGGGCACTTTCTGGGCAACTTCTAGGAGGAATCAAAGCCAGTGGGGAAACTGAGACAGAGAGACTGTACAGTCTGTGCTGTGGCTTGAACCCCAAGGCAATTCTTGAGCACTTCTCAGTGATGTGAAATGTGGTGCTGCTCCCTGGGACAGCTGCATTCCTGCAGCAGGCAAAGCATTTCCAGTGTCTGACTACAGACACATCTTGAGCAAAAATCATAGAATCATTGAATCATTGAATGAGTTGGAAAAATCATCCAGTTCAAACTCCCACGCCTTGCACAGAAACACCTTCCACTCAACCAAGTTGCTCAGAGCCCCCTCCATCCTGGCCTTAAACACTTCCAGGGATGGGGAATCCACAACTTCCCTGAGCAACCTGTGCCAGTCTCTCACCACCCTCATGGGTAAAGACCTTCTTAATATCCAATCTAAACCTGCTCAGTTAGTTTGAAGCCATTCCCTCTTGTCCTGTCACTAAAGCCCTTGTAAACAGTCTCTCTCCATTTTCCTTGTAGGCTCCCTTCAGGTACTGGGAGGCTGCAATTAGGTCACCATGAAGCCTTCCCTTCTCCAGGCTGAACAATCCAAATTCTCTCAGCCTTTCCTCACAGCAGAGGTTCTCATCCACCAACACCCCCAAGCCCTTCTCAGCAGGACTGCTCTCAATCTCTTCATCCCCCAGCCTGGATTTGTACCAGAGGTTGTCCCAGCCCACAAGCAGCACCTTGCACTTGGTCTTGTCAAACCTCATGAGATTCCCGTGGTCCCTGTGGATGGCATCCCATCCTTCAGGTTTGTCACCCACACCACTCAGCTTGGTGTCATCTGCAAACTTGCTGAGGGAGCTCTCAATCCCTTCATCTATGTCATTAATGAAAATATTAAATAACACTGACCCCTGAGGGCCACAACTTGTCACTGCTGTCCAGCATGACTCTGAGCCATTGGCCAACATCCTCTGGATGTGATTGTCCAACCAATGTGGACAGAGAATTACAGAGAGGCAGAAGTGCTCTCTGACCAAATGCTCTCAGGCTGCTACCAACCCTAAAGGGTACCTAAATAAAAAAAAATAAAATAAAATAAAAAACAAGAAAAAACAAACAAACAAAAAATTGAAATGGACCTGTGTCTAACTCTGCAAAGACCAGTGTCCCCTTTCAGCCTGCTGATTTATTTTTCAAATTCCTTGACCTTGGACCCCTCTCAGGGCCCCTCCTTAGCTGATTAGGAAATACTCCATTCCTGATGAACAGGTGAGGCTGTGATTATACTAATCAGCTGCTCATTAGGGTTGCTTGGCTTCAGCAGATAAAACACCAGCCCCATGGTGTATGGCCAACTCTGTCATCTGGGGATGTCAAAGATCCTCAGCTCTGTTGTTGTCCCCACTCAGTTTTGCCCGCAGATGGGGAAGGGCTCTCCAGGACACAGCTGGGATCTGGCAGGCAAATCTCATCCCAGCAGATGTGAACCTCTTTCAGGCTGTGGATTGATCATCTCAGAGCTGTGACTCTGACTCTCAGACAGCGAATTTTGGACACTGAGAGACCTGACCCCTCAGGTGGAGGTAGCAGGGACTCTCAGTGCTGGAGCCAGCAGAGGCTGGTTCAGATTCCTTTCCATGTTCCTACGGTTATGGCAGCTCCAAGAGTCAGGCCCTGGACAGGCAGAAGAGTCACCATTGATCTCACCCTGTGCCTCCTTCACAGCTGTGACATGGGACAGAAATCCCCCTGGGCTACCTGCAGTCTCTGGAGACTTCCTGAAGAAGCTACAGCTCTTCCTTTTGGGTCTGTCATTCTGACAGCTGTCCCCAAGGAGATCTCAAAAAAGACCCCAGCATGGCAGAGTGCCAGAGACACACAGACCACTGCACTCTGGCCAATCTCAGCCTCCTCCAGCCCTCCTCACCAAAGGCTGGGGACACAGCCATGCTCTTCTCCTTCTCTTTCTTCCTTTGTTCCATCCTCTCAATCATGCTCGAATGGTTTCATTGCACAACAGCTACACTGGCTTTAGAAAGATGCAATTAAGATGAAACCCACTTATTTAAAGCAGCTCCTCTCCCAGCACTGCTCTAATGTCACCTTTGATCACTGAAACCAGCCCAGCTCACAGATTGCCGGGGACATGTCCTTTCATTTCTCCCTTTCCTCCTGCTCCATTCAGACAAAACTGGTTTCTTTCTTCCTGCTGGTTCTCCAAGCATTTTGCAGAGCAAAGGACGGTCATTTTTGCGCTGGCCAACAGGAAAAAAAAGAGTGAAACAACCTGGCTGTGGGCCATAAAGGTTGGAAAGGTCATGTAGCTCATGCTGCATTTTGGGTTCAGACAGCTTGGCCCAGGCACAGCTGCCCTGGGGCTGTGCTGCTAATAAGGGTGGGCTTGGAATGGGCAGGGACCCCTCTACTAATGAATCTGAAAGGAAGTATCCTGAATTTATTGGGGAAGGCTGGACTATTTCCCCCACTTATAACCATCACTTAGGCATAGCTTAGCTTTAAAGCCCCTGGCAGATCCCACTTTCACCTGCACACAGGAGCTGCTGGATCAGGACTCTGCTCAGCAGCCTCCATCCATACACACACACATTTGATTGTCGGGCATTGAAACCCCAGATTTCCTTGTCATTAAATGCATCCATCAGGTAGCATTTTCTATTAGACTGGAGGTTTCCTGGTTGTCAGCGCTTCCACCCACACAGGCAGGTCTCTTCTGAACTCCATCTCTCTGCCTCCAAACCTCACTGCGTTGCATTTTCTTTGGAAATGGAGAGCAAACACACGTGTATCCCACTGTTCTCTCAGGGAGATGGCAGAGCAATTTGCAGGGTTCCCTGGGTGGACAGGTTCCTTCAGCTGAACTCTTACTTCAATCTATTTTGTTTTGATCTGCAGGAGAGATGTTTCTTCCTGCAGGTAGAGAGAAGAGCAAGAAGCTGTCCTGTTACAAAACACCAGTGATTTGCAATTCATCACCAGCTTGGGGCCAGGAGCCCTCCCCACTGCCATCTCCGGGGGACATTTTTTCTAATTCTTAGAAGTGGACGTTGTCATGCCAGAAGTCTTAGCACTGGCATTACAGATTCCTTCTGATCTCTCCAAGTATCTCTGATATTTAGCAACTTCTGAGGATTTCTGAGCACAGAGCAGATTTCCACCCTACCAAGGTGACAGCCCATGGGCCACAATCTGTGTATCAGTGAGTTCTGGAGCGACACTACAGTGAGAGACCCTGGCTCAGCTAAAACATTTGGTCACCCCTGACAGGGGGAAATTTGTCAACTCACAGCAAAAGATACAGTTTTAGAGGCATCCTACTCCATCAGACTGCTGGGGGGACTGCATTCCTGCTTTGATTAGGAGATGGGGCAGCAGGATTGGATGCACCCTCTCCCCCTCCTGATCTGCAATGCCAGCTGAGCTGAGGCTCCCAAGATCTCGGTGCTTCATGAGAGGTGCCAATGATGGCTCTGGGGAGGACAGTGAAGAAACCAGCCCAGGTGCTCCTTCTGCCATTGGGTGAGTCCAGATGGGCACTGCTGACCTGCTGAGAGCCGAGTGCTCTTCCAGGCAGCTCGGACACAGATGGGAATCAAGCATGGCAGGGCTCCCACAGCTCACCCTGCTCTGAGAAGCACAAAGCAAGTGGTGTTTTGGGAACACTGAGATCTCCGCAGCACATCCTGCTCTGCCCCCAGTCACGGAGCTTAAACAGCCACTGCCTGAGAGGCTGTGCCTTTGCCTGCCTCCTCCAGGGCTCTCCTCCTGCCTTCTCCCTCCATGGAGACCGGCTTTTGTCACTTAAAGGTGTGATCAGGAAATGGAGGGCTTTTAAAAACACTGCTATTAAGAGCAACAAAAATAATAGAGCAGGAACATATGTCTCTCCACAGGGCCATCACCTTCTGCTCACTTGGATTGAAGTGTTTTACCATCAGAGCATGACAGCATGCTGATACCTCACCAGAGCAACAAAACCAAAGGCTTTATTACTGTTATTAACCTGGTTTTCTGAAGAAAGGCAACAGAACACCACGTGTACCCATTAGCGTGTCAGCCCACCCTCATAACTCCTTAATCGGTCAGCTAATTTCAACCCACAGAGCTGCCACAAGCCTCAGTCTGTGCACGTGCCACTGGAACAGGCAGAGGGACAGGCAGAGCCCCAGTGAACACCCAGCTGGACAGCCTGTGGGGACAGATGGGACACCAGAGAACACCCTGGGAAAGCATACGATCCCCACCTCTAATCTTTTAGACCCCAGGGAAACATAGAAAGAGAGGGTGTGGGCTTTTTTAAGCTCTTGTTGGTTCCCTAGTCAAGGATGGAGCCAGCACCAAGCTACAGGACCCAGGGGAAGCTGAGCCGGAGCTCTTTGTCCCTGTTTGTTCTGTCACAGCACTGCCAGCAGGCAGTTCCTTGGTTTGATATGGGCACTGACACATCCCATGTCCCAGAGAGATTCCCAAGGGGTTTTCAGGCCCTCCAGGCTGGGTTGGCTGGACAGAGGTGACTGGACACCCCAAGCCAAGCTCAGCAGCTGCACAGGGCTCCTCTCAAGGGACCCAGACCTGGTTTGAGCAATTGACCATCCCTCTTCGTGGTCACTCTTCCAACAAACACAACAGCCCTGCTGCTAACACCACACTTCCCATCACCTGTTTGGGCACTGGCTCTCAAAGGCTTTCCATTTCGTCCCTCCATACTCTTCAAATAATTGTCCCCTGAGACTGCTGGTTTTTCCATGGGCTGCTCAGGGAAGCACATTACTTTCCTCCAGGGAGGTCAGAGCTGCCCAAGTCCTTCAAGAGGCATGGGGAAGAGCAGGGAATGTGAGTCTGCACACAGAACCACAGGCAGGGCTGCACGTCCAGGAGCACACCAAGTCTCGTTGCCTGGGTGACATCCAAGCCACCATCCATCACCCAGGCACCAACCCAGGCAAGCAGCCAGACTTGCAAGGACAGGGAGGGTTTCCCATGGAAAGCTGAAGTCAGTCCAAGCCACGGGCACAATTCAGCCAAGAATCCTCACTCCTCACACTCCCTGAGGAGCAGGGAGAGCTCTCCATCCATTACCTGGAGCTCACATGCCTTGGTCTGTCACTTCAGCCCACTCCCACACAGCTGTGACCAGGCTGCTCACTCTGTTCAGCAACACATGTGCACAGGCTAAACAGCAGGTCTGGAGCAGTTTGCTTTAGCTCATATTTTCTTCCTTTATTAAGGTAAATAATCAGTTTTAGTAGGCAGAGGGGTATTGCTCTTGCTACTTTACAAGGCTGCCCTGATGTCAGTCGTTCTGAGGCAGATTAAGGCCTCCATAACTGCCCTCTCTCTACTAAAATTTCAGTTGTTGCTTCCAAAACTGAAGTTCTCCTATCCCCTCCCTGGTGGCAGGAAGGAACAATTTCACCCTGCCCAGCAGTTTAATCCCTGACCCACACCAAATTGCTGAGGGTTGTGCACAAACAGCACTGTTCAAGGGCTGACCAACTTCTTTATAGTGAGAAACCCCAAAGGCCTAAATCACCTCTGGGGTGAAGCAGTTCCCAGCACCAGGCTGTTTGGACCGGGCAATAAGCAACTATAAAGAATGAGTGGGAACTAAAGATCAATCTGCACCAAGGGCTTAAAACTGAGCTGAACTTCTGGCCAGGGTTTAAGCTGCACAGCAGCACACCCTTGGAGTAAAGCAGCAAAATAAATGAAGTCACTGAAACAATCACACCCCCTGCATCTTTAAGGTCAGGATTTTCACACCACTCTCTCTCCTGTGTTTTGGCTTTCAGAGTCTGCTCTTCACAGGTACAGAGAGTCACAAGTCTGCGAGGGGGGGGGGGGGGGACACAACAAAACCAATAAACCAGGGAAGTGACTTTTACCGTTGTCATTTTCCCTGTCTCCCAGCAACAACCGTGTCTTCTCCACCTTGCTCCCCTCCCAGCACCTCACAGCTGGCAGAGATCTTATGAACAAACAAGGCTCCCTGCAGTGAGGGCTGCCTGGCAAGGGCTGATGCTTCAGTCTAGCACGAGGACGATCTTTTCACCTGCAGAGGTGACAGCTCTTGGTTTATGTCTAACCATCAGCTCTCATCCTCATCTGCGAAGATTCCCAACCCCATCCCAGGGCTGAACAGATGGTGACAATGTCTGGGCTGATGCCCAAGTGTCAACAAGGCAGCTTCTTGTTTCCACACAGACTTATCCCTGGGAAGGGAAGTGGGAAAAAAGCATGTGATAAGACACTGCCACCTCACCCTGTCTAAACAGTCACACTAACCCCAGGACAAGTTCTCTGGGTTTTTGTTATTAATGTTCCTTCTCTTAGGCTGAGGGAGGGTTTCCCAGGGGGTGGATTTTGCTCCAAGAGACCTTTCTGTGTCTGCCTCAGGAGGGGAATTAGCAATCAGAGCCTCCTCCAGAGCTTGTCTTTTTTCCAATTAATACATGAATAATCAGCATGATTTCATGCCAATTGTTTTGTGTTTTGACACCACAGATATTCTGTGTTCCTCTGCTCCCCAACCCCTCTATTACTTTTAATGGAGTTAAGTGCTAAACCACAACTTCCACATCCTCAGACTCATTCACACAACTGGTGTTGTGACAGAGCTGGGCACAGGCAGAAGCACAACCTCAGAAGGATGTACCACTGGGACATTAGAGTCAAGCACAGTCAGTGTTTGAGGACTTCCAGGGCAAAGCTCTTGAGAAGAGGTTGTGGCTGGGTACCTCTTCCGAGGTGGCTCTGAAAGGATCCCAGCAGCTCAGCCACATGCGTGGTCAGCCATGCCTGCCTGGGGACAGCAGGATTTCACACCTCTGTAGATGTGTTTTCATGACATTTTCCTCATCAAACACTGATTTCAGCTTCCAGATGGCTTGGAATGCCTGCACGCTGGGGGAAATCCACTGCTCTGTACTGCCTCTCGAAATCCATTCTGGAAACACATCATGGGTGTCCATCCATTGCTTACTGGTCATGGTGGTGATTGGGGACCAGAAAGATCTTCTTCAGAGCACTCATGTGGAATTTATGCCACCCCTTTGTCTATCCCAGGCAGGAGATAAGACAACGTGCTCTCTATGCCACGAGTTTTCCTCTAAGAAATTCAGGCAAAAATCCACAGGCAAGGGTAGAAAAATGTCCCTGAGTAGTGAAAGTCCACAGAGCCATTGAGGAACTCAGGGACCTCAGTATGGTAAAAGGCAAGGTGAAGCTCTGTATCCCTGAGGGCAGACCTGTCTGATCTGCTGCTCATACTGCCACCAACCTTGCTGCCTTTGTGTGCCACCATCAGACAAATTAAAAACAATAACCATCAGGCAAATTAAAAACAATTAATCACACACTGGTCAGGCAGTGTCTCAGCCAGATTCAGGATCACTGGGGAGCTTGGGAGCACCAGCAAAAATGTATTCAAAGAAATTGTAATCCATGCTGGATTTATCCAGGGGAGCAACAAGGATTTATGGTCCATCACAAATAGAGGACCATATTTGAGTTTGCTAACCCTGTTTCCATTCCAATGGCACGCTGTGCTTGGATTCACAATCTCTCAGGCAAAGCAGGTTGGGCCCTGCTCATACCACGTGTGAGCCATCCCTATTCAACTCAAGGAAATCTTTGCTGTCCAGAGATGCTGGATCAAGGCTTCCTTACCTGCAGGGCTGCCAGGAGGACGCCAAGGGCTGGAAGCCATGAAGATTCTCTGGTAGCCCAGAGCCACAGCCACTTACAGGCCCCACAGATCTCCTTCTGGCCCTTTTCCTCTGAGTGCAGAACAACAGCAGAGTCATTAAAGCACCAGCTGGGCTGGCAAAAACACATCTCTCCAATCTGCCTGCAAAACCAGAGTGGCACAAGATGACTCTTGACTTGCTCTTGGGTGCCCCTCTGGGCTCTGGGGCACCTGGCACCCTCCCTCCCGCAGGTTTGTGGGCATATCCTCAAGCTGTGTTTACAGAGGGATTTCAGGCTCCTTTAGGATAAGACGTTGCTATAGAAACAGCAGAAAGGAGACTGAGCTCACTGGGAGAAGGCCTGGACTCTGTTGGCTTAAACACCAGGAAAGCCCATGAGGGGAACACAATTGTCTGGAGACTGAGCAGGGAGCACAGGCTGCTTTAATGAACACATCCTGCTCTGGGGAGAAACTGAGTTTCCACAGCCCTCTACAAGACCAAGAAGTTTCCAGTGCAAGAAGAAGGTTCCCTGCTCAATGCAGGGAACACCAAGAGATATTTTCCAGCCTTGAAGTGGGATCTTGAGCTCAAGATCCACCCTGCCGGAAAACTTCTACCCAGCTGGAGCCTGAGCTCACCACTGCTGTCATCCCTGCGTGGTGCCTCTGCCTGGCAGATGGGGCTATTTTCTGGGGTACAGAAAATGCGGAGGACCAGAGTCAAGGTGCAGCTGGATAACTGAAACCTCTTACAACAGATAAGCTGCGAATCAACCTGCAACAGAATCATTGAAAAGGTGACCAACTCTGATCCAGGTGAGAGCCATTTCAAAATGCAAGCTACAAACCAAGAAAATGGTAAGCCAGCCCCAGGGTCACATCCTCCAGAAAGGAGGAATCTGACCATGGAAGTCAGGCTAAGATATTTGGCGGCAGGTCGATGCCTCTTTTCTTGTTTCCTCCTACAGCCTCAGACAGGAGGGGGAATAGAAAAATACTACACACACACACACAAAACAAAACAAAAAGAAACATACCAAACCAATCCACACCACCTGGAATAAAAACTTTCCAAAGAAAAACCTCTGTGCAAAACTCAGCCAGGACTCATCAGCAAAGGGCCATGATTAACTGCTGAAGTAGCAGGGCGTTTCCTTTTCCAAAGGCAGAGCTACCACACAGCCCTGAGAACACCTCTTCACAATCAGCCTGTGTTGAAACAAACCCAATCAGTGAGACACTGAGAATGAGTTTCCCTCCATGGATCCCTGCAGGGAGCTGATCTGATTACAGACTGAGCTGGGGAGGGACCAGAAAGCACCCAGTGGGAGGTTGTGGAGAGGAAAATCAGAGCAAAATCTCAGAGCTGAGAGCCTGTGAGCAATAAACTCCACTGGGTGCAAATAAGAGACACTGGGGGAGAGTCTGCCTTGAAAAATCTGCAGCTCCACAGCTGCACCAGCCTCTAGTGAAGTGGTCAGCTGGGAACAGGAGAGCACAGATTGTGATTTCCACAGTGGCCTGAGTGGCCTGAAGAGCTGAGAATCCAAGCAAGGAAAGCTCCAGTCCTGTTAAAGCCTGGGGGCCAGGAAGAGAATCTTCCTGCACCTACAAGCCACACCACAAAGGCTGCAGAGCCAAGAAGCACTTCCCTCACCCCGGATGGCTGGAGCCTTGGCATGGGCACAGGGTGGAGGTGACATTTCCTCATCAGCAGGCAGGGTAGGGCCAGCAGCTGTTCCATGGGGACTCTGTCCCCAGTCAGGCTGCATGCTTTCCCACTTCCCAGTGGGTGATAGGGCTCTGATGTAGTGTCAGCAGCCCATGCCTCACGAGCATCTCTGATGTCAGCTCCAAGGAGACGCTTTTAGAATGAATTTGACCCCACAATGCACAGAAACCAACATGCCACCAGCTGCCCCTAAGATGAGCACCCTGGCACTTCCTGTACGCTGTCATTTGCCATCTGCCTCTCCCCAGGGCTGTTTCCTGGAATTTGCCTTCCCCAAAATCTGGGTCACCTAAACCCTGCCCAAAGTCCTATTTCCCCTCCCTGCCAAAAAGAGGCAGAACTTGTGCCCCCAAATCAAAACCTGGTGGCAGCAGGGTCAGAACTCAAACACAATCTCCAGGAGATGCCTGGGTCTCCTCAAAGACTTTTGGATCCACTGCCTAGAGCCAAGCTCCTGTGTGGGACTGGTGCTTAGGATCAAGCCCTCTCTTATCCCATGTCAGACACTCCAAACAGCAAAAAGGGCCTGGA
Organism: Petroica traversi; assembly: GCA_025920805.1. NCBI lineage: Eukaryota > Metazoa > Chordata > Aves > Passeriformes > Petroicidae > Petroica > Petroica traversi. Next base: position 8,606,113 of record JAHLSL010000008.1, read on the forward strand.
GCTGGTGGCCCTGAGCCCCCTGACTGTTGGGTGGCACTGCACAGCACGTGGTCCTTCCTGTCACACTTCGAGTTGGGGGCTCTGACGAACCTTATGGGACAGGCACCAGAAGGAAGACATGCAAAATCATCTGCAAAGCAGATGCAAATCTAATAATATTGCCAGCTCCCCAAAGGGAATGAGGAAGTGAAGCAACCTGGAACAACTGTCAAAATAATGCACTCCCCAGTGTGGATGAGAATGGGCTTCTCACTGGGTGCCAGAGTCACTGGTTTAACCTTTCTGCTCACCCCTGTCTTCTCACTTTAAAGTAAAATGCTTATTTAACACCAAGGGGGGGGGGGGGGAGGAAGAAGAAGAGCAGAAAGCAGAGTCAGAGCATCCCCTGGAAGTGGGGATGAAAGGAGGCTGGAGGACAGAAATAGACCTGAGACAAAGGCAGGTGCTTTGGGGAGGAATGTGTGCTCTGCTCGGGGTCAGAACACCCTCCCCTTGGCCAGATCCTGTTACAGGCAGCAGGATTTGGATATACACAGAGAAATACAGAGATACAGTGATGGGGACTGAACAAATCCTGCTGGAGTCAGGCAGGAGCTTTTCTCCCAATTATTTCTGGAGTCTCAGACAAGGTGCCAGCCAAGAGACCCTTAAGTGGAACAAGAGACCCTGTAACAGATTGAAAGACTTTGGTCTGTCTACGCCACAGTCGACTTTCTACTGGTGCATCCACCCCTTCATTCATCTTTCAACTCCTTTATTCCCACCCACATCTCTTTGGTTCACACACCCATGCATTCAGAGCAGCACTGGAGCTGTTTGGCTCTGTTTCATCAAAACTCAGGAAAAATTCCTTTCTGAGTCAGGAGGACCCATCCATCCCCCAGACATTCAGGGAACAAGGCATTCCGATTTCCCAAATCCTACATTTGGAAAAAACAACTTTCCCAGAGGAGAAATCAAAGTCAGGGCCCTTGGAGAAGCTAAGGTGTCTGTGGCTTTCCCTAGGATCATATGTCTGCCGGCCATGGGAGCATGATCCTGTTGTAATTAAGAACAGTTTTCAATGCAATGGCACCAGCAGGACACAGATGGAAGAAGCTCTGTTATACTGACACCAGTCCACCAGGAGAATCCCTTGGCTGGGACCAGCTCAGTTTGCTTTTCAAACAGGGGACACTTTGGGAAGTTTTATTTGGGGAAAAAGACAATTCAGGTTTGTATCAGGAGGGAGATAAAATCACACTTGTTCTTTCAGCTCCCAAGGGAGAATAACCAGCTTTGGAGGTCAAGATCAAGGTCCAGGTCCTGCTCTCAGGTGAGGGGCAGGACAGCACCCATTTAACTGGTGACAGGGCCTTAACTAGAGCTATATCAGGTAATGGGATAGAAGTAACCAAAAAAAGAGGAGGTAGAAGAACCTTTAATCCCTTCAGTAAATAGTCACGCTAACATCCACATTTGTGCATTTGCTGATCACAATTCAGCTGGAAAAAAAAAAGCAGGCTGGGTGGCAGAGAGCACCAAGAGCCAGGATGCTCCTGAGGGAGCGAGAACTGGGAGCAGAGGTGGAGGGAGCCCCAGCAGCTGAACAGGAGGAGCAGAGCAGGTGCTGATGTCAGGTCCATTGACAACCCAGTTAAGGCAAAGTGATAAATCAGGCCCAGAAGACAAGTAAAAATAAATTTAAAGTAGCAAGGGGTGTTTCCAGATTTTTTTTTTTTCATATCTTATTGCCTGCCAGAAATAAGACTGAGGGAAGAATCACTTCTTATCATACCTTCTCTGAGGTGCTGAGTAGAGTAATGAAATAGAAAATCTGTTTCCAAGGTACATTCAGCCCTGAAATGTGAACATATTTCCCTGGATGGTTGGAAAGGGAAAAAGAAATAAATTTTAACTGCGATCTCCCAAAGTCATGGCAGAAATTGAGGCGTTCACAAAAAAAAAAAAAAAAAGTATATGGAAGAATATGTCAATAGAACTGGTCATTCTGATATTTGGAAGGCAAATTCAGCCCAGGGCATGCCATGGCAATGAGTAAGTAGAGATTCACTGTGGCTTAGCCACTGGCCACTGTTTGAAACAAAACAGTGGATTTTGGGATTCAGGGCAACACTTTCAGCTGCATTAAAAGCCAATGTTCAGATGCTCCCAGTGAGCCCTATCTTGGACAGCCTGCACAGACAAAACACACTGCTTATCTGCTGAGCTGGAGCATGGTACAAGCAGCAAACATGGCAGTGTCCAGAGAGCTTTGCCTTAACAGCCCTCTTGCCCTACAGCTCACAGCTGAGGCTGTGGATTAGGGAAGCAGGTGCAGACCCTGGGAGCAGAACCTTGCCCTGCACTGCAAGGACAGTTCAGAGCTGGAGCTTGGGGTGCAAGATCCTCAAAGCCACCCAGACCTGCAGACTGGAGCAAAGCCTCCAAAGGAACACCTGAAGGTAAGGAAGGTATTACTGAGCCCGTGTGGGAGTGAGTTAATCCCAGTCCTTTAGCTTGCTATGTTAAAAAGGTCCCAGTAGCAAGAAACCAAGATCTACATGAGCAGATCTTCACACTCTGAAAATCCTCTCCTGCTACCCCTGTTCCCAAGGAGGCTGTGCACCCCAGCTCACAAGCACTGCCCAAACATCTTCACCCTCCTTACACAAACCTAGCTAAAATTTATAATTATTTGAGCCCCATCCAGCCCAGTTCCTGCCAATCTCTTCATAAGAAGAGATCAAAGAGCCTCTTTGAGTGCCCTGTCTAACTCAGACAGGTCTTCTCCCTTTGGTGCTTCTCTCCCTTTTCGTGCCATATTGCAGGTTACTCTCCTGATGAAACGTGCTGCAAAGCCCATCTGCCTGCCTGCAGGACAGGCAGCTCCTGACAGATGTGTTGCCCGTGTCCACACTTTTCCATCACTTTCCTGTCTGCCAGTGCCTCTTGGATATTAAAAATCACCTGGAGTGATGATTCCTCATTGCTCCGTGCTCCCTCCTCCAGTCTGTCACCATGTAAGCCACTTGACAGGTGATTATTCGGTCACTGAAGCCAGGGAAGCCGGGCCGAAGGAAATTAGTGTCTCCTGAAATAAACACCGATTTGGAGCGGCTTTCTCGGCGGACAAGCCGGCTATTTTGGGCTCACACCACTAAGCTGCATTATGGCTTTGTGCAGACTGGCTCGGAGCAGCTGCCCCGCTGGCCTTTTGCACCCCTTGTTCCTCCCCTGAGGCACTGCTTAGCCTGAGCCATGGCCCATGTCCATGGCTTTTCCGTGCCTCTTGGTCAGGCTGGGCTCTTCTCCCTGCGCAGTCACCAACTCAGTGTCCCTCTTCCAGCAAACACCACTGTCCCCTCTTTACATAAGATTATTAATTTCCATTAATTTCCCTGGACATGCACTGTGTTGTTCTGATTAAGGCAATGCACTTTTTGGCTTTAAGAAGTGATTTGGGCAGCATTAGTCTCTGGTGGTCTGCCATCTCAGCTGGAGCCATCTCTGCTCCAGGCTTAGGTTGAGTTTACACCTGAGCAGATCCCTAGATCAAAAGCAGTGTGGAGCCATCCCTGTGGCTGGTGAGTGCATCACCATCTTCAAAATGGCCATGAGGAGCCATGCAAAAGTCAAGTTCCTCTCTAGTTCTTTGCTTAATGACCCCTCCACAAGCTTTGCTTCATACAAGCCCCTCTGCATTCCTGGCTGTCATTGCTCTGGGGTAAAGGATCCTCTTCACCACCATCCCCTAGAAAATCAGGGGGATGAAAGTGAAAAGATTACTTACAAGATTGCCCATGGGCTGACTGGATCCAAATTATCATTCCCTTCTGCATTCATTTTCCATCCATACATTTACTTGTTAGCTGGAGAACCAGCCTACACTTTTCACTAGCTGAATCTTCCACTTCCTTAGCTCCCATTTGGTGAGAGTTCCTGGCACAACTTGAGGCATTTCCTCTCATTCTATCACTTATTACTTGGAAAGGGAGATCAACACCTACCTCACCCTCTTTCAGGAAAAAAATGAGGATATTTTGCAGGGCATGAGTGTTAAAGCCAGGGGTTGATTTTCTTGCTTACTGACACCACTCCATAAATTTTCCTGAGACCAAAGCTCCCAGGAACTGCTGGAGATAATCTCTGTCCTTCAGAATGAGCATAAAGCAAAGCCTGGGCATGGTCAGAGCCCTGCAAGCCCCCAGCTGTTAAACCCTGCCCATCACGGCTCCTCTGCCAGGTGAACATTTTCCACATCAAAGCTTAGTCTGTCATGGCCCAGCTCCTGGAATCTCATATGTGACAGCTTTCCCACTAAACATGGACAGCACACCTTCAAATGAGCCCTGAAACATTTTGTACTTTCCCTCATATTTGCATCTGGACTATTTGTCTCCCTGCAGGTACAACCTTGTGAGCAGTTCAAAGGGAACTTGCTCTGGCTACAGGAGCTGCTCTGTGGGTGGAGTCAGGATGGATTTTGCTCTGCCCTCAGCTGCCACTTCTACAAAAATATATTGAAAACTACATGAAAGTGAGCTTCTGATTTGAAAACCCTTTCCGCAGAGACACTGTGGAATGCCACCAGAGTTCAGATCAAATGTGATCTATTTGAAGTGGAAAAGATGGTTCTGTTGCTCATATTGCTGAGCACACCGGGCTCCTCTTGGTTTGGGTGTCTCTGAATTCTGCTCATTCCCATGACCCAAATGGCTGCAAATGTTTGCATTGTTTGCAAATGAAGGCAGATATTGGCTCTGCAGCTGAAGCTTCTTGAACAACTGAGCTGAACATTTCCACAGCCGTCCCTGTCAACAACCAGTTGCTTTTCACTCACCATCTGCCTGCTGTCAACCGAGGCAAAATGGAAACAAACCCACCCCCATTCATCACCTTAAAAAAAAGCCATCACTTAACATCATCCCTGACACAGAGATCTCCTCATCCCCAGAGCTGATGCACTGGTCTCCACGCAGGCTGCAATGCTCTCAGCAGCAGCAGTGGGAGGTTTTGAAGTTGGATGAGAGCTGGGCATCCAGGCTTGAAGCACAGCAGCAAGTCCCCTGAAGTCACACTGTGTCACATCACTCCCCAATGCTCTCAGCCTGCTTGAACCTGACCAGTTTGTTCTCCAGTTTTCTGCACTGTTGGTTGTTCTCTCTTCTCATAAGCGATCCCCTGTTTGATGAAAATATTTTGCTCCTTTCCAAATGACTGGAAATAATAATCTGTGCCCCAGACAGAAGAACTAATAGCCAGGATTAAGGAACAGGGAGGGAAAAAAAACCCAAGGTCATTCACAGTTTGATACTCTGACCTGCTTCTCCTCAGCTGTCTGCCTGTCATCCTCCTCCTGGCCTCTTGAGTTAGATAAACTTTGCCCTGCTGCTGCTATGCAGTCAAAAAAAGTCTTTATTTCCTCTGTCAAATTTGCCTTCTTGAAAACTTGTAGAAATCAGCCAGGAAATCAGAGGGAAGGGGAATAATCAGCGCTGTTTTTCAGGCCAGAGAAATCAAGGCTCAGAAAACGGAAAGTGCTTTCCCAGAGGTCACAGGGGCTGTCAGTGGCAGAGAAGAAAGGACTGTGTCCTTCTAACACCTTGGCTGTATCTCACAGCCTCTAGAGACAGACTTAGAGCATAACATATTTCTCTGGCCCTCTTACAAAGCGTCTGCCTGCCAGCAGCTCACTTCTCAGGGAGGGAGTCTGAGAGAAGGACCCACAGCAGCACTGGGAAGTGTGACAGCAGAACAGGTTCTCTGTCCCAAGGGGTAGCCAGTCCCTGGGGACAGGTTCCCCTCAGACAGCTCACAGCCCTCCCTCTCCCCCTTCATTCCTGCTCCAATCTTCCCATTCATCTTCCCTCTCCCTCTTCATCCCCAGATAATCCCATTACTTAAGCTGATGTCAAGCTTCTGCTAAGCACTGTCACCTCTGCCCTTGGCTGGGCTACAAAGCTGCCCCAAGCATGGGACACTCAAGAGGACACTCAAGAGGCATGGGCATTGCTGGAGTCAATCATTTGGCTTGGAAGCTTCCCTCTGGGGCTGTGAGGGTTTGAAAACACGACCTTGAGCTGTCACCTCGCAGAGGGAGAGCCCAAAAATTTGTAAGAAATTGTCTGAAAGCAACCGATGAAATACAAAGCTCTGCTTCAAGGAGAAAACCCTCTGGGGTCAGGGCAGTTTGGTCTCAGGTGAAGAGCAGATTTATGAGGACCTGTAACTTTTAATGGGACAGGGTCCTGTGCCAGGTTTGGGAGCTCCTGGCACACAAGCTGCAAGCTCATGTGCTGCCCACAGCCCCTCCCCAGCTGGCTCCACACCCCCAGGCCAGTGCCAGTTCCCTGAGCAGACCTGGAAGAGAAGAGGCACTTCATAAAAGGCAAAAAGGGCTACAGGGGGAGAACATTCAAATGAAACATTTCAAGCTGCCTCTTTCTGTTGTGTCTCCCCCATGCTGTCAGCCTGGCCTTTCCTTGCTTGGTGCTGTGGGGGTGACTGGCTCTGATCAATTGCCCTTTATTTCCATATTAAGTGAAGCAGTTGGGGAATGAATATCTCCCTCTGCCATGCAGCCCCGTGCATAATTTTTGTTAAAAGGTTGTTAACTTGCCCTTTCTATTATTGTTATTATTATTTCCTCCTTCCAAAGTCTTTGTTTCTACATGCCATTTAGAGAACCATAGGAAAGAATTTTAAGAGTTATGAAATGCCAAATTATGCTAAATAGATTCTGGATGACCTTAGCAGAAAGCTGGCGCTTTGACAGACCTGCTATACCACCCATTGTGTCCAATATCAAGTCAAAGTCCTATTTGAATCTCCTCCAGGAGTGACACGTGGAATCCCAGCTCAAGGAATGGTCCCACCTGATATTCCCCAGTGGATATCCCAGCGCACTGCCAAGATCAGGTGCTGAAAGAACCAGAAACCTCCCTGCTGCAGTTCCCAGCTCTCCTGACACTCCAGCACAGAACATCTGTACAGTCACTGCCCTGCAGACCTGACTCTCATGTCAGGTGTCTGTCCACATGCTGGGGCTGGTGGCCTTTCCCTCCAGAGTACTGGGCAATTTCCCTCCCTGGAAAGAGTTGCATCTTGTCCCACCCCATGGCAGAGGAGTGCAGGACACCACAGAGCTCATGTGACTGCTTCTAGGGAAGATCCCTCCACTGCCATCTCCCTGGATAACTGGAAGGCTCAGGTGGGCTGTGCAAAACAAACCTCTGCCCCTTGGCATGCCTGAGCTCTCTCCCTCCTCAGGGAAGGCTCAGCATCCAGATGAGCTGTGTGTTTACATCTGCCCTGCTCGCCCCGGGAGCTGTGCTGGGCACACCTGGGTGGGTACAACAAAAGGTCACCTGGTCCCGCTGCAGGGGACTCTGCACTCCCTCGTGCCTGTGCCTGGCAGGGAGCTGGGCAGGCACCTCCAGGGGGAAGGGCAAGACAGGCTTTTATCTCTTTTCCCCACAAACGAAACAGCAACAGCAACCTTAGAAATCCAGGTTAGGAAGCTTTCCACGGAAAACACGGCTTGCTCTGCTACCTGCCTGCTACACTGGGACAGTCACCTGCCAGCAGAGCAGCTGAAAGAGAGGTGTGCACAGGCTTCACCCAGGTCACCTCTGAGTGCCTTTGCTTGCAAGACAACAGCCAGCTGAGAGCTGTCTTTACTTAGCTGGAAGAGAGGGAGCTTTGCTGAGCCCAGCCACAGGCAAAGATGCAAAGACACGAGGCTTTATTCCACATGCTAGTGCTAAGGGCAGGTTGGGGAAAGGGTTTACTTCACAAAGCTTCTGGAGATTTCTTTTTTCCTCTCCTTTCCAGCTGAAGATCAAAATCCCAAGTTCCTGTGAAACTGAACAGAAATAAAGCCACCTGGTTTGGGCTAATTATAATGTTTTGTTTCAGTAGGTTCTGAACATGCTGTTAATAATCATCTTAAGTTGCAGAACAAAGGTGTTTCAAATTAGAAAACTAAAAATCTTAGTTGTCAAAGGAGGACTTTTCAAGAATTTGGTGACTTTTGTATAAACTGAGAAGACATTTGTCAAAGCTGTTCTTTTTTTAACTCCCTCCCCCCCCCAAATAAAAAAAAAAAGTTTCCACTTCAATAGATCTGCTACCTTTTAGACACAAATAGAGACAAGGAGAAAGGTAAGGCCCAAAGCTGGTTGGAAACCAAGTTTATAACCAAGGTCACTGACTAAATCACAATTACATCAAAGAAAGGTTTGAAACTGTAGCAAGAGGTCTGGATTCCTCTCTGCCATCTGCTATTGCCTTTCATAGCACCAGGATTTCACTAATGACTTAAAATCTCCAGCCCATCCTTCATCCTCAGGCATTACATGCAAGCTCCATTTCCTCCTTAGGAGATTAATGGGCCCACATTGCACAGGAACTGGTGGTTCCCTCACCATCCACACTGCTGATCCAGCAGGTTTTATGACCACTCTGACTAGGCAGCTTGGACATGGCTGAAGTGATAAATAACCACCTCTGCTTTGTGTGCAAGAAGAGAAATCCCCTCAGCACTGGTTCAGTTGCTAAGGCAGAGCAGAAGATGACGTTGCTCTTCACAGCATCAGCTTGGAACCCCAAGAACCGTGTCAACAAATGATGCTTTGTCACCTGAGTTATTGCCAGTGGCTTCAGGCACTGATTCCTGAGCAAGCAGCAGATCTGTGTTCACTTAGGAACAGGAGAGAGGCTCAAAGGCAGAAGTGACAGCAAGAAACCTGCATCTCGGAGGGTTCCAGAAAGGCAGTGATGACAAAACACAGCCAGGAAATGGTTCCCAGTGCATTGTAACAGGCACATTTCCACACAAGAGTTAGCAGAGGGGGGGAAAAAAGAAAAGAGAGTTGGCTCCATGGAGCCACCTCAGCCACTTCCCCATGCCAATGTTGGGAAAACAGCCCCAAAATATGCATGAAGGAGAAAGGGATCCAGTAAAACAACAAAAAGGGATTTTTAGAATTCCTATAAAGCATCCAGGCAAAATTCTGCAAAGTGACAAAATTCCTAGAAAGAAAAGAATTTCCTAGAAAACAGATTTTTTTTTTTCTCCACAAAGAATCCTAGAAGAAACTGAGAAAGTATTTGCAAAGTTTCTGATAAGCACTCTAGGACATTTCTAGAAAGCAAAACAAGAAATTACTTGAAAACAACATTGACATGGAAAAGCAAAGCAGAGATTTCTAGCAAGCAATGTGGAAATTTCTGGGAAGGAACATAAGAAGTTCTGGAAAGTAATATGAGAATTTCTAGAAATCATATGGAGATATTCCTTGGAAGGAATCCAAAAGATTCCTTGGAAGCATCCTGATAAAATGCAAAAGAAATCAAAGGAGAAATTTCAGGAAAAGGAAAATTATTGGAAAACATCCTGGGACATTTCTAGAAAAGCAGAGAAGAGATTTCTGAAAGTAATTACTGTGATAAAATGTCTAGAAAACATCAGGGAAGTTTCTAGAAACCAAATGTGAAATTCCTGGAAAGCATCTGGGGACAATCCTGGAAGGCTAGGGGAAAATTCCTGGGAAACAACCTGAGAAATTTCCGGAAAGCAACATGGAGCTTCCTAGAAAGAAAATTCAAGAGAAAACTCATGGAAACTCTGGAAAATTCAGAGAAAACTTATGATGTCTTCCCAAAAAGCACTGCAGAACATTCCGAAAAAAAAAAAACCAACCATAAAAAAACCCCAACCCCCCCCCCCCCCCCAAAAAAAAAAAAAAACACCAGAAATTCCTAGAAAGAAAGTACTGTTTTCAAAAATGCTTCAACATTGCTACAAATCAATGAGGCATTCCTGGAGAGTGTGCTGGGATATTCCTAGAAAGCAATGTGGAAATTCCTGAAAAGAAATAAGGAAAATTCCTGGAAAGAACACAAGGTAATGTCAAGAAAGGAAATAGAGACTCCTACCAAGCACAGGGAACGTTTCCAGAAAGCACTGCCCGTGCTGGTTTTGAAGGGGAGGAACAGGTGAGGCTGGCAGCAGACCCAGAGAGGTCAGGGGAGGTTGAGAAAGGTGTGATACCCCCAAGATCCCAAGAGTGCTGAAGGTGAAAGGCAGAGGAGCAGCACACAACCTCAGGAAGGTCCAGCTCGGTGCTGGGATGGCAGGAGACCAGGAATGTCACCTCAGAGACCAAGGCTCACACATGAAAGTCAAATTAAGTCTGCCCACATGGTCCCAATCCATATGCATCTAGTCTGTTCCCAGAAATCTCCAGTGATGAATAAAAGTCCTTTTCCACATCAAGGCATCTCTTCATTTACCTTCCAGTATTTCTGGAAGGGCTTTTTTGAATCAATCTCTGAACCTCCTCCTTCCCTGTCCCCTCAGGCACCAAGAAAGATATGTTCCTAGGGCCATAGCATAATTCAAGTGAAAAGGGAGCCTAGGAGGTCTTTATATCCAAATTCCTGCCCAAAGCAAGGTCAGCTTTGGTTGTTCAGGGCTTAAAATCCTCCAAAGGCCGAGACCGCACAGCCCTTCTGGGCACCTGTCCCACTGCCTGACTGCCCTCATAGGAAAAGTTTGTGTTGTATAAGGAGGATGTGGATATAACCTGATAAGGATGCATGTATAACCAGCCTGAACCTCTCTTGTTCCACAGGGTGTCCATTGCTGCTCATTCTCCTGCTGTGTTCCACTCCAAAGAGCCCAACTTTGACTTCTCCATCAATTCCTTGCAAAAGCCTCGTGTTCACACCCATGGCTGCCCCACTGCCCAGAGAGCCCTCCCTTCTTCTCTGGCAGCTGATGGGCCCATCTGCCCAACTCCCTTCAGACCAACTTTGTGTTTTTGTCCCATGACTTCTTCAGAAGCTGTTTTTCAGACCATTTCTGCTCAGGAAGAAGAAGAGATCACAGAGGAATTGGTGACATCACTTCTATGATGTTCCTCTCTCTAGCTGACTCAGCTGTCTGGGAGAGAGCCTAGCAATTATCTCCAGTAGGCCTCTGCTTATCTGATTGACTTGCCTTTGCTTTCATGCCTGGCACTTCAAACATCGGGGACAGCAAGGCAGGGGGAGAATTTTCCTAATGGAATGAAACAAGGGCTCCAAAAATTATAGCTGCCTCATCTGGAAAGCAGAGCTTTTCTCAGCCTCCCCACTGCACTCAGCCTCCATATTATCACCCACACGCCCAGGCTCAACAGCACTGACAGCAATCATTAGTAAACAATTAATTGTGGAAGTGGAGAGATAGCACCCACATCACTTGCTGAAAGGCAGCATGGCATTTGACCTCAGAAGGTGAAACCCACTCCTGGAGTTCCTGATAGGTGTGGAGAGGGGTGTGACACATCCTCGAAAGCCTGAGCTCCTACTTCTGCCACTGACTCCAGGTAAGTCCTGTAACTGGTTTGTGCCTCAGTTTCCCCACTGTTTCACCTGGGACTGGTTCCCACTATGCAGGATGAGAGTGTCCAGCACAACAGCCCCTGGATCTGTAGCTACCCAAATAAAACAGGCCTGCTCTGGTCACTGGCCATGGCACACCCCACATCCAAGGGCCAAGCCAAAAGCTCTCCTCAGAGCCAGGTGACCTTATCCATATGTCCCATGGGAAAGGGTCCTGGCTGCTGTCCCCACAGCTGGGCCGAGTCACTGGGCAGAGGATGTTAACTGGGAGGGTGCTAATGGTGGAAGAGGGCAGACCACTGTGGGACCGTGCCCTGGCTCTCTCGGGGCCACCATGGCCCCTCTGGGGCAATCTCTGCACCCTGAGGGTAAAAGGAGATTCCTTTCTGTCCCTGCTGCTTAACTGCAACTCAAGTTGCAGGTGTCCAGCTTGGGCTCAGGAAGAGCTGAGTTGAAAGCATCTCTGAGGGAAATGGTTTCAGCATGGCTGTGCTCAGCCTCTCCCACACCACCTGGGCATCTCTGTGGGGTGGTGGCTGCTCTCCAAGGGAATTCCTGCTCTAGCAGAGTGCGGGCACTGCCTAGGAGATGACAGCTGCTGCTGGGGCAGAGCCACACACCCACATGCTGTCTGAATAATGAAAACAAAAATGCCTGGCTCCCACTGGATGCTGTTTTATTGCCTGACTGGTGGTTGCTGCCATGTGAGTCACTTCCAGGGGAGGCCACAAGGCATTTCTGTTGCAAAAAGGAGAAATGATGCAGAGCCCGAGCTGCTGTGCACTTGGGAAAGCAGATCAATACATGATCAGCAGATCAATCACTGCCTCAGGCAAGGGAATTCTAGCAGGAAAGGCTCTCCTGCTTTTTCTGGGTCATTAATAGAGCCCCCTATTCTAAAGCAGGGCCTCCATCTAACAACAGTGCTCTACTTGATTAATGCTGATTAGCCCTGCTTTGCTTGGTACGTTGATTAAAAAGCAAGGTTCATTTCCCAGGTTTCCTTCCCAATCACATTCCCTAATTTCTTTTGGCACTGCCACAACCTCTTAATTCTTCAGTCCTTCAAGAAGCTCATCAGACAAGGACAATGCTGAGGCAGTAGCAGGCAAAGGTCAGGTGTGGATTATATTCAAAGGGAAGCTCTCTCCTGGGCTGGGTTTCTCTGTAGTGGGCTGGCTAGTGGCATTGTCACCTCAAAATGTTGCTCATGACAACTCCGAAGGCAGATAAAAACCCATCACCACTCAGGATGTTCCTACATACTCTTCTCCTCAGAACATATGCTTGATTCACAGCAACTCTAGAAGCAAAGGGCCCTGTCTTGCCTTTTCTTCAAATTATCAGCCAAATTTCTGTAGAAATGGCTTTATGGCTTAGCCCAATGGCCCACACTGTTTGTTCAGTGGCTGCAGCAGATGCAAAATAATCAAGGGAAACAGGGCATAGACAAAGTGGTCTTGGCCGACTCTTCCCATCTTTGATGGTCTCTGGTTCAAGGGTCTTCACCAGTTGGAAGCCATACTCAGCTTATGGGGTTTAACATCCACCAGAGGTTTGTTAAATCCCATGTGGATTCATGTGGCAGCAGGATGGGGAATGCAATCACGCTCCATGTGAATGCAAAATGGACTTGCTTCTGCCTGTATCAAATCTGCTGCATGCCTGCTTTCAGAAACACCCATTTATGAGGAAAGGGCAGCAATCCTTCCCTCACAGCTGTCCATGGCTATGACAGGTCTCTGTCATTGTCCCTTAAGCAACTCTTGTTTTAGCCAGGGGTCCTCCCTTCACACAGACCAAATTTTTCAGCTTATTGGAAGTCGTTTCAATAAAACAACCAGGGCTCAAGAAAATAAAAATTCCATTACTGCCTCTTTCACGATCAGAAAGTGGAAATCCAGAGTATTTTTAAAACACAACCAAGTAAATAACAATTTGAAGCAGAGAGCAATGAGTTAATCTGGCATCTGAATATTCACTGCTATTAAGATGAAGACTTGCCTCCTTCAGCTCTTATGTAAATAAAACTCATCTGCGATGCAGATTTTATTAATTAACTGGCAAATCGAGAAAACCCCAATAGGCTGTAATTGAACTTGGCGTTGATGATAGATGAGGAGACACTTACAGGCCATCCGCTGTGCCTGCACAGTCACTCCTGGATCTGCTGCCATCCCTACCCTCACAGCAGAGGGGCTGCCCCATCCTGAGAAAAAACAAAGATATCTGAGGGGCAAATGCCTGCAGCTGATGGGATGCCTGGAGCTGATGAGATACCTGGCACATATTCTTCCTGAAGCACCCTCTGGCTCATCACATTGATCTTGTTCATGTTTTCTGCAGCTCCCAGATGCTCTCAGGAGGCAGGCACTTGCTGCTGAGGCTCCAGCAGGAGTGAGGGTGCTCATAGCTTTGAGGGGACATAACCACCCCTAACAGAAAGCGAGGACACTGTTAATGCTGTGGAGAGCAGATGTTCCCAGGGGTCTTGGGTAATCTGGGAAATGCAAGATTTCCCTATACCTGGGGATTGTATACCCTGGTGATGATTTGCCCTATAGAAACACACCCCAAACCTAGACCTTAGGTGTAGCAGAGCAGTCAGATTTCTGTGTGTCCCAGTGGTGAGTCCCTGCTGGGTACTATGGATAGTGCAGAGCAGCCTGTGTGTGGAAAAGGCAGCCCCAAAGCCCCGCAGGAGCACCATGCTGCCCTTCTCCACCGAGGCAGCACACAGCAGAGCCCAGCGGGAAGGAGATTAAGGCATTATTGATGTAGGAGGAGAAGGGATGAATGAAGCGCAAGCCCCTGCACGGGTGCTTTGCAGTTCCTGGAGGGGAACTAATTTTGCTTTTATTTTGCTAGAGAAACAGCGAGGCAGCAGCAAGGAGCCCACCCTTGGAGCTGCTGAAGCCTGGGCTCTTCTCAGCGCAGGAAGAGGAAGTGGCATTTGAAGCACTGAGATGTGAGAAGAGTTTCATTATTGCTCTGGATGGCCCCTTCATTAGAGGAAAACACAGTATTTAATGAAGGGGAAAGAAAACAGGAGCTCCCTGCAGCGTCCAGAAAGCCGTCTCTTTTCAGCTTTGCTTCTTTCGCTCCATTTACGGGAACGAGGGAGGCTGGACCTATCCATCCCCATAGCAGCCCATCCCTGGCTCTCATGAGGGATGCTCCAAGGCCACCCCAAAGGAAGATCTCCCTGCAGACAGGGACCCACAAGCACAGTCCCTGCTGGACTCTCAGCTTTGGGATAACTCCCCGTGCCCACATGCAGGTGGGCAGAAGCTGCTGGCCACGGATGTGGATAAGGGATACCAAGATCCAACCACACCCACACCCCCCCAGGATCTCTACACAAGAAATTCGGTGCCTTCAAGGAGAAACTGAGGCACAGGGGATGTGTTACACACACCTATGAAGATCATGCTTGATTAAAAGGCACGGGGAATGCTCTCCCCATGCCTTCCTTACAAAGTGCCTTCAGATTACCAGGGAAGGACTTGGTTTCTCATGACTGGCTTAACAAACCCAACATGGGATTCACACGTCAAGCTAATTCTTCCCAGCTGGCACCAATTATTTGCCAAGGTGGTTTGATCTCTCAATTACACCCTGTGAAGTTTTCAGCATGGAAAAGCAGAATAGCTTTTCTTTCTCTTCCTCCTCTCCTAATAATTGGGGTTTTTTATAGCAACGTGTCAACAGACATCAGGAGTAGAACCGGCTCACATTCCCTTTGCTGGGACAACTCTAACTCTGCTAGGAATTGAGATAAAAGGAAGCTTGCTTTCATCCCAGCATAAGCAGGCAAGAAGTGGAGCATGAACAGAGAGAAGACAAGCAGAGAAGCGAGCACTGAGATTTTATTCTGAGTCTCTGCACCTAAAGCTGTCCTTAATCACCACTCATGACTCATAGCCTTTTCTTTCACTGGGAGCTCCAGACAGGGTAATTTGGTTTCAGAGGCTCAGAGGTGCACTGGCTGAAAGGGACTTCTGGATGTCTCCCATTCAACCACTCATAATTTGCTCTTGGAATTTGCTTGGGTTCCCTCATGACCTGTCCTGTTCCCCAAGTGATGAGCTTTGAATGTGTCCTAAGGGGAGAAAGCTTCTTTCAGCAGAGAACATGCTGGAGGAAGAAGAGTAGTTTCAACAGTTGCCTGCTCTCTTGGCTGCTCTGGAAAACTGCCCAGCCCCCTTCCCCAAGTCAGCTGTGCCAGAAGATGGACTCTGGGACCTGTGTGGGTCAGGGTTCTTGGAAGACAGCAGGAGGAGGGGATCTGTAGGATCTCATCAGACTGAGAAAAACAAAAGGACAGGGGACACAGCTTGCAGGAAGCAGTGAGGTTCAGGATAAGGTCAGGAGCTGGAGAGGGGCTGTGTGTATGAAGGTTGGATAACCATAGACCATCAAACCCAGCCACCATCTGACATTAATCATTTTTTTCCTGCTTGATTCTCAGCTGCAGCTGCAAGCTGGACTGAGGTTTGACTGGAGCCAGGATCAGAATCTGCCTGCTCTGCTTGCTTCAGAGACAAACTCCTTCATCCTGGACCTTCCTGCATTATTTACTGAGACCACAGCCCCTTTTCAGTACCATCACCAGGACATTCCAGTGATTTCCAAGCAAAGAAGCAAGTTTCCTGTAAATTACACTTCTGGCAATCATCTCTACTAATTAAAGATTTTGAAATGAATTTACCATTGCGTCGATTAAAATCCATTCACAGCTAATACCTTCCTCTTTTCCAACGTCATTTATTTATTGAGGATGGGGAAGGAAGGAACCGCGCTCGGAGTCTCCAGAAGTTCTCTGGATTTGGAACAGACTTGACTCTGCCTTGTTACATGGACTAGGTCCCTGGAGAATGCAGACTGATTGCAATCTAATTTATGGCATTCATCAACATATGAATTAATGCAGGGGTCTCAGATATGAGATCTCTCTATTTGCCTCTCCCTCCTCGCACAGGCTCAGCAGCTCAGTTCCACTGCCACGCTTCCTTCCCTCCCAGAACTGCTACTTCCCTACATTAAAGAAACAGACTCGGTTTTGCTTAGGAAAGCTTGTTTATCATGAACAAACTGGGCATCTCACCTAAATTTCTGGGAACTGAAGTCAACTGAAACCAAGGAGAATTTAATCCCTGTTTTGAATGAGTTTGGGATCTGGTGCTCAGCTGCTGTGCACCCCAGCTTCCCTATCTGTGACACAGGGATGCTCTTCTCAGCTTCCCACTGAAAGCCACAGGGAGAATAAAAATATACTTGTGCTTTGGAGCCCTGCTGAGAAGTTTGCAGAGGGCTTTTGTGTGTTTTACTATTGCTTCTCTGTATTCTTGGCTCTGACCTTGGTCTGAGCTGAACCAAAGAATAATCAAACAAAGCACTTACCTTTCAGGTGCATGTTGGACACTTAAAGACAGCCTAAAACTGCAAAGTCTCCTGGTAGCAGCCATTAACCCATGTGGCGACTGGAAGCCCTGGAGGTGCTGGCAGGGTTATAAATCATGCAAGTGGTGAGTGAAGGGCTGCTTGTCTGCTCTCTGCCAAGAGGCTGGCACAGACAAAACACGACAGCAAAACAAATCTGAGGACAGAAAGTCGGTGTGCAGGATGCCTCGGGGCAGGGAAGGCAGGTCAGGGAATAGGTGGGGATGTGCAGAGGAGCAGAGTGTGTTCAGCTGCTGGAAGGGGAGGCTTCTGCTTTGCTGGCATGAGCAAGCAGTAGTTGCACAGGGTGACTGAAAGCAGGCATGGATTAGGATGGGAACTATAGGATGTCTGTCTGCTGGGGTCAGGCTTCCTTTCCTTGGGGTGCAACTCCACAGACAGAACTGGTTTTGAGACAGAAATCTCAGCATTTGGGCTCTCTCACTGCTGAGATCCCAAGGTCACCTCCAGCAGAGCCCCATTCTGGAGAAAAGGTCTGTGTGCAGTGTCACTGAAGCTCAGCATCACCATGAACTCCTGTTCCATCTCTCACCTGCTCTTCCTGAATTGTCTGAGTGTGCATGGAATTAGTGGATATGGCTTATTTTTTTACTCTTCTCTCTTATAAAAGAAAGAAAAAAATATAAAAAATATTTTAAAAAAATAAAGTATGTAAGATCATTTTTATCCTTAGATCCTTCTGTTCATCAAAAGCATCAGAGAATGTTCCAGCGAAGAAGGAAATATGAAGCTTCTGTGCTTGATGGGACAGAGAAGATGTGGATTCCCATTGCAGTGAAGAAGACTCAAGTTGGATTCACCAGGAAAAGCCATAACTCAACACTGAAGGACAGGACCCAACTGCAGAGCTCCTCACTGATGGGACACCTCCTTCATCTGGGGCACAGCAGGTTCAGCCAGAAGAACACACAATGCAACCAGCATTTTAAAAACCAAGAGCTGTGGTGAGCTGTAGACAATTTAATGTAGAATTAGTAGATATTTAATACCTTCATAGCAGTAAAGTGTGGGAGTCAAAGGATTATGCACTGTGTAGTTAACAGCCTATGCCAAAAAAATCCTGCCCTGCTCATTAGGAATGTCACCTTCACTCATCATTTCAGACTTCTCCTGGGGATTCAACTCAAACTTTAAGTGAACATTTCCTTGGCTAAATTACTCTTTGGTAGCAGTAGGCAGGCAGATTGGTGGTAAAAAAAACAACATGCAGCACTTCCATCCCAAAATAAAAAGATGGAAGGGATGCAATCCCACCTCTGGTTGCACATGGGTTAAAAGTGGTTCCCATACTTGTTGAAAACATTTTTTTCTTTTCCTGGTTCTGCTCCTGAGTTTATCCTATCCCAAAGTAATCAAGCGTTGTGCTGCCACTGCCAATCACAGCTGCCTGCTGCTGACAAGAGAAGCGAGCTGGAGCACCACGGGATGCTCGAGGCAATGCCCCAGAGCTCGAGGATGCAGCAGAGCTCGAGGATGCAGCAGAGCTCAGACCAGACTGGAGCTGTTTCATGCTCCTGCCACTCAGTCCTACAGTTCACCAGGAGTTGGCTGCCCTTGCCGGACCTGAACGGGGAACAGGGATGCTCTCACCTATTGTCCACTTTTCCCTCTGCTCCAGCACCCACAGCAGCTGGGTGTTCCCACCCGGGGTGTGCACACATTGCTTTGGAGCACAGGAAAGGGAGTGCTATCCACTCCCATTCAGGACACGGGCCAATGTTCCAGTCCCCCTCTGCCATCAGTTCCTTTCATGTGAGCGTGCCTGGTGTGGCAGGGATGGCCAGGACGTGGCCCAGGGGCTGTTTGCCTACCTGAGAGGTCGAGATCAGTCTGCAGACACAGTTACAACCTGGGCAGGCAGCAAAGTAGGGCTCAGGCATGCAATGAATGCACTGTGAGACACTGAATGAGTGCCTGGGAAATGGCAGGTGAGGGTTCTGAGAGGTGGTGGAGAGAGGGCACGGCGGGAGCACAATCTGCAATGCAGAACAGAGCACTGCATCACCTCTCGTGTGAGGTGGCAGATTAATCAGGAGTCACAGAGTGCATTTGTAACCTGCCTGGCAACCCAGCAGCGCTTCTCAACCCGACCCAGCTCTCCCTCCACACCTGAAACACCAGCAGAACTTCACAGGTCCCTCGTTAAAAGCGGATCCTGCTCTGGCAGGAGAAAACATTGGAGCAAGGACTTTGTGAGGAACAGGCAGCAGAGCCCCTCCTGGGCGTGTCTGTAGGGAGTGAGGATTGGCATCTGGGGAGGTCTCTGCTCCTGTACCTCTGTCTGCAATGAGAGGGATATTTCAGGGAAGGAAATTTCCTGTTTGCCTTGCTCAATTCCTTCATTTCTTCCTTTCTTCTATCATTGTTGACACTTAAAGTTTCCTCCTGAAGCCAAAATATCAGCAGGTGGACAGGCACCTCAGTCCTGCCCTTTCAAGCTCTCTGAAAACTCCAACAGCTTTGCACCAAGACAGTTTTTTCTCCATTTTGCTTGAAAGAAACAGCAGGTGAGGGGTTTTTTTGGATCTACACATCCAGCTCAGATGGCAAGATAGAAAATGTAGAGACTGCCAGCTTCTCCCTCCAGATCCCTTTGAGAGGCTTTGGGAGGTGTGGGATGCACACAGCTTGGCTCACCTTCTCACTGGATTTCAGGATAGCAAAGCTGTGAGTGGAAAGAGATGTGGGAAAACAGTATTTTCCCACCAGTTGGGATGAGGCCTTCCTGTTCTGCTTTGTGTCAGAATTACCCAGAGAAAACCCCTACAAAGGCTTTTCAGCTATTTTTATCTATTTTCTGGCCAAGCATCACTTTCTGGAGATGCAAACAAAACATGTAATTCATTCTTCCCACCTCACCTCCACTGCAACAACCCCTGTTACCCTGGGTTTGTTTATTTCAGAAATGTTCCCCTTTCTTTCATGAAGCAAGCTTTTCATGCTGGATAATTTTGTGCTTGCCTTCAGCCTCTCAAGTCCTTTGAATAAGCCAAGCTGTCCATGAGATGGTGCCACACGCAGAGTTAAAATCCTACTTTGCTTACTAGAGACAGCAGATAGGGAACAGTCTTCCTAAGCACTGCATTTAATACGGCATAGTTATTATGTCTATTATTATTATAATCTGGACTTCTTCAGCTTTGGGTACATGAATAATACAGCATCAAAAAAAAGTTTTTTAAAAGGTGTTTTTAAATATAGATAGATAAAGATAGCTCACTCTGATTCATCTGCTAAAAATTGCTGCTCTTCCTTGTTTGTTTGTTTGTTTTGTTCGAGCAGAAATCGCTGGGCAAGACGAATGCCAGGAATGGGAATACAGGATAAGCCTAAATTTCACAACTTCTTGTCATGCAGGAAGGTTGCTGTCAAAACTTTGGTACAGGCCTGGAATTTGCTTAGAAATGAAGTTGCTGCTCCGGGCTGTGGTGCAGCAGGCAAGCACAGCCAGGCAGGGAAAAGCATCTGGCCCCTGCAGGGATGAACGAAGGTCAGCGTACCCCATCCATGGGAGGCTGCAGGGACTGGAACTGGAGCTGTGCAGCCCCCAAAAGCCAAGGTGTGGATGGGAATGTGGGTGT
>JAHLSL010000008.1:8631529-8656041 GCA_025920805.1 Petroica traversi
CCGGCTCGGCGGCTGCGTGCGCGGAGCTCCGCAGGGAGCCCGGCCTGAATAAAACAAGCTGGAGCATCAGGCGAGAGGATCTGTTCGCTTGGAAAAGTCTTTCAGGTAAAACCTGAGAGCGGCCGCTGCTGGGCTGGGCGGGGGGCCGGGCTCTCTGCCGGCGCGCTCGTTGTCTCTGACTTGGTTCTGCTTTTCAAGGAATCGATCGGGAGATGCCGGCAAAAGAAGTTGCTGAAAGCCGAGCTGGAATGGCCAGGAGCTGCGCGCCGCCGGCCCCGTCACACACCGGGAGCAGCTGAACTTTGTGGGGTCTGAACATTTTCCTCCTCTGCGAACGCTCTGGGCAGCGCTAACGGGAGAGTCAGGAAGGCACCGCGCACCTTGCGCCTGACCGAGCCTGGGGCACCGCCAAGGGGGGAGTTCTGTCTCTCCAAGGACCATCGCCTCTGAAAAAAAAAATAAAAAAGCTGGAGAAGGGCAATTTATCTTTCTTTTCCAGATGACTGAAAATATCTACAGGATCCTGTCTCTCCGGTTTTCATCAGTGAGTAGCATACGGGAGAGGCGGCTGAGGAACAAAAATGATATCGGTCAAAATCATTCCAGCACCTACTTTTTCCTAAGGAACTTCATGCCCATAGGGGTTTTCTGCAGGCATTTCCAGGAGTGAGACCGAGATACCACAGATGCATCCCTGCTGGATCATGTAAGAATTTGCAAATGAGAAACCTACCCCATCCAGACCTTCTCTGCCCGCTTTGCAGTACATGGTTTGGTGTAAGCACAGCAATTCTCACCTCTCTCTCTCCTTTTTAAGTCTCTCGAGCTTGGAGACCTCTTTTCTCATTGCAATTATGATTATTTGCAACATCAGTGCCATCAAAGATTGGAGCACTTTCCTTTCTCAAATCCTCCCCAGCGTTAACAAGACTCTGAACTTGGTACAGCAAGTGGAAGCCACCACCAGCTCTGTGGTGAGTGTCCTCCAGGACCCCGAACAGGACAACTACCTGTCCAATAGCCAGTCCACGAACTCCAGCAACTTCACAGCTGGCCTGGACCACTTGTTCCAGTACTCATACTCGGACAATGACCAGCTCTACAAGGAGTACAAACCCCCTCCTCGAGACGCCATTCCCCTGCCCAAGGCTGTCCTCTACCTTCTCATGGCAGCGCTGGTGGTGGTGGCAGTGGCGTACGCCATCGTCGGCCATCTCATCAAGGACCTCATTTACGACTTTGTAGGTGAGTGTGGGCTTCGTGCGTTGTGTGCCTGTGGCCAAAAAGAGCCTGGTGCCAAGCCTGGATGCGCTGGCTTGCACCTCGCCTTTGATTTGGTTTGGGTTTAGACCAAGGCTTGACCCTTTCACATTTGCAAGAGTGTTAGTTTATTTAATGTGCTGGGTTCTCCAGGTTGAGTTCTGTGTTGACCATCTTCCCAAGAGAAAATCCTTGGTTTAGCCCCCTTTCCTAAAAGAGCAGATCTTGTGCCTGTGTGCGCGTGTACAGATGTGTGTGCGTGAGTCTGTGTTGCCAAATTACTCTAAAATCCCTTGGCCAGTTTCAACTGAGCTTGGATTAGAGGTCTCCAACATTAAAAGTTTCATGGCAACAGATACCTGAGCACAGGGTAACAACCCACTAGTGAATAGTGAAAGAAAAGCTGCCATATGAGCTTAACCCCTTATCAGACACCAGTGAGTCCACAAACTCCTAGGAAACAGCTCAGCAGTGTGGTTCCCTTAGAACTGTTGCCTTAGAACAGCCATCACAGCCCTGCAACAAAATCACGCAATGACAGTCCAAAGAGGGTGTATTTTTTTGAGGTTTGGCTTCCTTCTCTTTGGTTTCGTCCTGTTGCTGATGAAGCTGTCCCTCACCGAGACACAAACACCCTGCTGGCTGCTTGGTCAGGCAGCTGTGCAGGCAGAGGTGCCTGGCTGCTTATGGCGAGCCCTCAGTGATACTCCTGCTCTTTGCCCCATCATTTGTAAGGCTGGTCATGCTGGGGAGTGCAAATGTGCCCAATTCCCATCTGAATCCCTGGTACTTTTGGCCTCTGCACCCTAGCAGCCAGGTCACCTTGTCCTTTTGGGGGTCAGGGCCTTGCTTCAGTGTGCTGGTGACAGTTTTCCAGCTTGGACATGGAGCCAGAAGGGATCCCCAGAGGGATTTAAGCTCCTGGCTCCTGCAGATGTGCACCCTCCCCAAAAGCTGTGGGGAGCAATGCCCTGCACAGGGCAGCGTGGCTGAAATCCCTTTGCACGCCCTTGCTCTGAGCCTGAGCCCCAGTCAGGGTTGAAGCCCTGCAGGCTCCATCTCTGCAGCGGGAGGGAGATCACACTCATCTGGAACAAAACCCACGTGTTCATTCATGATTCCACTTCATCTCTCTGCTCCTGGGACACAGGAGACACGCACCAGCCAAAACTCTGAGCAGTGCCTGCGGGTGGGCAGCAGCCCTGCCTTGCTGAGGGGAGGACAAGACAAGTCCTTTGGGCAGAGGGTCACGGCTGGGCAAGGGCCGGCAGATCCAGGACACAGGGATTTACAGAGGAGTTACTTGGGACAAGAAAGGTCAGAGCTCCTGGCAGGGAGCAGTACTTGGAGCTCACATGAGGCTGAGCCAGGAAAACAGCAGGGAGCTGCTGCTGAAGAGTCTCTCTTCGCCCCCGATGGAAGGGAACAGAACTATTGTCTTAGAGTGTTAAATTTAACACTTAATCAGCAGCTTGCTGGGGCTGTACCATCACCTGGCTCTGCTGCTCTGTTTTAGCACTGCCTTCCCCACAAAGGTAGGCAGTGGGGACAGCCCCTAAAAATATACATGCTCCTGTCCCCAGATGTGCAAAGGACCAGGTCAGGCAGGGTTAGAAAGTCCCCCGAGGCAGGACCCAGTCCAGGCCCAGTGCCCCCGCAGAGCAGACACCCCTGCCCCCTTTCCTGGGGTCCCTGATGCAGGAGAGCACAGATGGAGGTGCTCAAAACCCCCCATTGGGTGGGTACTGCAGGGCCAAAATCCACAGAAATGCCATGTCCCTCCAGGCAGGGAGGGAGGATGCAGGCGTGGTCAGGGGCACATGTGCCCCTGAGGTGCTGCTTTCAGCTGGGCACCCACGTTCCCTGGTGACCTTTAACTTTAGCCACTGCGTGGGATGAGATCAGCAGGGTGCCCCTGTCCTTGCAAAGCCTTTTGCAAAGGGCTTTCCACAGCCTTTCACAGCATAACAGCCATCCCGGGGGCTGGACAAGCACAGGGACAGCACTGGGGTCTGCCTGCTTCCTGCGACTTCGGAAGAAGCTTTTTCCCAGTTTAACAGCCCTTGCTGAGGGCACAGCATCCTCCCTGCCCTGGGTGGAGGTAATATCTTTCCAAGTTAGGGTCAGAAATCCAGACAGGGGCTTCTTCCCCCTCCAGACAGAGAGGAAAAGGCGTTTCCCAAACTCCAGCAGCACCCCTCAGTGCCAAAGGCTGCCTCCAGCTCATCCTAGTTACCACTCTGGGCCCATCTTCCCGCAGTTTGCACACTTAAAATGAGCCAGTCCTCGGAGAAGAGCGGATGAGACCGTGTTTGTTAACACTGCCGAGGAACAGCCCTTAAAGAGAAGGTTTCATCTAAATGAGTTTGCATAAAATTACTTTAGGGACAGGACATAGAGACCAAGGGATAGTAAATAAGAAGCTGCTCTATTAGCTGCCTTAACACAATGCTTGGATTTATATACTCGGCAGCAGCTCCAGCCTCTGCTATCAGCGTTTCTGCACTAATCATGTTCAGAAATATACAGGAAGAGATGGAAATAAGATGCCAAAGGGCTGGAGCCTGTTTCAGGGAGATTAAAGTGTGAATAGTTAATCGCTGCTTTAAACAGTCACTCGGAGGCATTAGGGATGATTATGACTCCTCAAAAACAGCTTGTCGGACACAGCCTCAGAGTCAAAGCATCACTCAGCCCCCTGCACTCACAGGAACAGTGAGAAGCAGTTGCTGAGCTCAGTTTCAGATGGTGAGGGGGTTCTCGGGATGCTGCCAAGGCTTTTCTCCCTGCAAAACCTAAACGGGTATTTGCGACACTGACACCTCTCTTGCAGATGCTTCTTAAAAATCAATTAGAGCTTGCCCAGTCATTCCCAGGGGGACACGAACACTGCTGCGATGCCCCGCGGGCTGGGGAGGAGTGGAAAATGGGAGACTGCATTGGAGAAGGAGGAAAGATGCGTTGTTGGAGAGAACGAAGGCAGAGCACTTGGATATGGATAGGAGGACTCTGAAAGAGCCCCTCTTCAGCTCTTCCTGGAGAGACCTGGCCAAGGAGAGCCCAAAACACCTTAATTTCTCTCCAGCCCTTCCCACTTGCCCTGAGCTGATCAAGTGTCACGATTGGCTTTCCCAAAACTCACCAGATGTCTCTGCTCGGGGTTGGATGCGAGCCCCCCCGAGGAGGGTGGGAGGGAGGCTCCTGCGTGAGCACAGCTCAGACCCCACCACCAGTCAAGGCAAATTGGGTCGGAGCATTTGAAAAGCTGCTTAACTCGGAAGCGCTGGAGAGCTGCCAGAGCCGGCGCTGCGGCGAGGAGCTGGCTTGGCAAATGACAAGCCTGTCACCAATGTAGAGGCGCCTAATTACTGCAATCCTGGGGAATCAGCCCGCCCTCCCTCCTCCGTCCCCGGCAGCTCGCTGAATATCGCTCTTATTTAAACATTAAAAAAAAAAAAAAAAAAAGGAGGAAAAGGGGGAAAAAATAAAAAGTTTGACTGGAAACAAAGCTGTTGCCATGGAGACTGCACGCGCGGGGTCGCCGGGAAAGGGGAAAGCATCTCGCTCCTGCACGGGAACCACACGGAAGGGTCTGATGGTCTGCGTGGGAGCAGTGCCTCGCAGGGAGACCTGGGCTGGTGTCACCCGGTTCAGCCAAGGTCTCCTCTGAGCTGCTGATCTCCAGGGGAGACCTTGGAGGGAACTTTTCCCTCGGGAATGGGCCCAAGGCAGATGCTCAGCTGGGGCAAGGCAGGGCAGGGTCACTGACACGGGCAGGACTGTGCTGCTCAATGGCTTTGGGACTGCTCAAAACCTTACGCCATCCTTGGAGCAGGGTCTTTTTTTTCTTTGCCCTTTTGACCCACCAGCCATATTTTTATTTTCAGCCTTATCTCCGACCGCCACATTTCAGGCTTCTTTAGGAAATGGTCTCCTTGAACAAATAAATTGTGCATGATTGTAGCATTGCTGAAAATAGCTGCTGGGTGATCCTGCAGGGACACGGGATCCACTCTTAATTGCTCCACACAGAACTGCAGGCTCTGAGGCTAATTCAGCCCAGGGCAGAGATTGCACACAGCATCTCAGGCCCATGAGAGAGGACTCAGAGGGCTTCTTTTCAAGCTCTGTTTTGAGGATAACTCCTTTGCCTCCCAAAGCTGTGGGAAGAAACCACGTCATGTTCCCTTCTGCATTCCAATCTTGGTGCTAACCCACCTCTGACAGTAACCCCCTGCCTGTTTTCCTTCTGGTGCATGAAGGTGCTTCAGGAGTCCCTTAGCTGTTTTTCAGGAAGCAGAGGCTGCTGTAGGATGGCCTTCACCAGGATAATTCCCACTCCCAGGCTGGGGCTGTCGGCCGAACAAGCGGCCTCAGTGCTCTGGCCCTGAAAAAAGGGCTCACTCCAGGGCAGCTGCATTTGCAGTCAAAGCTCTGGAGCTCAGGTCTGGAGGAGAGGGACAGCTTCCAGCACCCACTGCTGGGCAACGACCAAGGCCTCAGGGATGTGCCATCCCACAGCAGCCTTCCCATTCCTGCCATTCCCTGTGGTCCAGGAATGGGTTGTGTCAGGTCCTTGGGGCAAGGGCTGTGTTTCTCTACTGCCCTGCAAGCACTGGTGTTCCTTGAGCTGAGACCAAGCACAGCTCCTCAGTCTCTGGTCACCTTCACTCTGCCTCTGGAAAATATGGATAGCAAATATCCCACCCCCCCCCAGGAGCATGTCTGCCTCCCACCTGAGTCACCACCTCTCAGAGACTCATTCTCTGGAGCAGCAATGCTGCCTGATAGATAGAACTGGGATCAAAAGCAGGCTTGGTCCAAGGTTGCTCTGGTGCAGAGGAGCTGTTTTTAAGAAAATAACATAATTAATTGGATGCCTTTTTCATGTCACCCCTTTCCCCACCAGAGGCTTCATGCTGGTTGCTGGTGGCAGCTCTGCAGAGGAACAGTGTCCTTACCTGTCCATCAGCAGAGCAGAGTGCTCGTGCTGTTTGGGGTCCAGGACAATTTTGATTCAGCCAGCACAGCAAAGCTGAGAAATTTCTGCAAAACAGGGAAGGAAGAAGAAACCCCAACATCAAATTCGTTTAGAAAGAAGTGAATCTGAGGGGAAAAGGGGAATTTCTAACAAATTACTGTTGCCAGGGGCAGACATAGATTTTCCACCAGAACAAACCTGGGAATTATCTGCTGATTTTGCTAATGAATAAGTAGAGTCTGTCCTGCAAATGAGACAGATACGATGACCAGCAGTGACTGCTGCATCGTGTCAAAGATGTGAGGGATACCCTTGAACTTGTGTCCATGGGGAATGCTCCTGCCAGAGCTGGCCATGCCTTGCTGCAGAGCACAAGGTGATTGCTGGGTCAGGACTTGTTTCAAAGAAAGAGGTGCTTCTGCTCCTGCTGATGGGAAAGGAGTTTTTTTAGCAGCTGCTTTCACACCCAGCTCCATTTAAAGCAAAACTAGAGCACGAGTTGGATTGTTCATCGAACATGTTGCCCCTTCCCTTCCTGTTTCCATCTCTACAGGAACTGTGAATGTCTCACTCACCAGGCTGCATTTAAATTTCATCCCTTTCTCCCACCCCCTTCTGCTCTTCCGCTTGTGATGTCTCTTTTTCAGCAGCTGAAGTGGCTCATGGACATCCCACCCTGGCAGCACTGAATGCAGGGGACCTGGCCACCCCCTGGGATGACACTGGGCATAGGGCAGCCCTGTGCCCCTCTGCACCCAAATAACAGGAGCTGCTCCCTGCTGCCTGCTCTGCCAGGGGTTTCTGAGCAAGGACCATCTCTCATGCTGCTGGTACAAGAAGGGCACGCTGTGACATCTGGAAAACCCCAGTGTTTTTCTGTCCCCAAAAATACAGCATGTCCCAGGGGCTCTGCTTCCAGGGGTGCTGTCAAAGACTCGGACAGAGCCAGGGAGGTGCAGGGGCATTTTGTGCCACATTGCTCTGCTACTTGGGGATAATAATAATAATAACAACAACAGCAGAGCTGCTATTCCACAGCTCCTGATTTGCCCAGTCTGCTCTATCTCCTCTCTCCAGCTGCTTTGGATCAATCACTCCGATCGATCTCACCCCACCTCAGCACTTCCCACCTCTCCACTGGCACTCAGACCCCAGCAGGCACACTGAGCCTCAGCAGACCTGACGAGCTGGAAGAGGAGTCTCTGGGTTGGATGCTGCTCCCGCAGCCTGGCTGAGAAAGTCACTTTGTCCCTCTCGTTTATCCAAGACATTCACATACACCCCCATGTGCATGCGCTGGATTTTGCAGCATGTGTTGTGAGCTCCTTCCAGTGGCTGGGTAGGGGAGGCAATGCTTTTTCTTATCTCCAAAGTGTGACTGTCCTGGGTGTGGACGTGCCACTGCCCCAGGAGTACACTGTGAGGTCCCTGCTCACCCCAGCTCTGCCCCAGCTGCCTCAGGTCCATTAGGCATCCTGGTTCAGCCTGACTTTGCTTGCCTTCTGGCTGGAGTCTGTGTGAACCCATATGAGGACTTGGATCCAAAAAAGGATTTTGTTTCCTTACAGTCACAACTGTCTATTTTTTGTAGCTCATGACTCCCGCCTGCCAGCTGTAAGGGATGGAGAGAGAAATACCTGACATGGTGCTGGGGGCTGCAGCTCTCTTAGCCAGTCACCACCACTCGGCTGCCAGCCCTTGGCCACCCCCATTACCCAGTTACACCCTCTGAGGGTTCATTATCCGAGGTTTCCAGCCTGAGGTTGTGCATGAGGTTGTGCCTCCCATCCCCTGCAAAGTTCCTTCTGCATCAGAGCGAGTTTTAATCCCATTGACGCCAGAGATGTGCAGGTCTCCTCTCTCTTCTCCTCCATCCCTCCCCAGACATGCCATGGGTGACCCCGGGAGACCTTTGTTTCTCACCCACAAACTGAGAGGAGCCAAGGGGAGAAACTGGGGAGGATTGTGCACGGCTGGGACAGAGCTGGCGGTGGCTGGCAGGGGACATGAGGGCGCTGACATTTTTATGGTTGCTTCTCCAGGATCCTGCTGGCAGGAGGTGCTCTGCCAGCTCCACGGGGCCTCGCTCCCCTCTTCCACACATGGCAACACGCTGAAGTTACAGGCCATAAATGGCCACAAATAACATGTAATTGTGTAATTACTTCACTCCTTACTTACACAGTCAAATCATAAAGGCATCGCAGTAAATACCCTCTAATGACAGCCTAATTACATCTTCCTGCAGATTACTGGGTAATTAGATCCAGCAGGCTCCAGAAATAAGTCCCAGGGAAGCAGTGGTTCGGATTAGCGCGTACAATCCAGCCTGCTCTCGCCCAGGAATTCGACTGCACGAGCCCCCTTCCCCAGGCACCCCGGCCAGCCACATCCCCTTTGGTGACAATGCACCCTGACACTTTTCCCAAGCACGTGGCTTCTGCTGGTGCCCTTGGTGCTCTCTCAAAACACCCATCCCCTGCATTTCTGCCTCTACCACATTGTCTCCTCCAGCTCTTGCTGCTTCTTCTTCTGCCTGCAAGTGTCACCAGGGGTTCATCATCTGGCCACCAAATGCCACTTACTCACAGGCATGCAATGCTCTTTGCTTCCTGTTGCACACAGCAATCCTTATCCAGCGGCTCCCAGGATATCTGAGGACTCACCACCCCTTTTTCTATAGGTTATTCCCCTTTTTCCCTGCTGCTCCCACTGGAGTTTCATGGCTGACGTCAAGGAAAGCAAGCTGAGAACTTTAATAGTATTTGTAGGAGGCAATCTTATTACTGCCTTCGGATTCTCCTCACGGCAAGCAGCTGTGTGGGGGCTGGAGGAGCCTGCAAGGTCTTTGGGGCAAGAGGCTCTGTCTGGGATGGACCAAAAAGGGCCAGACCAGGAATAGGGTGGTGGAGTGTTTGTTTTCAGTGTAAAGCCAGTAAAGCCAAGCAAAATCAAAGCTATAAAGGAAAAAAGAGCTAAATGAGCCTTCTGGGAGTGGCTGATTTCCTTGGGGAAGGGTTGTGATGGGGAGCCCAGTCTCTGGTGGGGGCTGTGGGTTATGCAAGTGAAAGCAAAATGTCCTGGTTGGGACTGGGACAGGCGTAGGGCTCCCCAAAAACCTTTGGACCACTTCTTTGCTGAGCTTCCCAATCACTCTTGCCAGCACTGCAGTGGCTGAGGGAATTGTGGTGGTTCTTCTCCTGCCCTTCCTGTTGGACAACCAGCAAACCCTGCTAGTGCAGTGATGAAGGTGAAAAAATAGGAAAACCAAGGAAGAACTCTCAGGATGTGTTGCCTGTGCCCAGTGTGGTGGGAGCTCTATCCTCCTTAGAGACAGCCCCCTCCTCCAGCCAGCTCATGCTGGCAATGGGGTACAACCCCTCCACGCCCTGTCCAGTTCCCCTGGCAGGGTGATCACCTACCCTGGCTCCACAGCACAAGCATCACCCTGAAAGTCATGTTCTGTACTCTTGGGGATGATGTGGTCAAATGGCTTCAGGCTGGAGAAGAAATTCAAATATTGCACTGCAAAAAGAACTAAATTTCTGGCTTTTTTTCAAGGGAAGAAAGGGAGAAGCTTTAGGTCTCTCAAAAAAAGCCCAGAATTTGACCTGCAGTGCATACACTGAGCACAGGGAGGCCCACAGGTTATTCTCTCTGCTCTCACCGGAAGAACTGTCTGGACACCACTGGTGAGCTGAGAAATGAGATTTTCCATTCCCTTCACACCTGGCATCTCACCCTGGCATTTGCCATCATTCAGTCCCAGTTTTTCAGCACAACTTTGTTCTGCAGCCCATGAGACAAATATCATCTCACTGGGATGGCATTTCTGTGTCCCTGCTCCATCAGGAAGCCTGTGTCCTCTTCTGAAGAGCTGTAATTGGAATGTCCTGTGGGGACAGAAAATACCCCACGCCTCAAAGGAGAGAAATTGTATTCCATGAGATCCATTGGCAAATCAGCAGAGTTCCTCAGCAACAACAACACCAGGCTGGCCCTTATGTCTGCCTCCTGATAGCCACCTCTGCTTTATTTGGTAGCAGAGCTGAAGCAGAGGGCTGCTGGTGCCCCACTGCCCACAGCCACAAGGTCCTGAGGCTACACTTCCCTCACCTGGGTTTCCCCAGCTTTGTTATCCTCAGTGCTGGTGCCTTCCCATCTCAGCATGGCATGGCCTCTCTCTGCCCAAATAGCTGAATTTTTTAAAAGATTGCTGTTTGGGAAGCA
This sequence comes from Petroica traversi, assembly GCA_025920805.1. Classification (NCBI taxonomy): domain Eukaryota; kingdom Metazoa; phylum Chordata; class Aves; order Passeriformes; family Petroicidae; genus Petroica; species Petroica traversi. Next base: position 8,642,001 of record JAHLSL010000008.1, read on the forward strand.
GCACCACCTGCTTTCACTCAGCTGCATTCCCTTTCGCTGCAGGGGATGTTTCAGCCCTGCTGTCACCCAGCAGTGACACTGTGTTTTGGAGGGGGATCAGTCACCCCCTGCATTGTGGCAGTGGCTGAATCAGAGCCACATCCTGGTGCTCTGGTGACCAGCAAGAAGCACAGCCCCAAAGCTGCCACAGAGGGTTTGAGGCCCTGGCATAGCTGTAATGTACTCTCAAGGCAGAAAAGCCACATCCCCAGCCCCATTTGGATGTCACATAAGTTATTTAATCGTTCACTCTGCCTGACAGCAAAAACCCACTCCAGGAAATAGATTGCTAGAGACCCCAGATGCACACTTCACTTTGGAGGCACTTCACTCTCATTTTTGGGATTAACAGAGTGATTTCATCTGCCTAAGCCGGGAGGGCTTCCAGAAACCAGCAGCGTGAAAACCAGGCCAGAGCTGGGAAGAGCGGAGATCCGTAACACCAGGGGAGGGGAGGGTGCTGAAGGGGCAGGGCTGGGCAAGGGACACTCCCAGAGCTGGAGGCAGGATGTAGCAGGAGGCAGCAATTTTCCAGCGACCTTGAACTCTGGGAGCAGCCGGAGGTAACCGGGGGCTTGTTTTGTGCTTTTCCCTCCTGCAGACTGGATCTTTGGCCCCAACCCGGATGACAACAGCAACAAGAGCGACATCAACTGCATCAGCAACAGCGTGAACGAGATGAGCGAGATGCCCGAGGCGCCGCGGCACCGGGACCGCCAGCCCCAGGACGTGGTCATTGCCATCAGCGAGACTTGTCACTTGCCACAGCAGACGTGACCGGCGCCACGGCCGGGCCGGGCGGGATGGAGCAGCGGGATGGAGCAGCAGGATGGAGAGGAGGGCTGGAGCAGCGGGATGGAGCAGAGGGATGGAGCGGTGGAACAGTGCAGCAGCCACCTTGCAGGACCGGGCAGGGAGAGGAAGGGATGGGCAGAGCTGGCACCGCGGAGCAAAGCCCTTCCCCCCCCTGGTTTTACCAGCCTCTAAGGACCTTGCCGGGTGGGTGGCATCACCCCTTCTCCCAGGCTTGTCAGCCATGTCCTGACGACTGCCCTTGGGTTTGTGACCCCCTCTTTGTTCCCTGTGAATAGCAAACAAGAAAAAGCAAATGCAAAATACACCCACCAAACAAAGCTTGCAAAGACATGAGCCAGAGAGAGGCCGGGCAGTGCTTTGGCGTGCGGCCACCCAGTGGCGTGGGAGTGGGCTGGGGAAAAGGGCAAAGGAGACAAGGAGCCTACAGAGAAATGGGGGTGTCTGCCCTTCTGGGAACAAGCCCAGCACACAGCAGGGAGCTGAGAGGGGCAGAAAGGCTCAGAAAGGTCAGTAGAGGCCCAGTCACCCAGTACGTTGTGACCTGCCTGGGCTGTCACTCCTGCCTTTCCAACTCACAGCCCATTTCGGCAGGTGTGTTCTGTGGCTCTGGGACAGCAGGTGACAGCCCAAACTCCCCGGAGAGCCTTATTCCTCTACACCCCTGGCCAGGCCAGGGCCATCATATTCCCCCCACCACATCCCTGCTTGAGCCCAGCACCCCTGATTGGGAGCAGCCCTGTTGGGACTGGGCACAACCCCTGTTTCTGAGGAATGCTGCTGGAGAGGAGGACAGGGACCTACCTGTATGAAATCCCAACTCTTCCTGGGGGAAAATAGCCCTTACAGATCTGCATCCTTCAGACTCATCCCAGCATGACCACCTCCTGCATACCCTCAAATTTTCTGCCACCCAAAGGGGTGCTAGCTCTCTACTGGGGTCAGCCCCATGTGCATCGATGGAGCAGGGAGACTTCCCTCTTCTCCCTGGATGCCTTCCTCTTCCCCGACAGAGCACCACCAACCAAAACTGCCCTTCTCTGCCCAAAGGCATTCTTTCTCATTTGTAATTCCAGGTAGATCCCTGCTCCTCACTGTTTGAGGGGCTCAGGGGAAGCCAGTAACAGCAAATGTGTGGGGCAAGCTCCCAAACCGTGTGGGAAAAGGAGCATCCTGATGGCTTCATTGCTATTTTAAGGTCAACTCTTTCCCTACTAAGGGTTTTAAACCAGGATCCATAATTCCTGTGTATAGCAGAGTGGAGGCACTGGCAGCAAGCTCATTCCTTGTGCCTCTCCCTGATGAAGATCCCTTTACTCTCCACATCTTTCCTGAGCTTTAGGAAAAGGTTATACTGATGTGCCACAGACCAAATCTTGAGTGGTCCAGACTTCTGCCTCTGCATTCAGGGAGACAAGCCCTGCCTTTTCCAAGCCTGCAGTACCCAGCACACCACGAATAGCAGGGGCCAGAACAGCATTTCCCCCTTCTGAAAGTGGTTAAGGAAAATGGATGTGGTTTCAAACTCCTGCTCCAATGGCTTTAATGAGAGCCATCCCAGGCTGGGGCTTTGAGGCTTTGCAGCAAGCAAAGGCAGAGGACAGTACCTCAGACTTCCTCCCTGTAATTAACCATTTCCAATCACTGTTCTGCCACCATCATATTTCTCTATTTTTTATTTGGCCCTGGGTTTGTAGCGTGGCTGCTCTGGCACCTGCCAGGCTTCTCCTGAGCTGCTGGGGCTGTGGAGGGGAGCTGGATGTCCCAGCAGCATGAGGGGGATGCTCGGGCATGATCCCACCAGTTACTATCAGGGAATAGGGTTCCAGCACCAGGATGTGGGCTGGGGAAACTGGGAAGGTCCAGATTCCAGGGGACAGGAGGTTGTACAGGGAGGGGCTGTTTCCCTTGCTGCCCTGCTCTTTCAGCATCAGCAGGCCGGACATCAGGGTCACCCCGGTGCCTCTGGCTCAGGAGGGACAGTGAGACTGTGTCTCACACTGGCACTGCTCACAGCCTGTCCCTGCCGTGGGGACGTGTCACTCACTGGGCACAGCCTCAGCCCCGTGACTCACCTGCACTGCAGACCCAGCACCCAGCAACTGCTGGAAATAAGGTGGAGGCTTCCCTGAGCAAGGGGGCAGCCACCTCCACTCCAGCCGGGCTCTCGCTCCCTTCCTGAGACATTTGGGGTCCCACACGACGTGGTTGGACCCCAGGAGAAGCTTCTGCACCAAGCAGCAACTCGCACCCAGGGCCGGCGTGGCTGTCACCCACCCGAGGCCACTGTCCTCTGAGCAGGAGCAGAAGGAAGGAGCCCAGCTCCCTCCTGTGGCCACCTGCACCGCCAGACTGCGCCGTTCTGGGAAGGGAAGCCCTGTCCCCTCAGCCTCTTTGAAGCCCCTCATTTGCAGGGGTGCCCCGAGGGATCCTGGAGCTGTGTCCATCTCCCGGACTGACCAAGCGCTGGGTGATGCTTTGGCCATGTCCGTGGGGAGGGGAATCACCAACCACCTCCCTGAGCTGCTGGTCACCCCTGGTCAACACCAGGAACCAGGGCTGGCACCAGAGCTCTGCAGGACCCCGTGGCTGCAGCTGCTTTGGGAACTGACCCCACTGGAACCTGCCATGTACAGGGGAACACCACAGAGGACACCCCTTCCTCCACATCCCCCCATCACTGCCATCACCTGGCACCTGCCTTCCCCCTAGTTTGTCACCAGGCCCCACACTAGTGCTGAGCTCTGAGGCTGATTGGGAGCCTGTCACAGAGTCCCAGGACCACGGAGACGTTTGGCCTCCAGACCCTGGAGGCAGAGCATGGCTTTTGGCAACCCCTGTCCCTCCAAGAACTCAGTGTTTTTCTGTCCAGCCACGTGCCCATGCAGCTGGCTGCATTTTGGAGGACATCTCCAGTACCCTCAGAGGACCTTTGAAGAAGGGTGGCAGGACAGGACCAGGCACAGAAGTGAGGCTGCAAGTATGAGAAAGGGAGAGCTCCACGTTTTTGTTTGGGGTGTGCAAATATTCCAGCACTCTCGTGTGCTCTTCCCACCCACCAGGACCCCCTCTCCAGGATCAGTTGTCCCCCTCAGCCCTCTCCTTGTCCCTCACAACCTCTGAGCAGGGGACAAGTGTCCCAGGAAGAGCGTGGGGGGGGCTTCTTTGCCCAGGGGAGGATTTTTGGGGATGCTGAGGGGAAAGAGGCCTGATGAGTGAGCCAGGCCATTGTGACTGCTCCCATCCCTGCACCTCTTCAGTGCAGGAGGTTGCTCTTTAATTCCCTCCTTCCCTAAGCGCCTTAGGGAGCAGAGACGAGAGATGCTGGTGCTTTTTATAGCAACCATAATCCCTGCTGCTCACACTGCCTGCACCTCCTGCCCTGAGACACAGGGCTGAGCCTCCAAAATGGGGGCTGCTGCCCCAAAACTGCCTGGAACCCCTTTGGCTCCCAGCATTGCCTCTCTCCCAGCACACAAATCCCAGCTGAGGCTGGTTCTGGACTCCAGACCCCTTTGCAGAAGGTGTTGGACAACCACGGGTGCTGCACTCTGACAAGGAGGGACAGGCAGACAGACTCACAGAGACACATGGATGAGCGCCAGAACAACTGCCTGGCTTCCCTGCTCTCCTCCAAGACTTGTGAAACAGGAACCAACCCCACAGCACAGCCACAGGAAAGTCCTCAGGCACAAGAGGAGTCTGGGGGTTTCTTTCCTTTCTGTCTCCCCCAACTTTACAAAAGGGAAACTGTGGCAGGGAGGGAGCAGGGACGGGGCTCCTGGCCCTTTAGTCCAGGAATTGAGTTCTTTACAGGGCAGCTGATGAGTTTTAAAGGCAGGTGAAGCTTTTCCTTGGATGTAACCCCCCAGGACACGAGCTTCAGCAAATGTTCAGGATGATTTTGGTGCTGGAGTGGCTGGTTTCCCTCACCCTGTGCCTGCAAAGCCACAGATTGCTTTTGGGTCATCCAGGCTTCGTCCCTGGGGATGAAAGGGGCTGAGGAAAAGGGGCAGTGAATGGGGCAGTGAAATGGGGCAGTGGAAGGTTTGGTGTGGGGCAGGAGCAGGTTCTGGGAGAGGCATATTTCACTCGCTGTCCTGGTGGCCAGTGCTGTCCTTCCACCAGCCCCAGTCCCTGTCACCACCCCAGGACCGCAGCCACCACGGGAGGCACAGCCCTGCAGCTGCTTTGCTCCCATTGCCATTTCTTTCTCCAGCAGCTCAACTCTTTCTTCTGTCCAGCCAAAAGTCCCCCTGACTTTGCCCCCTGCCAGGAGGAACCCAACACAGCTCTTACCTTTTACTGTTTCTGTTTCACTACCCATGGTTGTGTGGATGAAATCTCTTTGCCCACCCACCCAGATGAGAGGGCCTGGCAGGAGAGGGCAGCTGATAAATCCTGCCCAAAACCTTTCCAGCCCTGCCTGCCCACTTTGCCCTGCTGGAGGTCTGGCCCCTGTCTCCCACAGCTTCTTTGCTACACATTTGCTTTAATTTTCCCTTTAAACAACTCACAGGGGAAAAGAAAACAACCCCGGGGTGGAGGGGGGGCTTTCTTCTAGGTCAGACTGAGCTAAGGCAGGGAAAGAAGATTAATTTCTCAGCAGAGCAATTGAGTTTTTCTGCTCCCTGCTGGGGACCGAGGCAGAGCTGGTGGCAGGAGCACACTCATCCCTTGGGCACACGTGGGTTTTGGTTGTCACCCCTGGGGTGGCACTGAGCAGGATGTCCCCAGATCCAAGTCCTGTGTGGGAGGTGTAGGGGGATTCTTGCCAAGCAATGGGTGATGTAAGCAGGGTGGGTGCCCAGCTCCCAGGGAGGAGGGAGAGGAGAGCTGTGCCACCACTCCCTCCCAGCCCCTTGGCTGGGCTGGAACAGGGCACAGGCAGGGAATGAAGCCCTGAGCCTGTCCCTGTCACCCACTCGTGCCCACACACCCATGGGGCCCTGAGCAGTCACACTTGTTTTTCCTTGTTTTTCACTCCCAAGGAGTGCTGGGAAGATCTAAAGCCAGCGGATTATTCTCCAAAGCAAAGGCCTGGCCTGCTGCCAGCCCTGGCAGGGAACAAACGGCCTGGGGAGGCATTTCCCAAAGGCTCAACTCGTTCCTGGTTTGCGCTCTGACTTTGTACCCCCATTCAGCAGCCTCACAGTCACTCAGTTGCAGACACCAAGAATCTCAGGAGAGGGTTTCCAAAGGTGGGGAGGAGGCAGGAGGTTACCAGAAAACTCCACTTGGTGTCTGAGCTTCCCTGGGCAGAGTATCCCCTGTCCAGTGTGGCTTCTCCAGGGTGTAGAAGAGGTTCAGCAAAAGACAGGCACAGGGAGGGGGATGTCTCTCCCCTCTCCTCTTTGCACAAAACCTCTAGGAGGTTCCCTTTGAACCTGGGGCCGTGGGAAGGAAAAACTGGAAACTATTTGGAAACTCAGGACACAAGAATCCTACGCTGGGCTGATTTAACCCAGTACAGGGGGTCCTGGCGACTGTGGGGAGCAAGCTGGGTGAGGGGTGCTGGCTAGAGGAGAGCTGGGCAATGGGCCAGCCTGGCTACCATGTCCCAGAGGTGTGGACTGAATTCAAGTGTCCTAAACTGGAGGTAGCTTCAGCACCATGGGGCTCTTCCTGGGGATCTGGCGATCACCACTTTGCTGCTTCCAGCACCAACACTTCACCCCTGCCCAGGAGACCATCAGAACATCCCCACTGCCAAAACAGAGTGGGCTCAGAGCAGGGGTTGGGCCTGAGCTGAGCCTTTCCTGTCCCATTTGTTGACTTCTCCTGGCCCACACTATCTGCAATGAGTCAGGCAGCACAAAACCAGAGCTCTGCTCACTCACAAAGGTTACAGATAACTGGGGTGCATGGGAGCTGCACTGGGAACAGTACAAGGGCCAACAGGGAGCATCAATCTCCAGGTAGGAGGAGGGTGGGGGTGCTGTGATCCAGCCCCACAGGCTGTGGCTGCACCCACACATCCCCAGCACCCACTCCCAGGGTCACCCCACAATGATGCTGCCCATGCCACCCAGCCCATGGAGTAGCACAGGGCTGCCAGGCCAAAGGCCACAGAGTTTGACCACCTCCCTTCCGACCATGGGGACTGTGCTCTTTTTCCCCTGGGAAAAGGATATTTTCATGCTTCCTCCCCGCAGGAACTAGCAGAAATTGCTTAAATGGCTGCATTGCTCTGGGGACAGGCCCTTTGGAAGCTGAGCTGCACGCAGGGAAGGGAAAGCCCAGGGGACATTTTAATAACAAGCAAGGAGAGCTATTGAAGTGTTTTACTGCCTCGTTAAGGCAGTCTAATCTCTGTGTATATCTGGGAAAAAAAATTGGCTTGCTGGTGTTTTTATTGTAACAGAGGTGGGTGTTTCTGGCACAGCTGGGATCCCGCCTGCTTTATCTGCTTGTTTTCTTACCTGGCACTGAACAGCCCAAGAGCAGCTCAAGGGCAGCAGCAGGAGGGGTCAGGGCCAGGCAGACCAGGAGGGAGGCTGTGGATCCATGCCATGGGCTGTTTCCCACCCGTGGGTGCTCTGCATCCCATTGCTGCACCCACCTTTCAGCCAGACGCAGGTCCCAGGGTGTTTCCCCAGGGGAGGTTTGGGACATTGGCTCTGCACCTGCCTGGGCAAAGCCCAAAGGTGGGTGATCCCTCATCCAAGCAGCCAGAGACAGAGCAGGGAGACAACCACAAGGTCCCATCCACCCCTCCAGCTCCAAGGGCTGGGATGTGGGGGATACACAGATTTTGGGGCTACGGGCACCTTGGGCTGATGTAAGCCAGGCTGAAGAATCCATGCCCAGGGAAGCCTCAGAAAGATTTCTTCTGCAGCAATACAGGGTTATCCGACTGCTGAGGTCTAGATTTGTAAGAAGAATATGCTGGGCATTTCATTTCTAATGTTTTCTTCACGATCCTATTTTTTACCTCAGCCCAGCAGAAACTGGGGAAATCCTGCTGAGTCCTGCTGGCTCCAGCATCCAAGTCCCCATTTGCAAAAGCTCACGGTGTCAAAGCCGTGAGCCGGAAGGGACGCTGAGGCTGGGATGGCAGGGCTGGATAAGCCGATTGCGTTTGTTTTGGAAAAGCTGATGTTTGCACGAGCACCAGCTCTAGTGGTTTTAAAGGGATCCACCCAGGGGCAAATCCCAACAGCCTGATATCAGAGCTGTGCTGCTCCCACCCCGGCTGGGCTGGAGAGGTCTCTGCTCTACACCCAGATCCACACTGCTCTTCCTGGGTGGAGGAAGCCACCGGAGCCAAAGCTGCCACTGCGGAACATGGGAAGCAAACAAAGACTCCAGCACAGCTCACAGGGCTGGCAAACACCCAAAATTCTCTTCTTTGGAAATTTGGGGCAGGAAAGGTGAAGCTGCTGTTGGCCACATAGTCCAGCCGAGATGAACAGAGTCACCTTGCTCCCAGCAGATGTGTGCTGGTACCCAGCTGCTTCAGGAAAAGTGACTTTTATGTGCCACCACGCTGATGTGAGAAGGGACAGATCCCCAGACACTTGGTCTGTGCCTGTCTCGGGGTTGGGGCTAAACCTGCCCTTCTCCAGGGTGTTCTACCCCAGAGCCTCTCCCCTTCCCCTATAAACACCGGTGAGCTCAGCAAAGCACCGACAGCGTGGCCTGGGAGACACAAACATTTATTAAGCAAGCTATTTTTCGTTGAGAATGATTTTAACAGTGCCGAAGGACTGACCCTGTCTCCCCCAGGGACCCTCAGCTGATTCATTGCATGCAGGGTTAGCAGGAAAGCAGGGGACAGCCAGCCTTGGGGACATGGTGGCTCAGTGACAGCAGCACAGCTACAGAGGAAGCCACAAGCTACTCACAGGCAATGGCAAGCCAAGCACAGCTGCTCCAGGGCAGGCAGATGGATGCTTGTTGCGTAGGGCAACCCACTCCCAGTTTGCTGGGATTCCCCCAAGTCCTCAGCAGGTGCTGTGTCTGAGAATTTTGGGTATTGTCATGCTCTCTACATACATTGAGGGAAGTCCTGAGGATCTGCAGGGGAAGGGAGGGTGCTTGGGGGTCTCAGAACAGAGGGTAATTTGCACTGAAGGTGCTGCTTCAGAGACACCTGTTGTGCGCCCACCCTCCTACCCACGCCCAGCTCACATCTCACCTCTGGAAAGTCACACACAGTCACTTCCCTCTCTCTCAGCTTCCCACTGACATCACAGATGATGTCCTCACGCCTACCATCCCAGCAAGGAAAGATCCAAGCTGTGACCCACCCAGGCAAGGAACAACAGCACGATGGTGAGAGCAAAGCTGTCACAGCACTCGGCTGGGGACAGATGGACCCGTGAGTCCTGAACTCAAGACACTCCAGGCTTATCCACAAATGTGAAAGAGCTTGGCTCCTTGAATTAGAATGCTCAGGTCCTGTCCTGCATCATCTGGTGAAGGCAGCAGGTCCTGCCCAAGCTCTCACATAGCTCCAGCTGCAAGCCATGCTCTACAAGCCAGCGAGGGGCATGGGGGGAGGTGTGCTGGGAACAGCAAAAGGCACGGGCAGAAGCCAAGGCTAAAAAGACAGAGAAGATGTCTCCAGGGCAGAGCCACTGCAAATCCAGCCCAACAGAGCAGCCTCCTGTTTCTGGTTGCTGGTAGGAGGCAGAGACCTGGCACCATTCATCTCACAGAGAGAGAAACCCAGCCTTCACCACCATCACACTGGGTCAGGGGAGAGCAGGAGCCTCTCCGAGTCTGAGCCCTGCAGGCTCTGCCAGGCTGCCCACGCACTGCCACATCCCAGGGATTCTGCAGGACTGCACTCCCAAGGTGGAAGACAGTCCAGGAACAAACTGGGAGAACTGGATTTTCATTTCCCACCCAGTGCTTTGTCATTCTCATGTCATCACATCAGGAAGTCTGCACCATCATCCTTCCTCTGCAGGGCACAGACAGAGGCTCCCCAGCCCCACCTGAGACTGGCTTCAGAGAGGCATTTAAAGCAGGCAGGGTTTCACCCACAGGGAAGGGTTTTTAGCATCCACCAAGTGCTGGAGCCAAATCCCAGGTCAACTCTGCCCTGGATGGACACTGGCCTTGAAAACAATGATGGATATGAGCAGATCCAACAGGGATGCCCCACACTGAGCATGCTGGTGCCACTGACCTGTGGGTGCATGGCAGTGTCTCCTGTCCTCTCTGGGTAGTAATTTTGGGGGAAGGGTCCCCAGTTTTTGCACACAGGAAGCTGAGGTTTAGAGAGAGAGATCCCAGGAACCCCACTGTCACAGGTTTCCCCACCACCATCACCAAGGACAACAGAGGGGCACCAGCCACCTGCAAGCACCACCCTAGAGCAAAGGATTAAATCTACCAGGACCCACCCCATCCCTCCTCTCCCAGAAATGTGCTGCAGGGCAGGCACCCAGTCCCTTATGGCTACATCACCAAATGCTGTTGGGGCCATCAGAGGAACAGTGCAACACCACCAAGCCACCCTGACCCCCCCCCTCTCCAGCCCCCCCAACTCTCCCAAGCACAGACAAGTGAAGCAGAGTGGGCAGCTGGGAGAGCTGGACTGGGAAGGCAGAGCCACGGGCTATAAGAATGTCACATCATCCTGTGACTGGAGCCAGCGCCAGTGGGCATCGTACTCCAGGTGCAGTTTGCTGTTGAGTTTGCAGTTCTCAAGGTCAGCCTCAGCCTTCCAAGCCTTCCCATCTGTGTTTCCCTTCCCCAGCCTCTCCCTGGCCCCCGGTGGTGATCTGGTGTCTCTGTCTGGTTCCAGAGAGGGGGACTGCTGGCCCAAACACCCATTGGCCACCTGGGGCTCCTTAGCAAACCGGTAATCCTGGGGCAACCCAGGCGGGGAGAGGTCCACGTGAGGCCACTCGTGTTCCTCCTTGTCCTTCTCTTGCTTTGCAAGACCCCTCTCAGGGTCGATCCTGACCCAATCCTGCTCTGCCCTGGCCAGGGCTCTGCCCGACGTGGCTGCAGCGGCCGTTTCAGCAGCGTTGTGGGAGTACTCATCCATGTCATCAGCCAAGGTGTCCAGGTAGCTGCCGACGGAGATGCTGTCCAGCCTGTCATTGGGGTCGTGCAGGCTGTCCCAGCTGCCCCGCCTCGAGGCCTCCTGGCTCTCCACCAGGCTGTACTGGCTGCTGGCCAGGCTGCTGCAGCGGCTGGTCAGCGTGCTCCGCTCCTCCAGCAGCCACTTGACCGCCTCGATGCCCTCGTTCACCACCACCAGCTGCTGCAGGATCTTCACATCGACCGCTCGCAGGTAAGCCTGGCAGGGAGACAGAGCACAGGGGGGTTGAGGTGACCCAGGGGCCCCATGGCCCAGCCCAGCCTGGCAGAGGTGTCACCGTGGTGGCCACAGGTGTCCTAAGATGCTTGATGAAGAACATGGTATGGGAGAACAGCCTGCAGGGAACCATCCCAGGGGGTCCTGTCCAAGCTCTGGGGACACAGCTATCAGTGATCAAGGACTTTTGGTTCCCACCAGCCACCAACACCTTCAGGGAAATAAAACCAGGGCATTTGTGTTGCTAATTTCTATGGGAACAAGGAGTAAGTAAGAAACTGGAGGTACTGGATGCAGATCTGATCCTAGAACATCCTCCAAGACCTGGGAGGCTGCTGGAAGGGCAAGATTATCAGGCATTGCTCAATGCAAGTATCTGGCTGGACCACCAGCACTTCCCCAGGCTGGTCCCTTCATGCCTTTACTTCTCTCCTTCAAGGGTCTGAACCAAGCCTGGTGACAATCGCAGGATTTGGAGACCCAAATCACTCCCAAAATAGGAGGACAAGGAGGACAGGCATTGCTGATCACACTTCTCTCCTGCCCCTCTGAGCCTGGGGAAACTCTTTGCAAACCTCAGTTGCTGCAGCAACATCTGTTTTCCTAATGGAAAGCCCTGTGTGCCAAGACATTCCTGTCTGCGTGATACTGGCCGCCAAAAGCCACTGGATTTCCCCTACACAGGACGCAAATATTTTGCCAGGAAAGGGAATAAGGCCACGATGGGGGGAAAGGGAGAAAACCCACTGCAGGGCAGGTACAGGCACACTGCAGATGCCCTTGGACTCCCTCACAAACACATCCTGTGCCCAGCATCAGGAGGCTGTGACAGAAATCCATGTGATCCCCTGGGATAATGTTTAAGCACAGCGCCCGATCCTCAGCATCCGGTACCCTGGGGGTCACTCGCCCGCCCACGGGTGACCCCACAGTCTCCTGAGAGCCCTGTCTCCAGTCCCACAGCCTGCAAAGCCACAGAAGCATCCGAGGAAGGAGCCTGGGAAAACTCCAGCCAGGATTTCCACACGTGACACCTCTCACTCCAGACGACACAAAAAAAAGGGTCAAAGATTTGTAAAGACCCAACACCAGCCCTCCCACCCCCTGCTCATGCTCCTCAAGCTGGATTTAAATAAAAAATAGCAGCGATGTGCCCGGATTGGGGCAGGAGCCAGCTTCCAAGTGCAGAAATTTCCTTTCTAGGCAAGTTATTTAAAAAACTGCCTACAATGGACTTTTCTGCACGCACTGCTAAAGCATCTGGCCTTGGCAGGGAGACGACGAAGCAGGAGGAGGGCTGGAAACCCCTGCTGGGGGGTTCCCCATTTTTCTCTGCCTCGTGCAGAACTGCAGCTGTCGGAGATGCCAGGGGAGCCACCCCAAAATCAGAGGGTGGGATAACGCTCCCCGCTTTCCATACTGCTTGCTGGAAGGAGCTGGCCATCAATTTGCTGCTAGTTTAGGCCAGCCTGACCTCTCCATTGCACTCCAAGAAACCCCGTCTCCAGCAAGTCAAGGTTATTGTGGGAGGAGCCCCAACACAGGCTGCTCTCTATACTCCTCCAAATGCACTGAAGTTCACTGCACGACCTCGCACCAAGGACAGCCGTACAAGGGACTGTCACGCTCCTCCTCGCTCTCCAGGGGTAGATACAGCCCTGCTCCCCTCCCCAGCATGCAAGAAACTTCAGGCGCCTTCTCCTTTCAAGATATCTAGCCCTAGGGATAAATCTTCCTCCTCAGATCAGGAGGCGAGAGTGGGAATTTGCTAAATTCTCCTCCCACCGCCCACTCCCGGGCCAGCTTATCCTCTGAGCACTGGGTTTGCTGGTTTCCTGCTGCTCACGGGGGCGGGGGGGCAATTCTGGTCCCTGTTCACGGGGATGGGGAGACGAGGAGAGCCCTGTGCTGGATTTTGGCACCTGGATCCCAATCCCAAGCTGCTGATCTGGGTATGAGGTGTCCCCACTTCCTCACTGGCCAGCAAGAAGAGCCAGGGCAGGGCAAGGAAACGCCTTTCTGAGCCAAGGTGAATAATGCCCGGCCCAAGCCAGGCCTGGCTGGCCATAGGCTGAGCCTGCTTGCACCTGGGCAGGGCAAACACCGCACTGCCCCAGAGACCTTTTTCCTCCGGTCAGGGTGCAGCCTGGAAGCCGGTGCGGAGGGAGGATGAAAGCTCTTGCACCGATGGGAATATTGAATCAGCTTTGGAGGGCTCAGGCTGGGTGGTGCTCCAGTCCCCCGGGGGCACGCAGGGATGCGGGCGTATTTAGCCTGTTTCCCTATGGAAACAATGCTCATTCCCACCCGCTCGGCATGTTCATGCGTGGGAGAGTCCCTTCCCCCAGCTGCACTTGAACCCATTGCCCAATCTCGCCACGTTTCGCGGAGGCGCAGGCATCGCCGGTATTTGCTCCCTCCACGAAAGAGGAAGGCGAGAAAGCTGCCATCGGCACTCCCACGGTCCCCGGGAAAGGCTGCGACCCTTTACGAGCCACCCGAGAAGCCCCAGCAGGAACCGAGCCCCGGGAAAGCTCCCGGCGATGCTTGTGCCTTGTCACCCTGGGGATTCCACTCGGGGGAGAGAAGATCCCCCACCATACCCTTGGGGAAGGTCCGTGCCCTAAATTCTGATCCCGGACACCGCGATCCCCGGCAGAGCGCGGGGCAGGACGGAGGCGGCACAGGGGAACCCCGGGGGTGGATGCTGCGTGGGCCGGGGGCAGCGAGCGGCCGGGGAAGGAGTATGAGCTGGAGGGTTTAACCCGTGCACGGAGGAGCCAGGGGGGCTCCCCAAAAGGCAGGCAGAGCGCGGGCACTGCTCGGGACTGTCACCGGGCGGACAGTAAGCGACTGTCCGGGCGGACCGGTCCGTCACCGGGGCAGCGCTCCGGTCCCGCAGCAGCACTC
>JAHLSL010000008.1:8661041-8684047 GCA_025920805.1 Petroica traversi
CTGCAAGCCCCGGGAGGACGCTGGCCCCGTGTCCGGGCTGGCTGCACCCCGGTGGCGGGGATGGGGCTGTTGGTGGAGAGTGTCTCTCCACCAGGGACCCCGCTGGCACGTATGGCCAGTGATGGCCCGTTCCATAACAACTGCTGCTCCAGGATCTATTGCCTGCTTGTCACTTTGGGCTGCTTTCCATTCCCAGAGCGTGGGAGTGAGCCCATGGCACTGCAGCAGGGGTTGGCCTGGAGCAGAGGCCGCCGCTGGCCGATGAGTTCAGGGGCTTCCTCTCACCCTGCAGCAGAGTCTGGCCTCCTGCGTCGCTCCCAGCAGCAGTTCTGGCAGGCAGGGAGGCTCCAAAGGGCTTTTGCTCATAGCACATCAGTGCTGTCCACGGCCACTGCTTGTGCCAGGCTCTGTCTTTGCTGGGGAGAGGGTTTGAAGGTGCTTCCCTCACCCTTACCCACCCCATCCCGGCAGGGAGCCCCGATGGACATGAGAGGAGAGCGGGACACATCCTGACCCCTGCCCCACACGGCTGCCCCGTGCCAGCCCCGGGACTATGGATGAGTGGAAGCCTAACCCTGCAGTGAAGCCCCACAAGAAGCGGAGCTGGTACCTCGCCTGGAAGTACAAGCTGATGAACCAGCGTGCGCTGCGGAAGCTGTGTCAGGTGAGTCACCCGCAGCCCTGCAGTAGATTAGGAAGGATAATCTATAGGATTTACAAGTTTATGGAGCAGCTGCATGGGTGGAAGTGCATCTGCTGGCTGTCTGGGTGTCCTGACATGCTGAGGAAGCATAACTTGTTCCCCAAGAAGCTGCCTGTGTGTGGAAAGATCTGCCATGTGAAGCAGCTCCTTTCAGCTGCCAGCAGACCTGTTGAGTGGCTTTGGGAGGAGATACAACCATCCAGGTGGCCTTGGGAAGCTTTCAGCTAGAAACCGGCTCTGGAGCCATGCTGAGTGCTGCAGGGCTCAGCCTTTAGCTGTTTGATTTGCAAACCAAGCCTGGTATAAGGCACAACAGGTGGACAGAGAAAATAGGGCTTGGTAACAGGATCTCATGCCCCAGAGGCAGCTGGTGTCTGGGAAAGCCTCAGGCTGGTTGCTTGTGCTGTAAAACAGCTAATCCTTGGTGGAGACGGCAACCTGGGGGGTGTCTGGGGTTGTAAGGACAGGAAGGTTTGGCCCTATGGCAGCAAAACACAGAAAAGGCACCCTTGCTGAGATGAATTTATGAGTTCTGGCACTTGGTTGCTGTGGGAGGGAGCAGGGGAGGGTTTTGCATGTGCCACGGGGACAAAGCTCTTGAGGGCTCCCTTGGCAAGAAGACTGCTCAGTTCTGTGTCTGATAGGGTGTTCAAGGCTTGGAAGTGGGTCTGGTCATTCAGGCAGGCATTGCTCACCATGCTGGGGCAAGGGGCTAGAGCCTGCACACATCTCTGTACTTTGTGACATTGCATAAAACACAGATGAAAATTTGGCTTAGAATTAGACCAGATCTGGAGGTATGGAACAGCCAGGTCTACAGCAGCCAAGCATTCATCAGTTAGCTTTGACTGAGCCAGCTTTGCTACACCTCGTTGTTGGTCTTGCTTAATTCTTATTCCTTATTGCTTTATTTGCTCTGGTCACCAGGGCTGTTCCCTCACGTCCCCGGTGCTGACCAGGGCAGAAGTCTGGGCAGGTTGGTGGGGTGGCTTTGCTGCCTCTCCGTGAGCCCACAGCTCTGTTCGTGCTTAATTAAAAGCTTTCTGTGCATAGATCCCAAAAGGTGCTCATAGTCCTGAGTCAACAGCAAATTAACAAGCCAAAATGCCATAGTGACATTTATTCCATCGTGTTGTCTTATTGCTGGTTTTCCATTTTCCTCAGTTACTCCTTGAACCTTCTTGGCAGAGATAGCAGCAACACAGAGCTTTGAGGCAGTAGCTGGACAGATAGGGCAGGAATCCTTTTAGTGCCTCTCACCAAGGGCAACCCAGTGTGTATCCCAGCCCCATTAAGGACCTCAAAAAATCAAGGGTCTGTTCCACAGTTCCTGGACCTTCCCAAGCCCTCTGTGTCAGCATCCAGGAGGGTTGCATTGAAGTTTGCTGCAGACAGTAAGGCTGCAGGCTGGTCTCTGCAGCCTGTGGTATAGTGCAGTTTCCTGAAATCAGACCTCAGCTTTTTCTCTTTGTTTGATTCAGCTGCAGAGCATCTCCTCTCCTCTGAATGCCGAGTGCATCTTTTGGTTCCAGAGGGACAGATGAGAGTAGTGATGCTGCTGCAGAGGCAGAAGTTAAGGTTACCCTGGGAGCTGTAACTCTGAATTACTAAACTCTCTGCCTGCAGGGACCCTCAACCTTGATGCAATAATTTAGCAGGAATCTGCTCACAGATCTGGAAGCAGGGATACATTGGAAGTGGGTTAATTCTCACAAATCAAGGAGTCAGTGCTCTGCAGCTGATGAATACATTTCACCATGAAACTCGGTCACCTGTATTTCTTTCTCTTTGCTTTCCTCAGAAATAATCAGGGTAAATGATTTTTTGTGATACCATGCAAGATCTCCTTGGGTTGCCCTACAGCCCATGCCAAGGCAGGCTGGTTATGGAGTTGTTACTTAAAATTTTTTAACACTAAACATCCTGCATTGCAGACAGGTGCTGTCCTCTTCCTACTTGTGACTGTAATTGTGAACATCAAGCTGATCTTGGACACCAGGAGAGCTGCTTATGAGGAGGAAGAGGAGTCTGCACAGGACTATGGTGAGGGGCAGCATCCTGAAAGCACAGAAACTGGAGGGTCCTTTTAAGTCAGAGCTCACTTGTGACCAGCTACATCATGAACGACACATCTGTGCATGTGGGTTTAAAAAAATTAATAGAAAATGCTGGTCCCTTTCTGGTCTGTCTACTGAAGGCTTCAGGACATGTGGCTGCAGAGATCTCTGTGGGGTCAGCTGAGGCCAGAGCTGTTGCCATTTGCTGTTTCCCCTTACCTACCATCCCTGTAAATTCTGACCCATGGCTCGTTGGGCTGGGGTGCCTGTTGGACATTCCCTTCTGGGGGTTTGGCTGGGCTGGCAAAGAGCAGGGACAAGCTAGATGCAACTGGACTGATTGAAACTGGAAATTTCTCTGCTGTAGATGATGAAATGCTGAATGTGGAGGTTCCCAGGCACCCTGTCAACAACAAGAAGGTCCTGGATGTCGAGGTGTACTCCAGCCGGTCAAAGGTCTATGTGGCTGTGGATGGCACAACGGTGAGTGACAGGTGCTGGCTGTCCCTGTGGCAGAGGGTGGACAGAGCTGAACAGGTGAAGCCACAAACAACAGTGGTGAGAGCACTTCAGTGGCTGGCAAGGAGTTCTGCTCCAGAACTTTTACTGTGTCACCCATCACTTGAGGCAGATTTGCCTCTTGTTTGGGGGCTCTGCTGTACAGAATGGACAGGGAATAAGAAGAGGTTTTGGCATATGATTCTAATCATTTATCTATTTTCAGGTTCTGGAAGATGAGGCTCGGGAGCAGGGAAGAGGAATCCATGTCATTGTCTTAAATCAGGCCACGGTAAAACATCCCTGTGTCTTTCTTACTGGGCAGTTTGTACTTGCTCTTGAACTGTTGGGTGCCTGGGGCCAGGGGCATCCAGGAGAGAAGTCCCTGAATGCTTTCTGTGTGCAGTTTGCAGAGCATGACAAGGTAACCCAGAGAGCCCCTGCAGGGTTCCCTAGTGCTGCCTTGGGGAGCAGGCAGGGGAGGAGTTGTGAGGTTGGGTGATGCTTCCCAAGGAGCTCTGTGCAGGAAGGCCTGAGGGCTGAGCTTGCCTGGGGACTGACTCCCTGGCATACCAGAAAAGCCACTCCCTGTATTGCTTAGGGAGTGAGGCTTCCCGGGCAGATTTCCATAATCCTGTGTGTCCATACCATGTATTTAAGATCCATCTAACACGTGAATATCAACAGGGTCACGTGATGGCCAAGAGGGTCTTTGACACCTATTCCCCCCATGAAGATGAAGCCATGGTGCTTTTCCTCAACATGGTTGCCCGGGGCCGGATCCTGATCTTCACCATTAAGGTATGTGACCTTAATATAAAATAAAAAAAAGTCATCTTGAGTCAGGATGTCCTGAAGCTCATCTGGGCAGTAGCCTCTTGAATGTCATCAGGCATTCCCAGGACTAAATGTCACATCCCCGTGGGGCTGTGACTCTGTCTGGATCACCTCCCTTGTTCTTTTGCTCTCCCTTCTTGCTGCAGGTACTGCTGTGCCCAGCAAAGCAGGAGAGCAAAAAGCAGATGTGTCAGGGCCCACGCAATAGACAAGGGGTTAGGTGGAAAATGGACAAGAGGAAATATAAGGATGTGGTGGGATCCTTCTAGCTCCCAGTTCCCTGGGAGCTACAGGGGCCCTGTGGCCCTGTGGACTGTGCTGGGTCTGGGCTGCTGTGCCAGCAGCACTGTGCTGCTTCAAGGTTTCATGTTTAGCTGTGTGAAGTGATGCTTAACACATGGCCCTGCTTGGTCTCAAGAAAACAGGAATTCATGATTGCTTTGACCTCCGTGTGGGTCACAGTGAAGCCACTGGCAGCTTTAGTGGCACAGACACCCTGAAGGTTTTTGGCTCAACTGGTTCAAGGGTAGGAGTGGGCCCTGTACCCCTTTGGTGTTGGTGGAAGACTTCTCCCTGTCAGGAGCCAGACCTCAGCAGCAGGGTTGTGTTTTATTCCAGGATGAAGGCTCCTTTCACCTCAAGGAGACAGCCAAGAATGTCCTGAAAAGCCTGGGGAGCCAAGTTGCCCCATTCCTGAGCTGGAGAGACATGTGGACATTTGTGGGGAAGAAGGGGGGTGAGTCTTGCACAGGCTGGGAGAGGGTTTGTGGCTCCTTTCTTTGGGAGAGCCAGATGAGGGCAAACCCAGCCCATCCCCAACAGGCTCTATGAGCAGGGAACAAGTCCCAGAGAGAGTGGCAGCTCCATTCCAGGGGGTGAGGGAGGGTGTGGAGGCAGAGCATGTTCCTTCAGCAGTTTTCCAGAGGCCAATGCGAAAAGGTGCCAAGCTGTCCCCCAGGTTGGCAGCCCCTGGTCATGCCTTGACACAGTGGGGCTGGGCCATTCCAGGGAGTCCTGACTCTGTGTTCCTGCTCCAGGAGAAGTGTATGGGGAGAAGCATGCCAAGTCACCTGCCCTCTCAACCTGGGGTGACCCTGTTCTGTTGAAGACAGAAGTTCACCTGACATCTGTGGAAGGTAGGAAGTACAGTCTGCCCTATGGTATCTTTGGGAGATGTTTGCCTGCTGCCTGAGCCATGGGTCTGTTAGAAAAAATTCCAGGATGGATTTAAGGCTTTTTGAGACAATGATGGTAACTTTTAAAATGGGCTTAGCTCCCTTTCTTCATGCTTGCATGGCAGTTCCAGGCATGGTTGTTGAGAAAGGTGAGGATGGAAAAGTGCTAACAAGGTCTAGCCAATTGTCACCTCTCCAAAGCAGACCTGTCTGGTCTTTTCTGACTGTTGGGCTTGAACAGCCCATTGCTGCTCAGAGAGACCAGAGGTGGGGTTGGGCTCTGGATGGCCCCTGGGGTTGTATTTGGCATCCAAAGCGATGCTTGTTCACTGCCAAGCACTGGGTTGTTGGCTGAGCCCAGGGAGAGCTGTGTGTGTGCTACCCCACCGTGGAGCACACAAGGTGAGCCTGTGGAGGTGACAGATCTGTTTTTTCTCCTCGGTGCCTGCAGATGCTGAGTGCCACTGGCCCGACACGGAGCTGAACCGGCGCCGCAAGAGGTTCTGCAGCAAAGTGGAAGGTTATGGCAGTGTCTGCAGCTGCAAGGACCCCACTCCCATCGAGTTCAACCCTGATCCTGTGAGTGTTCAGGAAAGGCTCCAGGAGGGAGGGCTGGACCTGGTGTGTTTTGCAGCTGATGTAGAGCACTGTTCTTAAGCACCACTGAGTGATGCAAACTGCCCCTGGGCAAGCCCTTAGCGCCAGCAAAGGTGAGGTGAATACCTGGGGGCAGGTCATGCTGGGGCAGGGGAATTCCTTTGCTCTGAGTTGCCAGGAATAGTTACCCTGTTCTAGAGATACCAGTGTAAGCAGCAGAGCCTGAACATTTGGAGACAGAGCAGCTATTGTGACTTTTGGGCTGTCCTTGGTACAGTGCTGAAGGGTTCAGACGTAGGTCTCTGAGTGGGTGCAGACTGGGATTTTGGAGCTGGGTCAGAGATGAGGTGAAGGAGGGAAGCTGGCAGTGTCTCCAGTAGTTCTGAGGGCGTCCTGGTTGCTTGGTGTGACCCTGAGCCAAGAGGTAGGGCTATGCAGCTCTGCTGTCTTAACAGTGGATCCCAGCCCTTTGGATCCTGCTCTCAGTGGCATAGAATCATAGCATCATTTTGGTTTGCATGGCCTCTACCACCCCCACTCACACACATTGTTCTCTTCCAGCTCAAAGACAATAAAGTCTTTGATGTGCCAGTAGCTGTCATTGCAGGGAACCGCCCCAACTACCTGTACAGGTAAGCACTCCCAGAGGGCACAGCTCCTCTGCTCTGGGCCACAAGACCAGGCATGGCCCAGGCCCTTCCCTTTCTCCTGCTGGCAGCATCCAGCCTCCTCCAGGCTTGCATGAGCACCAAGGGCAGACTGGGGGGGGAGGGGAAGGGAAGATGTAGGTAGGTCCTGTTCCCTAATGATGCACACTTTCCCCATCCCAAGGGATCCATCCCCCTGTGCTGAAGGGCCTGTGCCCACTGGGGCTGTGCTGCGCTCAGGCCCCTCCGTCTCTCCTCAGGATGCTGCGTTCCTTGCTGTCAGCTCAGGGTGTCAATCCTCAGATGATCACAGTCTTCATCGATGGCTACTACGAGGTGAGAGCATTGCCAGAGATCCCTGTGGCCAGCTCTGTGCTCCCCCAGCCCAGTGCTGGCCCAGTCTTTGAAGGGTGGCACGTTGAGAGCTTTGTCACGTTTCTCTGTTGTGCATCACACTGCTCTTCACTTGTTCCCACACAAAGTCAGCCAAAGTGAGCCAGGCCATGGCTGTGGGTAAAACTGCCTTGGCCTTTCCCAAAGCTCAGGGCTGATATCCCCATGTCAGAAGGGGTGTGCAGGAATAGCACGTGGTGGCCATGCTCTCCCCATCCCCTATTCTCATTTGATAAGCATCGCCAGCCCCTTGAGCAGGCTCTGGGCATAACACCACCTGTCCAGCTGCTTCACACGGAGAGGAAAAAACAGTCCAGCCATGCCTTTCCAGCTCCATTCTCAGTAAGAGGTGAAGAGACACAAACCAGTGTGTTTTCCCAAGGCTTAAAGCTTGGGGTTCATGAAAGCTGAGGGCATATGGAGGAGAACTGGCCCTTTAGAGGCAAACACCTTCCTTTCTCTTGACCCTAGTCCTGGAGAGTCCCATGAATGCCCTGTCTCTCTGGTAATGGGACAGGCATGTGGGATCTTAGTAGATCTCAGGAGCTTGCTAGACCTCATCTCTGCAGCATCCAGTGAGGTTCTGCCCACTTGCCCTGAGATGGAGACAGTTTGTTCCCTTGCAGGTCTCTCACCACTGCCACACTGTGGGGCTGGGGAGCTGCCTTGTTTGTGCAGGCTCTTGCTGCACCACATCAGAGCAGTTAAAGATAGCAGCATCCATTGCCATGGCAACTGGAGCAGCATCCCTTAGCTACGAGGGGGCAGCCTGGATGCTTGAGCTGCCATGGTGGATACCAGGGAAAGGGGGAAGGGTTTGTACAATGGGGGCTCCTCCTCTCTTTTTGTGGCTAGGAGGTGGGATGCACAGTAAGGGGATGGAGAAGGCCTTGGTGGCTCCTTCTTGGGGCAGAGATAGGTCAGCCCAAATTTGGATTACTGCTGACCCCTGTGCTTGGTCAGAAAGATCCTTTTCTTGGCAACTCTGAGAGAAAATTGAGTTGATTGTGTTTTTACCATTAAGCAGCTATTAGGTGGTCCTGGCTATACCCATTTTCTTTCTGCACTGTCTGTGAGAGACTGAGAATCTGGGACCTGCTGGATAGTCTTGTATACTGCTTTGGGTCTGCAAAAAGGGCTAACAAAGTCGTGGTGATGCTGAAGGGCCAGAGGAGTTTGGAAAGTTCTGTGCTGCAGGGTCTATATTGAGCCTCACTAGTCCCCAAGAAGACAGCCACATGCAGGGAATGCTCCTGTTGTCCTGGGGAGCTGACACTGCAGGGAGGGGAGAATGACCCACAGATTTGATGAGCTTTGTACTTTTCCATTGCAGGAGCCAATGGATGTTGTGGAGCTGTTTGGCCTCTCAGGAATACAGCACACTCCCATCAGCATTAAAAATGCCAGAGTTTCCCAGGTGAGAGAGTTATTTCCAGGGACCTGGGATAGCATTTGAGGGAGGCAGGATTAGCCCCAGATCTGTGCCAGGTTGATGCTAACACAGGCAATGATTGTGTTTTCTTGTAGCACTACAAAGCCAGTCTGACTGCAACCTTCAACCTGTTCCCGGTGAGTGACACTGCTGCAGCACAGGCTTTCCCTGGCATTTGTGATCCCTGTCCCACAGGGGCAAGGACCCACACAGACACGCACTCTGCTTCTGTCTCTGCTCTGTCCTGTCCATCTCCATCCTGCTGATGTTCTCCTTGCCCTACAGGAGGCTAAATTTGCTGTGGTTCTGGAGGAAGATCTTGACATTTCCGTTGACTTCTTCAGGTAAAGTTGGGGGTTCCTGTGTGGGATCATTTCCTGGAAGCTGTCTGGATGCTCAGGAGAGGCCAGATCCCTGCCAGCTGTAGGTCACTTATCTGAGGCTGAGCAGACCCCAGGCAACAGCCATCACTGAGCTCTGCCTTCAGAGTCTTGAAGCCACTGTCCTAGCAGTCAGTACAGGGTGACTTCAGAGTTGGGGATCTCTTCCTAGTTTGCTTTTTGGGGACTCTGATCCATTCACATGGCTGGGGCATAGCCAGAGGACAGGGCCAGTGTCTAATGAGACTCCTGTTTCTTGTTAAAGAGACTGATGGGCAGGAAACAATGCTGTCCTTTCCCCATGGTGAGATGTAGCTTAGCTTGTTTGGGTGCTCCTCCCCTGGTCTCCCAACAGCATCAGCTATCTCGGGCCAAAAACTGGGATAAGTGGTTCCGGCAGTTGGGGGTGGCTCATCTCTTGGTGGAGGGTTTGCATGGTAGAAGGATCTTTGACCAAGGTCAACTCTTTCTTCAGCTTTCTTAGCCAGACAATCCACCTTCTGGAGGAGGATGAAAGCCTGTACTGCATCTCTGCTTGGAATGACCAGGTGGGTCAGGGAAGGATGGTGGAGCAGGGCCACCTCTGCCCTGTGTTGTTCCCATGTCAGACTGTGGTCTGTGTTCCATCTTTAAAGCCAGATGTGTCCCCCCAGGTCATCCCAAGTGTGTTTGTCTCCCCAGCCCGGGACTTTTCAGAAGTGCCCCTGCAAATCCCCATCCTGTCCCTGCCATATGATTCCCAGTGGCTGTTCCCTTCTTCCCATGATGAGAAATTCAACAGAGCACAATGCCTCTCTTTTTTGATGGGGAGGGGTGCGTTCAGGGTGCTGAACACTCCCATAACATTGCAGGGCTATGAGCACACAGCTGAGGACCCCTCGCTCCTGTACCGTGTGGAAACCATGCCAGGCTTGGGATGGGTGCTCAGGAAGAACCTGTACAAGGATGAGCTGGAGCCCAAGTGGCCAACCCCTGAGAAGGTGAGTACCTTGGAAGGACCCTGTCTTCTACACCCCTGTCTCTGCCCAGCAGCAGTCACCGATCTCACCCAGTCCATGGAGGGGCTATCCCTGTGCTTATACTGGGATGCCCAAACAGAATGGATTGGGGATAGGCCGTGACTTGAGGAGGCACATAACCCTCCACAGAGCTGGGGCCAAAGGGGCTGGACCTGGTGAGGGCACCCAGAAAGGTCCCTGTCCCCAGGGTTGTGTGTGAGTAGCAGTTTCCCCTCCCCAGCTCTGGGACTGGGACATGTGGATGCGGATGCCGGAGCAGCGGAAGGGCCGGGAGTGCATCATCCCGGACATCTCGCGCTCCTACCACTTCGGCATCGTGGGGCTCAACATGAACGGCTACTTCCACGTGAGTGACCTCCCACAGCTCCCAGGCCCTGTCCTGGTGCTGAGCTCTGACTCAGACACCTCTCCAAGCAGTGGGGATGCTTGAGGTCATCTCCAGGTATTGCTGACCCATGATCAAACCTAGTTTTCCTTTCCTCCCCTCTCTCTTCCTCCCAGGAAGCCTATTTCAAGAAGCACAAGTTTAACACAGTTCCAAATGTCCAGCTTAAAAATGTGGAGAGGTGAGTGCTGGTCACAATGAGATCTTGATGAAACAGTTGCTTGGCCTGACCCTTGTCTTCTTGTGCTGGAGTCATCTCCCATCTGGAGCGGCTCTAACCTCCTGCATCAGCACTCTGGCCTCTGCTGGGGAGTCCTAGCAGTGGTTTTTGCAAGGTTGGGTTCAGCTGCCCTTGCTCCAGGTGGACATGTTGAGGGGTCATGGTTTTGCTGTCGTGGTTTGACAGTCCCCGCTCTCCATGTATTGGTTCCAGCTGCCTTTAATGTTAACACTCGAGCAGTCTTAAATTTGGATCAGTCTGACTCTGCCCTGATCTCTGTGTTCTCTCCCCCTCCAACAGCTTGAGGAAGGATAACTATGAGACCGAAATTCATCGACTCCTGGGGTGAGTGTCTGCTGGAAGGTGGGGAGTCCAGAGGGCACACTGGGTGAACCAATCAGAACAGAAATGGGAATAGGGAGAAGTTGGGGTCCCCTCTCATCCTTGTACCATTTCCACAGTGAGGCTGAGGTCTTGGACCACAGTAAGAACCCCTGTGAGGACTCCTTCGTGCCCGACACTGAGGGCAAGGTCTACGTCATGTTCATCAGGATGGAGCAGGAAGCAGATTTCACCACCTGGACTCAACTTGCCAAGGTGAGGCCCCTGACATGGCCTGTCCTCAGCCCTGCACTGGTCTCTGCATTGCTGGGAAACACCTGGCTGTTGTTCTTGGGTTTGCCCATGGCATTAACACAGTTCACCAAATGGGTTTTTGTTGTCCCTGGGTGATGTCGAAGCTCTTGGTGTGGCTGGAGAGATGCAGCCCTGTGCCACCCCAGTCTTGGGGTCTGCTGTGTCTTAGTGAGGGCAGAGGTTTTGTCTCTTCCCATGCCAGGGGACATGTGGCCCTGGTGTCCATGCCCAGGCTCTGATGCCTTTTCCTCCCTCCTCACCATCCTAGTGCCTCCACATCTGGGACCTGGACGTCCGCGGGAACCACAAGGGGCTGTGGCGGCTCTTCCGCAAGAAGAACCACTTCCTTGTGGTGGGGGTCCCTGCCTCCCCCTACTCGTGAGTATCAGGGACATGAGGGTCTGAGTAATGCCCCATCCTCACGGCGCTGTCCCCTACCAGGCACACACATCATCCACTTCTGTCCCAGCCCAAACCTCTGGGGACACCAACCTCACTTCTTAATCAGTGTGGTGGAAGGGAGGCCGGGATACATTCCCAGGGTTGGAGGGTATTGCAGTGGGAAGGAGATCATGCCAGGCAGTGCTGTTGGAAAGTGGGGCCCTGAGGAAGAGCACCAGCCCTGCCTGTTCCCATCCAGTTCCCTCACCTGCAGGTCCAAGAAGCCCTCGTCAGTGACACCAATCTACATGGAGCCCCCTGCCAAGGAGGAGGGGGCGGTGGCAGTGCCAGCAGTTGCAGCAGCA
Organism: Petroica traversi; assembly: GCA_025920805.1. Classification (NCBI taxonomy): domain Eukaryota; kingdom Metazoa; phylum Chordata; class Aves; order Passeriformes; family Petroicidae; genus Petroica; species Petroica traversi. The sequence goes on from JAHLSL010000008.1 coordinate 8,672,767, forward strand.
GAGCAGACGTGAGGCTGGCAGCTGGAAGCAGAGGGGACCGGGGCAGCCAGAGACCCCCACGGTGCAGAGACAGAGTTGGCAGCAGCTCTTGGAGCCTGGTGACTGGATACAGACTCCTGGTTTGGGCTGCAAAAGCAGATGTTGGGCTCCCTCCAGCCCCCTGCTGTGGCTTCCCTTCCCCTTGCACAGGACAGGGTCCTTCCCTGTAGATATGCCACCCCCATCCCAGGAACTTGGTTTTTTTAACACAGACACTGTACTAACGCTGCTCGTTTTGCCCCCTCGCTGGGCAAGGCTGGAGGAAGGAGATGCTCAGCTGGAGCCTAGAGGGGGCCTCAAAAAACACCTCTGCTCTCCTTTTTGGCTCTGAAGTCCTGAGGAGGCAGCATGGTGTGAGTGCTGCAGCCTGCCAGCTGGGTGTTATTTATTAACTCTTGCCTGCTGGCTTTGTGCCCCATGGTGAACACAGTGCTGAAGAGGGGATATTCCAGCCTCTCTCCTGTTACCAGCACGATGGATACACCGTGAAGACTGTGTGCTGGGCTGGACATCTTCCTGCACACTGAGTTTGCTCTGGTGGCTGCAGGCACTGGTGCAGCCCAGCTCACAGAAAAGGGAATGCTGGAGAGGAGCTGGACTTGCTGCGGACACAGAGGGGATACCCCACACCCACCACAAGGGCAGTCAGTCCTGGAAGCTGGAGGTGATTGGAGATGGAAGTGGACCAGGCTATGTGCTCTGGTTCAAGCTGTGCTCACCCACCTTCTCTGTGGGGAGCAGCCCTGCCCCTGGGTGGTGGGAGAGGGGGTGAAAGTGCCTTGCAGAGCGAGAGGGGAGCAGCCAGCAGGTATCCCCTGGCTGCAGGGGCAGAGGGCCAGGGTCTGGAGTGAGAGATGCTGCACTATAGTCCTTGCTGTGGTACTGTACCCTGTCTCTCCATCTTCCCTGCCCTGGTATCCCCTGCTTTTGCTGAAGGCAGTGGGAGTTTCTTCTCCTCCATCACCACCCTCCTGCAGAAAGTTGTTGGCAGGGAAGCTATGAGGTGGTCTGGGATGGGCAGCCTGGCCCTCCCACTGTGGTACACCCCTGGTGCAGAGGGAAAGGGAGAGGGTTCCGTGCCTTAGGAAGGATCCCAGGGCCCCCTCCCATCCCCAGCCATTTGGTACTAATGTCCCTGCACCCCACGGGGGCAGCCCTGCTCCCCTTGCTCAGTACAGCTCTCCTTTCATCTGTGCAGCAAGAGATCCATTCTCTGCCCATCTCCTGGCCTCGGGCAGGGATGCAGTGCTCTGGCTTGCCTTTGGGAGAAGGAGTTGCTGCTCAGCCCTTTCCCTGAGGCTGCAGGGACTCTTACCCTTCATTTTTTCACTGTGAACTGAGCATCGGGGTCTACACTAACTTATTTATTTATTGCTTCTGGGGAGGGGTGGATGACAGGAAGCAGCATGGAGAGCTGGCAGCCCCCAGCCTGCACAGGGGCAGTCATGGGAGGTTTGTCTCCTGTCCCTCTGGCTCCACCCTCTGTTCCCTGCTTTCCTCCCTTGCCCAGAATAGGAATGAAAACTTGTGAACCAGGAAACTCCTCTTGGCCAAGTTGATCCCAGAGTGGATGCAGCACAGCTCTAGCCTGGCTGCAGGGACTCTGACCCTCTCAGTCCCTCACATGCTTGCCCCAGCAGCAGGGATGGGATGGGATGAATGCAGGAAGGGAACAAGAGTGTGCAGAGTGGCACTCTGGAAGCTGCAATACCAGTCTGGGGCTCAGCCCTGCCCTCCACAGCCACCCCCAGTGCTGCCCTTCCATGGGACTCTGCTTGGGCATGTGGCTCCTGTGCTGGCCCTCAGGGTAAAGCAGGTCTTCTAAGAGGATGGAAAAGGGACTTGTTTTCTTCTGAGAAAAATAGCTCACTCCCCATGCCCTGCTTTGGGAAAACTTCCATGGTTCTCCACTGCCTTTCCTTGGCACCTCTGTTCCCAAGGCTCAGTTTCTCTTCCCCTTGGAACTAAATGCACCCTCTTTTCCTTCTCGGGTAGGGCTCAGGCTTGGCTTCCTCCCAGCTCTTTGTGGGACTGGGGAAGGTGGTCCTGGGGAGAGGGGATGGCTAAACATGAGTTCCCCTCTCCTCCCCTGCCAGCCAGGAGTCTGTGGCCCCCTGCTCTGAGTGAAGCAGGACTCGAATGGTGGGCTTTAGGCTCCCCCCTTCTCCACACACTAGGCCAGGCCCATGGTTCTCCATCCCTCCCAGTTCTCCCAGCAAGGCTCCAGGGTGGCAGCCGTGGCAGGGCTGGGCGTCTGGCATCACCAGGGTTTGATGCTTTCTGAATTGAATTATTTTTTCAAGAGTAAACATTGCAAAGCTGTTGAGCCTCGTGTGTTTCATAGATGACCTTGTGCAGGGTCCAGGGCTGGGGTCCCTGGCTCTGGGGTCCTGCCTGGAAAGGACACCCCTCAGTGTTCTGGTGTCTTGCTCTGCCCAGAGCTGTGCAGGTTTGGCTGTGAGCTAACAGTGGCCCCAGGCCTGTGCCAGCAGAGGTCCTCTGTGTGGTGTCATGCAGTGCCAGCAGGGCTGGCACAGGTTTGTGAACTGTTTCCTCCTCAGGCTTTATCACCTTTATCTTCAGTTCAGCAATTGATGGAAACTCTGACGAGCTGCCTGGTGACTTGCCCCCGTCTTCCTCCTGGCACCTCCAGCTGCTGTGTCCTGAGAGCTACAGCCTTGTCACCCTCTTGACCATTCCAAATTTCTGCTCCCTGGGCTCACGTCTGACACCCTTTGTGTCCTGCCAACCTCAGTGAGGCAGTCTGTGCAAACTGCTGCGTTTATAGGAGCCTCCCCTCCTGAAACAGGGATGGCAGCAAAGCAGGTTAACCCCTTGGAGGGGAGCACCTGTGCCAGGCTGATGGGCAGCCTCAGCTCATCTCCCCCAGGTGCTGGTCATGCCAGGGCTCATTACTCAAGGGGCTCAGTCCTGGGAGCTCGTGAGATGAGCCGGGTCACTCATCATCCTGCCCTTTTTGGAGGGTCTCATTCACTTCCTGGTGTATCCTGCTGGGGCTGGGGCTGTCCCAGGAGCTGGCTGGGCAACTGGCCCCTCACTGCCCACCCTGGGACTCCGATGCAGTGGCTGCCACAGCTCAGCCCCGTGTGGCAGCAGCTGCAGCACGTGATGCCCGAGCTGCAGCCCCCCCCCCAGCCCGGCCTCCCTGGCTTTGTGCAGCCGTACAAAGGAGAACCTGTCCGGGCTGCTCCACCTCTCAGGAGCTGGCTGATAATTAAACAAAAGCAAAATAGCATTGGCATGAAACTTGACCTTTCCAGAGCTTGTGGGGGGTGGGGAATTTTGCATAATTTCTGGTGGTGTTTATTTTTATGCATCATGGTTTTTTGTTTGAGATCTCTGTGCCAGGGGAGCAGGAAGTCCCTGTGCTCCGATGATGGGCTGGAATGTGGGAGACAAGGTCCGGGCAGACCCTTCCCATGGCACATGGGCTCCTCTGTGCCCCACAGATGGAGGGAAGCGTCTTCCAGCCAGAGTCCTCTGGGATAACACACCCAGTCCTCTTGAATGGAGAGATCTCAGCACCAGAGGGATGCTCTGTGTGCTGGCCCCATCTCCTTCCCTGTGGGGGAGGGAGTCAGTGGTGCTGTGTCCAGACACCTGCATTCCAGTACAGGGAAGTGATCCTAAATTTTCACTGCCCCCTGCTCATAAAAATCTGAAAATGCCAAAAGCGTTTATGACTAAAAAGTCATAAATGCCAAGGTGCCCAAACTGCTCCCAGGAAAGGGCTCTGCTTGGCTTCTCCCCTTGTTCCCAGCTGTTGAGGGAGGTCCTTTCCCTGCAGCCAGCCCATCCCTGTCCCTGTTCCCTGCTGTGCCTAGGAACACAGGGTTGCCACCTCCTGTGCCCACGTCTAAGGTAGGTGGCAAATTAATCTTCAACTGGGTATCCAGGATTGCTGTGATGGTTATTGTGCCATTCCTGCCCAGTGCAGCATTAATGATTAACACGCCAGGTTCAATGTCATCTCGTGCCTGCTGCCTTCTGAATAGCCCTTGCATCGCCTCCTCTGATATCCCAACAAAGTAACTAGGATATGGAGCTGCCTAGAAAGCACTACTGGCACTCAGGATCGTTTATCTGAGGAAGAGGAGAGAGGGAGTCAAGCAGGAAGTCTGTGTCAGGAGAAGTGTGCATTGCCTCACTTCTTCACCTGGAGCAGCCTGCACCCTTCAGGGATATCCTCCCCAGTCTGGGAACATCCTGGCCCAGCTGTTACAGCAAGCAGGGGAATTTCCCCACAGCGGGCACTCCTTGGGCAGCTGATGCTGGATGAGTTTGCTTTTCCTTCTTATTTACCCCTTTTATCAGCACAAACACGAAGAGGTTCCTCCTTCTTTCCACGTACCTGTTCCCATTAATGCTAATTCCCAGGAAGGAGGGGGTGGCTCCTTTCCTAAATTGCCGATCACTGCCCACGCCCTGACAGCAAAGAGCCTGCTGCACACAGGGTTTCGCCTGCTGTGCCCCGGGGCAAGCGATGCCGGAGGAGAGTGCGCCCTACAAGTTTCCAGGAATTTTGGTCGGTGCGCGGCTCCCATCATGGCACTGGCTGCTCGCCCAACATCCCTGCAGCGAGACTTTGCCCTCCTGCCTTCCTTCATCCTGTATCCCAGGTGGAAAAGCAGAACCCCCCTCTTTGGCACACACCCAGATGTGCAAGGTGCTTGAGCCATCTCCTGCCATCTTCCCGGGGGCAATAAGGAAGTTTCTGTTTGCCAGGACGAGCTCTCAGGGACCTTTCGGCCTTGTGCTGTCAGTTCCTGATTGCCCCGGAGTGCCAGAATGGGAGAATTGGGCAAGTCTAGGGGTACAAGGTGCAGAGGTGGCACCCTCATGGGCTGGTGGGGATGGGTGGTGGGCTGGGATGTGCCAGGGGCTCGTGGGGACCCAGCTGGAACGGGATCTCCTGGGAGAGCCCAAAGGCTGTGGCAGTGCTGGGGCAGTGGAAGTGGAGGGCAGGGGCACAGAGGGAGCACAGGGACGCTGTGCCAGTCCGGTTTGTCCCCCACTGCTCTGCCTTTGGCTGCCAGGCAGGCAGGAGCTTCGAAGGGCAATTGGGAGGAATCATATCCGCAAGGAGAAACTGGTCCTTCAAGTTTTCCCGGCAGGTGGAGGGGAGGAACCAAGTCAGTGGTTGCAGGGTTATTTACGAAACTCAGTGCCACAGAAACAGCCAGTTCTGCCCCATGGGAACCCCATGGCCAGGAGGAGTTGCAAAGGGGGAAGGCAGCAGCTGGCCAGGCATTGCCCCTGAGCCTGCTCCACCCCGACAGAGTGGTGGTGAGAGGATGTGTGCCAGGAGCCAGCTCTGCAAGGCATCCCAAAAACGGGGCAGAAGAAGACATGGCCAGGTGTGCCCAGCTCTGTGCCAGCTGGGTCCTGAGCACCATAACACCTCCAGGAAGGGCTTCCTGGCAGCTCCTGCATACTTGCAGAGGGAAAAGAGGCATAAAAGCCCTGACCTCACCCATGAGGTGACACCACTTTATGGTGCAGTTTATGGTGGAATTGGGGACAATTCACTGTCCAGGAAAGACAAGGCTATTTTCTGGCAGCTTCCACCACACCTTGGGGCAGGACCAAGTCCCATGGCCTCAGGGCTGAGGAACCTGGGTGGGGAGTAGGTGCCCATGCCTGTCTCACTGTCCCCTGCCAGTGTGGCAGGTACTGGATGGCACTGGGGAGCTGCTGGGCATGGCATTACCTCTGTGCAGCCCCGTACCTGGGGCAGGAGCTGATAAGGGGGTGCCACAGCAGGCCCAGAGCAAGGCAGTGCCTGGGGAGGCTGTTTGCATGCTGGCCTCCTGCCACCCACCCTGTGCTTCACACCCCCTGCCCCACAAGCAGAGAGGCTGGAAGCCTCATGGCAAAAACAGGCTGAAGGAGCCCTTGTGAGCACCCACCCTGGCTGCACTTTTGAAATGGGGAAACTGAGGCAGAGCAAGTGCATCCTCAAGGGTGGAGAAGGAGTAGTGCTGGGGAAAGATGTCTGGAAACCCCCCAAGCCCACCCATGGCCTCCCACATCCCCACACACAGAGGGAGGGCAGGTGCCTGACAACAGGCAGTGCAGGACAATGCTGGGGTGTTATTCAGAGGCGACGCTGGCAGGATCCATCCTTTCTCACCACCCCATTCCAGGTTCCTGTGCCTGATGGGGACACAGGAGCCCCCCAGCCAGCCCTGCCTTTCAAGCCAAGCTGTTGCTCAGTCCCTCACTGGGTGTTGAGAGCAAGCAGTGGCTGTTGCAGAGGATGGGAGTGGGGCTGGTGGTCCCCCCTGCACCCTGTCTGTTGTGCAAACACAGGGCTGCTGTTTCCAAGCACCTGAACAAGTGAGGAGCCACAGGCAAGGAGGGCGGGCAGGCTCTGGGAAGGGCAGGGCTGGGCTGCCTGCAAGGACAGGGCAGGGAAGGTGGAGGGAAGGCGAGGCAGCCCCCACCCCTGGGAGAGGGTATTTATTGAATAACACCAAGATCACCTCCAAAAATCAACTGCAGAAAATAATTTGTATCCAAGATGAAAAATTTATTTGGCTTTTTTTTTACAGCATGGAGAGGGGCTCAGGCACAAAATGACAGGGGGTTTAAGGGGCAGCCCCAGCCCCTTCAGAGCCAGGGACCAGCAGGGCTGTCTTCATGCCAGGGAAGGGGCAGAGACCAGCCAGCACCCAGCCAGCCCCTCTTTCAGGGGACAACATGGTAACAAGGCCAGGGCTGGCAGAAAATGGGTGCAGGAGTAGATACATCCCCAGTGAGGGTGTAGTACCACCTATAACTGATGCAGGGGGACACAGCCGGGACAATGTGAGAGAGGTACCCGCCTGCAGGAGTTTGTCAAGACATCACTGTGCCACTGCCAGATCAGCAGCCCTGAACAGCCCCTGTGCTGCTTTATCTCCTGCGGCATCAGCCAAACGGACCAAGCAGCTTCTCCCAACACCCCCCCCATCAAAAACCACCCCAAATCTCTATGTACAGACTCCATATGCCATATCAGTACAAAAATATACACAAACTCTACAGATCCCAGCTCAGTAGATCAAAATACAGCTACAAATCACAGTGCACAGGAGAGCATCAGACCCAGGGAGGGATGGGGTCCCCCCGAGAGCATGGCACACCACAGGTGCACCCCAGCATGAGGGGGTGGCAGGTCATCCTCCTGCCTCGGGTGGGGTCACTTCTCATCCAGCCGACAGTACAGGTACATGGAAACTGCCATGGCTGCAATCTGGGGGTGCCAAGGTGCAAATCAGCCCCCTGAAAGGTGCACCTCCCTCCCCTTCCCAGCGCGGGTTTGGGTCACAGCCCACCATCCCCAGTGCCCAGGGAGGAAGCCTTGGGAGCCTGGAGCTGCAGGTGGTCCATGGAGCTGCAGCAGCCCCCTGGGCCCACCCAGGCTGTCCCAGCTCCAGCTCCAGGCACAGGGAAGGGGCAGCCCAGGAGAGCTCAGGCACTCACCTCCAGGGCAGCAATGCCGGCTGCCACACCCCCTGCCACTCCTGCGTTGGTCCTGATTTCATGCAGTATCTGCTGGAAACAGCCCTGCAGGAGGCAACCACGCAGGTGAGGATGGCAAGAGGTGGTGATACCCCAACTGCATCCCCAGAAAGGCAGATAATGCCTCTCCAGCCTAGAGTACCCAGCCATGGAGAAGGTCTGAGGGCTTCAGGGGACAGCTCAGCCACTTCTCAGACCAAATATTGGATGGGGAAGCAAGGAAAGGAAGGGAAGAAGCAGGTCAAACACCCACAAAGGCAGAGTGATGCCTGGGTTCATGCCCCGCACCTCGCATGCCAGTCTATTCCCTTTAGGACCAGAGCAACATAACAGCTTCACTTGTCTCTACCAGGGACAAGCCAAGGCCACCACAGCTTCCCCCCAGAACCTGCAGCCCACGGGATCACCATGTGGAGTGGGGTTGGAGCTGCAGGACAGGTGTCCCTCCCTGTGCCTGGGCACCCCCCAAGGCAGGCTCTGCCAGCAGGCAGGAGCCACCAGCACATCTGTACCTGGACGTTGGTTTCTGCAGCCAGCGTGCTGCTGCAGGGCTCCTGCATGTCACAGCACTGACTGGGGTAGCTGTGGTGTTTCTCATAAAAGTAGGAGTTGTTGAAGTCTGTGTAGTTATTCAGGCCACAGCACTGGACCTAAGAGGGAGAGAGAGGAAGGGATGGGAAGAGAATCCTTCAGGTCTCCTTCCAGGCTCCGACACCATCTGGACCCCACTGGTAATGGAGGGTGTCACCCAGCTCAATCCTGCTTCAGCTGTCACCAGGATTTTGCCCCACACACCATCACATACAGCTGTCACCCCACTAGGTCCCAAGCAGGTGTTCCCAGGAACCTGGGAAACAGGAGGTGATGACAGCCCAGCACTTCCAGAACTGTGATGTGTTCCCCACTCCCATCTCCCTGTCCCACCCAGATGTGACCACCTAGCCTGTGTTAGGAGCATCCCGACCCACAGGTGAGTCCCCAGGGCTCAGCACACCTCTGTCATGGTAACATTCCAGATGTGTGTGAACGTGGCATCCGCCCCATACTTGTCCTTCAGCAGTGGGGTCACCAGACCTGTCAGCAACGTCTCTGCCTGGAAGAAAGGCCAGAAAAACACCATCAGAGAAGGTCCTGGGGGGCACCACAGAGCTGAGCACCCCCATACTGCTATCAGCCTATGGAGATGAGACCAAAAAGACCCAGCATGGCTGAAGTCACACCATGTCCACTTAACCCACAGAGATTTCCCCATTCCTCACTGGCCAGTGCTTTATGGCAGCAAGGTCACTTGTGCCAGTGAGTCATCTGATAAGGGCATAAGTGGGGGAGCCAGGAATGACGTTTGCCCTGCAGCCGCCTGCTGCAGTGCCTAATGAGGCACTCACCTTCTCCCCAGGTGGTTTTCTCAGGTGCCTAATAATGGGGTGAATTTGCTCAGCATGAGGCAATAGGGACTTCCTCCCCCAGTGGCTCCTACCCTCAGAGGTGAGGAGGTGTCAAGCCCAAGCTGGTTAGGGACTGAGGGGCTGGACACAAAGTAGTGGGCAAAACTTGTCCTGAAAAATGCGGGTGATGATACAAAGAAACCCCTGTTCCCACCACCCTCAGGCTACTCCAACCAGCTGGTGCCGGCAGTAACCAGCTGCCCTTCCTCCTGCAGCTTCCACACCCATGGGCAGCGCTTCCAGCCCATGGCTCCTGTTTTCCCAAGGGGCAGGACAGGTCCCAGATCAGCCCAACCCAAGACTTGGATATTGCACTCACAAGACCTGTGAAGACCAGAGCCACCACAGCAGCAGCAACTTCGGCAATGAAGATGATCAGCACCACTGAGAAGAACTAGGACACAGCAAGGGGAGGGAGGTCAAACCCACAGCCAGAATCCTCAGCGGCCCCTGGAACTCATCTGCTTCCCCAGGGCTCAAGCCCTCCCACCTCGTTGCCTTCAGCTGTTCTCCTGGGCAGGAGCAGCCCAACCTTGGGGTCCTCCAGCCCTCCACTGCATGGGCTGAGCTCTCTGGACACACTCCAAGAGAGACCTCAGCTCAGCAGCCCCTCCTGCCTTCTCTTACCCTTTCCTGGGGCAGACTTTGAGTCCAGCACTGCCTTTCCAAGGGCCACCCAGACTGCCATCACATGGAAACACCCACAGAGAACATCTCCAGTGAAATCGGCCCATCAAGTCTCCCCCACCACAGACCCAGCTCAAACGAGGCTCCATAAGAAGGTCAGTCTGGTCCATACCATCATCAGGAGACATTTGCTCTCCTTCTGGGCGCCGTAGCACCCGAGGAAGCCGATCACCAGCAGGATGGCACCAATGACGATGAGGAGGTAGCTCACATTCACAACCTGCAGGATGCTAGAGGAGAGCGCCCCAAATATATTCAGGAATGACGCTCCATCCACTTTGACCCAGATGCCAACTCCCAGGAGGGTCCCGCCACTGAGCTGGGAGGAGAAAGGCAACGTCAGCTTCCAGATAGGCACAAGATTTGATATTTGGGGAAGGCCCTGGCCCAGGTGTTTCTCCCCCGGGCAGTTTTTCACCACACCAAAGCAAGACCTTGTGGCAGTGCAGGCAGCTCAGGGCTTTGGCAGATAGATCAGCACCTTGAAACACACCCCACCACCAGCACATCTCCTGGGCAGTGTCACAGCTGCCCCCTCCCCAGCCAGAGGGGTTTCAGTGCCAGCAGTGGAGCAGCCAAGCCAGCAGTGCCACCAGCCTCCCCATGAGCCACACGGCCAGTTTGGACGCTGGCCACCATCACCATGGGCTGCCACAAGTTCCTCCATACAGAGCAGCTGCCTGCCCACCCACCCAGAGAAGAAGCTGAGCAGCCCCTGGCCCCAGACAGTCACACGCTCCTGAGCCAGGTCAGCGCTGAGCTCCTGCAGTCTGTGCCAGCCCTCCCTTCTGCCCGCTCAGCCTTCCCCACCACACTCAAATCCTGGCAGGAGCTTTACAGAGGGATTGTTTCACCAGAGCGAGCCGGGAGCTTTGCACCCCCTCCTTCCCAAGGCTGTGTCCTACCACACCCCCTTCCAGGCGGCTCCTGCAGAGCCAGGGTAGCTCTTGCGACCCTTTGCCCTGGGTGGGAGTAGAGCCTGCATGTGCTCTGAATTCCCGATATCCAGAAACCCCAACGCCACAGTCACACACGGGACTGCTCCCCTACAGAAAACTCCGCGTTCTGGGGCGCTCAACATCTTCCAAAGCTTCAGCACAGCGAGGGACAGGGACAGCTGATGCAACAGCCACTGTCCCCAGAGCACGGCACAGCCCTCGGGGCTTTGCAAGTCCCACCTGCCCACACTCTCCACCCCATCGCCCACAGCAAGGAGCAGGAGAGCCCAGCCAGACCCACCCCACACCCGGCTCCGGGGGCTCCCCGGGACCGCCTCCCGCACACCTCAGCTCCCGGGGCGCACTTACGAAGATGGCCAGGTTGAAGAGGATCATCATGACCTTGATAAAGGTGAAGAACCCCATCTTTGCACCTGGGGAGAGCAGAGAGGTTACCGGGGAACACCCACCCAGCACGGCTGCTGCCGTCCCGAGAGCCCCACGCCCCTCCAGGAGACACCCAGGGGTTCCCCCGGGCGGGGAGGAACAGAACCCAACTTACCTGACGGGAAAGCAGATCCCAACACCCCGTCCCGTCCTGCCCCAGCCCGCTGTGCCTCCACCGCCTCGCAGGTGCCGCCTTTA
>JAHLSL010000008.1:8699047-8733535 GCA_025920805.1 Petroica traversi
TAGAGGGGCTGCGCTGCGCGCTCCGAGCGGCGGCCCGGGCGCCGAGCGCTCTGCCTGGAGACTGCTCACGTGCCCGGGAATTAGGTCAGGTCTCGGGGGGGATCAGCGAGCAACGGTGGGTCCGGGGGCTTCAGTGGGGCTGCCAGGGGCTGCTGCTAGGCAGAAAGGGTCGGGGAGTGAGCAGCAGCTTGGGGGGCCTCACGCAGCTCCCCCCCCATCACCACAGCGCGGGTGCCCGGGGAGGGAGCGCATCCCCATCCTCATCCCTGGGATGCCTCAGGGGGTCGGAGGCCCCCGAGGGCTCTGGTTTCCCCTGGCCAAGCTCACTCCACCAGGATGACTTTCCTCCCGAGCGTGAGGCGCCCCGGTGCCTGCGGCACTGCTTTTTATTTATACCTGCAGTGGAAATAAACCCCGTGTCGTCAGAGCCTGGCGAGAGGCATGAGCTCATCTCTTATATTTGGTGGTGATGAAAGAAGGGTAAATAAACGGCAGCAGCAGAGACATCCCTGCCAGACCCATCAGGGAGAGTTGGGGGTGAGTTTTTGCCATCCCCTCCCATAGCTGCTGGGGAAACTGAGGAAGGGGATTGCCTTAGGGTGCAGCATCGGTGGGCACCCACAAAGGGAATCCCAGCACCCCTACCCTGGCTGAGTGCAAGCCAAGGGTATGGGGAGGTGAAACCCAGCTGGGAGAGTGTTTGGGGCTGGCAGGAGCTCCTGTGCATGGGCAGGGGGTGTCCTGGCAGCTGCCAAGTCCCCAGCACAAGGTACCAGCAGGCTGGCTGGGAGAGGTCGCGATGATGCTGAGTCAAAGCTGGGAAATATTCCCTGATTTGGTGCACAGTTTCCCAGCAAAGCATCACTGTGAGATGCCCAGAAATGCCTGGTCAGGTCCTCAGACAGGCAGCATTCGTGCTGGGAATGTACAGCCCCCACAACGGAACAGCAAGGACATCTCTCTGGCACCCACGGATAATTCAAACTAAAAGATCTGGAAGGGGTAGGGAAACTCCTCAGTTGGTATTTCAGTCAGCCCCAGGGTGGTTTGGGTGCCCCTCTGCCACAGGGACCACGCACCTGAGAACATCTCACTGCAGCAGCGCTTGGTGGCCAAGGTCCAGCTTAGCCTTTGGATTCCCTGCTGGGAAAGGGCCCTGGGTGCTGGGCAGGGTCTGCACCATCACCCACGAGCTGCTCAGGGCTGGGGGAGCAGCTGTCACCTGTGCCACACGCGGGGACAGCTGGTTACCAGGACCCGCTCAAGCCTCTCCTTCAAAACAACCCCCACCTCCCCCACAGCCCCTCCTGGCTAAACATCCTCCGCGTTTACCGAAACTCGGGCTTACTCACGCCTCCCCGGCTGCCTCAGCTGCGGGAGAGGTCCTGGAGTTTCCTGCCCAGCCTGACTCAGCCCGAAGCTCCAGCACCTTTCTGCCTCCGCTGGGATGTGGGCTCTGGAATCCCAGTGGGAGGAGGCTGGAATTCTTTCCCTCTGGGCCAGTGGTCACCCCATGCACCCTGTCCCCAGTCCCAAATGTATTCCTGCTTTTCACTTCTCTATGGCAAGGCATGCTCTCTGCTGGTCCCCGGATGCTGGCTCTGCCAGCAGGTCAGCAAGCAGGTTGTGTGCTGGAGGGGGTTGGTATGGGGTCGAGTTTGGGGTTTTGGGGTGTTTTCCTTCTATTTATGGCAGGCAGATGGAATCCCTCCGTCATTCCTCCATCATTCCCCTGGGGAAAGGATGGGAACATCTGGAGAGCAGCAGGAGAGCATTGACTCATCCTGCAGCTTCATTAACTTCTTATAGCTGGTTATCATCTCCCTCAGATAAGAAGAGAGCAGCATCCGTGGGGTCAGGCCGGCGGTAATTGTCTGGGAAGGCTCCAGGGTTAACCCTTCCCCTGCTGCCGGCTGAGCCTCCCCGAGCTGCCGGGGCACAGCCGGTGCTGGGGAAGAGCTCGGAGCACCCCGGGGTTGTGGTCTCAGCCTGACGGGGAGCCCAGCTCGCCAGGGCAGCTCCTGGGGCAGGAGGATGCCGCTGCGTTTCTAGGAGGATGGGGACAACAGGCTAATGGCTACTTCTAGTCGGCGTGCCCGGAGAACGGTGCCGTCAGCAATCAGTCCCTGTCAGCGCGGTGTGAATCCCCCTGGTCTCCCCATCACGCCTCTCTCTGGGTGTAAAGATGTTTTTGAATCTCGCTTTGAAACCGGCTGAGCCTTCCCTTTGAACACCCCCCCCAGGCTCATGCCTAACGAGGCAAACAAGCTAATTAGGCCACGGTGGAGCCCGGGGCTGATCGCCTGGGGCCAGCGCCCGCCAGCGGCCCCTTCCCTGTGCAGGAACAGCTTGTGGCTGCTCTTCTCAATCCGTGCCAGCATCCTTAAGGCGAGTGACAGGTCCCTGCAGAAACCTTTGTGGCCGGTGGGAAGGGCTTGGGGGTTCGCTCGGTGCATTCCACTGAAGGGAAAAGCTCTCTGCAATGCAATGAGACCCCGGGACCCCCCCAGCAGCATCCCTGGGTTTTAGCCACGCACTGCGAGTATTCAGCCCAAAAGAGGTGTGGGAGCATCTTGTGGGACCCCTGACCCCACTCTCCTCCACATGCCCAGCTCACATGTCCAGGGCAGGTGCTAGCAAAAATGGGGAACTGACTGTCATCCCCCCAAAAAGCCAGGCAGAAATAACCCTTCTGGACATCCAAGAAGGTCCTGGAGTGTGGCTGGGAGATGGGAGCATGAGCATGGACCAGGATGGGGCTGGGGTGCAGCTGGCACAGCCCTGCCCACCTCAAGGACACCAAGGGCAGAGGGGTCCATGGGACGATGCTGTGACTTTGGGGGATGCCAGAAAGGCAGCAGCCCATTTGCCCGGGGTCACATTTGGCCACACTGGATGGCTGCCTACCCCAGCACGGTGGCATCTGTCCCAGCTGTCCCCACGCTGCCCCAGGACACAGTTCCCAGCCAGCTGAGTGCCTGCTCCTGACAATGAGGTAGCGTCTCCCATGGCTGGGTTAAAGGCTTCGCTTCGGGCATTGGCCAATCTGTTTTCTCTCCGTCTGGGAGCCAAGTGGAAGGCACTGGCCATAAGGGACCCACTGCAGCTTTGTGTTCCCACGCAGGCAGGCAGGATCCCAGGCTGCCTGGCCTGCAGCAGGGACATTCCAATGAGAGGAGATCAAGGTCAAGGTGCTCAAAACCAGCTTTTCCCAGCTGTTCCCCATCCCAGCCCTGCTGAATGAGTGTCTCTAAAGCCTGTCCCAGGAAATAGCATTTCTCCTCTCTTGGGTTTATTGTCCCAGAAGGAAGCACAGCTGGAATGGTTGGGAACTCACAACATTTTCTGCTGGAAAATGCTGGGCTCCATCTCCCAAAATGGCACCAATTTCATTGAAGCTGCATTTGGGTTAAAGACCCAGTAAGGAGAGGGAAAGGGGGCTCAGAGCAGGGCAAGTCCACTGTCTTGTCTATCACTCCAGGCCATTTGGGGCGTGATACAGCATCTTTAAGAAAATGACAAATTTTATTTTCTTTTTTTAAATTAACCATTTCAAACCATCCCAAATATCTTCACCTTTTTTATTATTTCCAACCCCCCGCACCCCTCACCCTCCAAATTCTCCAACAAGGAGAATTTCAAAACACTGTATTTGGGTCCAGTTTGAATCAAAGCCAGATTTTGAAACCTTCAGATCTTTGCAAAAGGCACCATCACCCTCCAGACAGCCACCACCCAGCCCAGCCAGGATGGGAGACCTCCAAGACAAACACATGAGGCAATACCAAAGGATGCTGAAAGGCTTCTTCCCCCTGGACCATGGTGAAGCAACGTCCCTCTGCTGGCCTGGCCATGGGGCTCAGCCTGACACATCCCACTCTCTGACTCCTGACAGACCGTGGGACATTCCTGCTCCTAGCACTGCCTCTGTCCTGAGCCCAGGACCCCTGAGCCCAGGCTGTGAGGCCTCACACTCCCTGTGTGCTTTCCCCCATTCCTGGAGCATCCTTCACCTCCCCAGGGCAGCCACCTCTCAGGATTGGGAGAAGTGATGCCAATTGGGGCACATTCACAGCATTTCGGGATCACTGGGGGTCACATGGACCTTTAGCAACTTGAATTGCCCGAGAACCATAACCCCATTCCATGGATGCATTTTCCAAGCAGTTCCTGCTGGGCTGGGGTTGGCACATGGCACCTGGCCCTGAAAACTGGAAGGTTCCTGGGGAGTTGCTCGGTCCTTCCCAGGGGTCCTGTCCTGCAGTGGGACCCCCGTGGAATGGTGAGAGTCCCCGTCCCATGCACTGGGTGTACAGTTTGCTCAAGGCAGAGATGCTGCCTCGTGCTCTCCTCGGGCACGTGGAGCTCAGGGTCAGTGGAAATTGGGACAGGGATATTTGCTGGGGGAGTGGTGGCAGTGAAATCATGCCCTGCCCCACAGGGGAGATGGGGCTTGAGCAAAGGAATCAACCCTCATGTCTGAAGGAAGGCCCACGGGGATGGAAGAGCCCCGAGCTTTGTGCCAGAGGGGAAGAAGCTCAGGCTCAGAGTTCTGTCTGTCTCTCCCTGCAGATCCCTTGGCTGTGGACATGGACCTGTACGAGGCCCAGACCCTGGCAGATGCCCTGAAGTGGTACCTGCAGGAGCTCCCCACGCCCCTCATCCCTCCAGCTCTCTACAGTGACTTGGTGCACATGGCTCAAGGTAAGCACACACGTTCCCCCCACACCTGGGACCTCTGTGGGGCTGGAGAAGCTTTGGGAAGCTCCTAGAAAGGCTTCTCAGCATCTCCAGGGTGGCTCTGACCCATTACCCTGCCCGAAGCTGCACTAAGGGCAGATTCTGGGAAGGACCATTGGGAACACCACCTGTGCCAGAGCAGCAAAGCAGCGTTTGGGAGATGCTCTGGGGAAGAAGGGGAGACCCAGGGGGCTGCTTTGCCCCCACCACAGCGAGGTCTTCTCCCTCTGCAGTGCCCGGGGGAGGAGGTGCTGTCTGCCAGGACAGGCAGCTGCCAAGGCTGGGTGATGCTGGCCCCAGAAGAAAGCGTTATTATAATGTTTTGGCTCCGCTGCCTGGGAATTTTTTCCTGTAATCTCATTAACTCCCAGCTTTATATGGGCACAGAAAATTCTCAGCTTTTTCAGCTTAGTGCCATTAGGAAGTACCTTTAGATCCCCGCAAGCTTTTGCACCTTTGCAAATGTATGAGACCATCGAGGTTTTAGTTTTATTCAAATTCTTTTCAAATAAACCGAGCAGGGCTCATACCCAGGTCAGCAGAGCCCATACCCAGGTCCATCCCATCAGTGAGCCTGGACCAAAACCCATCTCTAATGAGTCCTCACAGAGCCACTCAGCCCCTCCCAGCCTGAGGTCCCATGGGCATCACCAGGCACACAGGAAACTCTTGCCCACTGTGTTAGACAGGACCTGAACCTCTTGCTGCTTGTGAAATCAGGATTTTTTCCCCTCCACAGCAGCTCTCATCTCGCTGCCGGTTGCTGCAGTATCCTCCATCCCCGAGCATCACCTCCCCATCCTAAGCCAGATTAGTGCTTGAGCAGATCATATTCTTGGCTGCCTTAAGAGGCACTAAAAGATCACCCGTGGCCAGACCAGTGTGGTCTTTTCCTACCATGTCTTAATGAGAAAAGGCCATGGGCTCCTTGTGGCCTCCAGCGAGGCAGAAGGGACGCACGGAGAAGGTGAGGGATAACTCACACCCCATCCTCCCTGCCCTGCGCTGAGACACAGAAGAAATACCCCTGGGGCTGGTGGCACAGAGAAGCTGCCTTCCCCTCACCCGTCAGAGGAGAAATCAAAGGCTGCCTCCCTTCCAAGGATAAAAACGCAATTAGGAAGCAATTAGCTGGGTTGCCTCGTTAAGCAACTTCAAAGGGAAGCGCCTTTCCCTGCAGCCTGTGCTGCAGTGGGCTCTGCTCCTGGCACAACAGGGGCAGGAGGAGGAGGGGGCAGAACGGTGGAGAAACCAATGGGAAGAGGATTTCTCTGGGGCTTAAAATAAAACACTAAAATGTAAGTCTTTGAGGAGAGGTTGCTGGGTTTTGGCAGCCTGCCTTGCAAGGATCCTCTGCCCTGCTTGAGGCTGAGAGATGGGAAAGCAGCAGGATGACCACCTTCAAAAGGAGGGGGAAAACATCCCCAAATTCCCCCTTTGGCTGTGAGCTTCCTCCTGCAGGATCCTCTAGGAGCAAAAAAGTGCAAAAAAAGCAGGAATTGTGGCAGGGGAGGCCTGGAGCAAAGCTAAACCTCCCTCAGGAGCAGCTGATTGGAAACAAGGGCATCACCAAAACGGCTGGGTTGCAGCCCTGCTTTGGAGGGGATCCCAGACCCCTGCCCCTCCACCCTGGTGCACCCTGGCTCCAAGGATGGATGTCGGGAGCTGGCTGGGTTTTGGCCAAGCCTCAGTCCTGGTGCAAAGAGCCCGGGGAGCTGAGTCAGCCCCCGGCCGAGCCGGGCTTTGAAGCCAGCTGAAAGCAACCCAGCCCTGGGGACTTCCCTGTCCCCAGCAGATAAAAGGGCTGGGACAATGCAGGAATGGAGGATGGCTGGAGAGTGGCTGTTTCCTATGCCTGGGGCAGCATCGCAGTCCCAGGGCACTGAGCTCACGGCTCACAAGACCGGGGAGCCCCGGCCAAAGCTGCCAGAGGGCACCGGGGACATGGTGGGAGCTCAAGGGCTGTGGGCTGCTCAGGGCACCCGTGACAGTGGTTTTGGCAGCACCTCTGTGATGTGCAATGCCATTTACTGTCTGATTTTATTCATATGGGCAATTGGAGTATCACTGGAAGCAGCTGTACCCCAGTCAGCCCTCCCTGTGTTTGTTTGATGGGCTGTGAGACCAAGATGTGGGGGGGGCTGCAGGAGCCTCACTGCACCCCCACTGCAGCCCAGCTCCACATTATTTTTTAATCCTAAAAGGCTTTTTCCCACCCAGCTTGCTGTTTCTGCAGGGGAGGGCTGAGCCTTTATGTTCAGCAGATCCATTTCCCCACCTCTGCTCTGCTCTGCCTTTACTATGGCTGTGCTGTGCACAGGGCAGGGCTCTCACTGTTCTCCATTCAAGCAGCAGTGAGGGATTTTGAGGTGCAGCCCCTCCCAGGTGAGTGGCTCAGCCCTCTGAGCTCCCTCCCTGGATGTGCTTTGAGGGGGAATCTGCTAAAGGCACCTGACAGCTTGATCTGGTGTGGTATGCGTGGGTAAATGGGGCAGGCAAACCCCAGAAAGAGGTGGCCAAGACCCTGAAGAAATCATCTCTGCAGACCCTGGGATGTCCATGAGCCCCATGCCTGTCAGGAAGGGATGGGCTGCAAAGAAATAGTGGGGGGACAGGTTTGGCTCCCATGAGTGGCAAGGGGATGCCCCAACCTCCCAAACTGACCATTTTTCTCCTGTGTCCCCTCCGCTACAGAGACCCCAGGCATGGAGGAGTGTGGCCAGCGAGCCAGAGCCCTGCTGGCCCCCCCAGCCCTGCCCCAGCCTCAGGCCCTGCTCCTGCGCCAGCTCGGCCGCCACTTCTGCCGCCTGTGCCAGGGCAGCCACCGCAGCCGCCTCTCGCCCCGGCTCCTCGGGGAGCTCTTTGGGGAGCTGCTCCTCCGCCCCGTGGCAGCCAGGTGAGCTCCCTGCCATGCACGGGACAGGTGGGTGAGGAGGGTGGGTAAGGCTGTGCCAACCAAGCTGGATTTGCTGTGTGACAGCCCAGCAGTGCCACAGCCACAGGGGCTCCCAAGGGGGAAGCCAGATGTGGAAGCTGCCGCTCCAGCTGTGATGCTCAGATGTGGCACCTGTTCCCAAAGTGACCAGGAATGATGAACACACGAGACTGGGATTCCCAGCATTGCCTCAGGCCCACAGCAGATCCACTGGGGTAGCTGGCTGCTGTTCCAGGGAGCTGGGGCTCTCCAGGGACGTTGAACTGCTGGTGTCCTCACACACCTCTCCTCTTCCTCACAGCACTGAGGCAGGCCCTGAGCTCCGTGCAAGGATCCTCGAGTCCTTCATCATGGCCAGTGAGGTGGCAGAGCTGCCAACAGCTCCAGGTAAGAGACATCTGGCTGGTGGCAGAGGGGGGACAGAGGGTGTGACATTCTGAGCAGTGACAGCAGCAGGTCATGGGGCAGTTTCAGTGGCTGGTCAGTGACAAGAAGGTGCTTGGTCCCCATGGCAGTGTCCACGCTGTGCTGGCTTCCTGTCCCATTTCTCTCTCTCCTTTCTCCTCAGAGACCCTGATTTGGGGGCATTTCTTTGCAGGCACTCAGAAGGTTTGCAGCTTTTTCTGGTTTCATGTCTCTGCCATTGTGCTCTGGTCCCTGGGTTTGTGATGCAAACAGGTTCAGCTCCCCCTTCTTGGGGCTTGGTATGAGGTGGGGGCTCTTGGTGGGGGGCTCGTGGGCAGCTTGTTTAGGAGAGCAGGGATCTGGGTATAATCTGGGAGGAAAAAAATAGCAGCATGACCATGAAATGGCAGGAAAGTGCCTACTAGAGGATCCAATCAGGATTTATGATTTTTGACTTGCATTTAATCCCCATGTGTGCAGAATCACGCTGCATCCACTGCTGCTTCCCCCACAGGGCATCCCCAGGGTGGGGATGAGGACAGGCACTTGTCCCCCACCTCTCCATGCAGGGACAGCAGCCAGGAGAGTGGCTTTTTCTGCAGATTTCGATGAGCCTCACCCCCAGGGCTGCAGTCCTGCCCCTTTCATTGCCGACACCAGTGTTTGTCTCCAGCACCTTTTCGCTCTTTTGCTCTGCTGGCTGCCTTCTCTTGTCCCTCTTGCTGGGTGGCAGCTTGAGATCCCACCAGGGACAAAACTAAAGCACATGCTCCCTGTGCCCCCTGCAGCACTCCAAGGATGGGGGGCAAGTGGTCCATCCAAGCAGGGATGTGCATGGGAGGGAGAGAGGGTACTCAGGGAGCACAAACCTCAGACCTTGAGGACCACAGGGACCCATCCTTGTGGGATCCCATCTCCAGGCTGTCACTGAGACCTGTCTGTTCCCCCACACTGAGCTGCCCAGATGCCTGAGAGCCGCACAATTGCTTCCAGCCCTCCAGCTTGGAGATATGTTGGCGCTGGCCCCAGTGAATCCTGTTGGTTTGTGATGTCTCTGGGTCCTTGTCACCACCCTGCCTCCCTGGGGGATGGCCAGGCAGGATTACGACTCTTAATAATCCTCATAAATCAGCACTTTCAGACCTGTCATCTCATTTATTGCTCTCCCCCAAGCTCTCACCCATGAGTTTGTCAGGATACATCTGTCTCCTCCACCTGCTGATCCAGCTGATGGGCAGCTGCAGCCCAGCAGTCCCTGGGGTCACCACTGCCGTCTCCAGACCTTGTAGTGTCATCAGTTGTCATCACCCCAAACTGAGGACAGGGCAGGATCCTGAGGTCCTCATCCCCTTTCTGAGACAAAATCTCCCCTGTGGGCATCCCACAAGCATGGGGCAGGACACAGGACACCTGGGCTCACTGTGGGACTCCAGGCAAGTCCTGCCATCTCCCTTCTCTTTGTACCTAAAAGGGAGGATATTATTACTTGGCTGTCATCACATTAGGATGTTGGGAAGCTTAATTAAATGCCTGCAAAGCGATTTTGAGAGCTGCGGATGAACGGGGCTATATATAAAGTGCAAAGAATTATTATTAGCGGTGCGATCCATGCCCTGGTCCTGCTCCCATCACCCTGGCCCCACTCCCCTGCATCCCAGCACCAGGATTATTTTTGTGTGTGTGTGCAGTTGTGGTTTTATAATGATACATGTAAAATAGCTATAAATACCCTGCAATAACACGGCGGGTGTGTGCGCATAGCACAGGAATAGGAGTTGGGAGCTGACATAAGGAAACCGTGGTGTGACCTCATTCTGACTCAGATGTAAATATACCTCGTGTGAGGGGGCAGCTGGGGGGCTTGGGGCGGCTTGGGGCTGCTTGGGGCTGCAGGGACAGTGGCCTCCTCAGCAGGGAGAGGTTTGCAGAAAGATCTGAAGCTATCTGCTAACTCCAGGGAGGCTCCTGCAGGGCCAGAATCCTTCCTCTCCAGTCCTGGGACTGATGGGGGAGTCTTGGACGTTAAAATATTAAAGAGGAAAAATGTAAATGATGGAATTTATGTTCCTGGAGGGGCTTCTCTGGGTGAACTTGCTGCTGTTGGGTTTGCAGCATCTCTTCCTCCAGGCGCTGCTCCTGGGGGGTCTCTTTAGCTGCCCACTTATGAGCTGTGAAGGAGAAAATGGGTTTGTGGTGGCTCCTGAAAGACCTATCTAGGGGTCCTGCTGGAGGCACTGGTTTGCACAGGGCAATGCCACAGATCCGTGGTGGAGCTGGGATGGATACTGGGGCCAAGTGACTGCAGTCAGGCCACCTTGCTGTGCTCTCCAGCAAGCCCCAGCACTGGATGAACACCCCAGGGGGACATTTCTCAGCTCCGCGGGGGCCCAGGGGACATGCAGAGCTCACAGCAGGATCCCAGTCTGGGAATGACTGTTTCCCGAGCAGGGTGAGGGGGCAGGGGAAGGCAAAGGGAAGAAGTGATGCAAATACCAGCTCAGCTGAAGGAAGATGACTTCATCTCCTTTTCCTCTCCTGGTGCTATTTATAGTCACTTTAATTTACTCCCCTTTGCTTTATTATCTCTCCAACAAGCCGTTAGCCCTCAGACAGCAGGATGCCTTCACTCACCATGCAGCCAAAAGTTCTGAAAAAAAACCCTCAACCCATCACCAAAAAAACCCAAAAGCGGGGGCAGGAGGCAGAGAAAGGCGGCAGAGCGCTCGGGCAGGAGCATCGCTGTCCTGTGACATAGCTTTCTGGAAAAAATGAGAGGATTTTTGGCTCCTTTTGGAGAAAAGAGTGAGAACTGGGCAAGGAAGATGTCCCCTTCCTCCTTCAGAGCAGTGGCTGGAGGGGACAGGTAGTGCCAGGGTCTCCTCCTCACTCCAGGATGAGGGCCCCTGGTCTGCTGGACCCTGCTGAGCCAGGCACCTCCTAATTCCCCCCCAGGAGCCCCTGCCCTGCCCTGCTGCATGTGGGGCAGTGGTATCATGCCAGGAGAAGGGGATCAGCACCACCCCAGGTGCCTTGAAAACCCCTTCCCTACAATCAGGTCTGGCAGCCCTGGGCCACGGTGAAACTGAGGCAAAGCCTCCTCATGGAAACACCCTTCCAGTGGCTTCAAAATGCAGTCCCTGGGAAGGCTGGTCCCCGGGTGCCCAGCCCCAAGCCCAGCTCCATGGCTCCCCATACCCCAGTGCTCAGCAGGGCTGCAGTGGTGGCAATGGTGGGTGACAATCCCACGTACATCCTGTGATGTGACACTCTGGGCACTTCCCAGCCCGAGCCCCAAGCAGGCACCTCTGGGACAGCATCGACGCTGAGCAGGACTGCCGTGTTAAGCCAGATTAGAAGGATCTGGCTTTGAAGTTTTTAATTAACTTTTTCCCTGTTTGCTTTCTTCTGGATCCAAGGGAAAAGCCCAGCCTCCCACCCTCCCCAGCCTGTGCGGCACGGTGGAGGTTGCAGACTCAAAGGTGCAGGGGGCTTGGTTTGTAATCCAGCACAGAGGGTGCAGTTCAGGGCTGTGTCCAGGTGCTTCCCTACCTCCATTGGAGCATCCCTGCACAGCCATGAGCATCCTCCCACCTGGCCTGGCACATCGGCCACAGAGAACCTCAAATTTGGTTTACCCCTTGGTGTTTCATCCCCTCGGAGCTGCCAGCGTGGGTTAAAAATGGCCGGGAGAAAACCCAACCAAAGACCCTGGGCGGAGGGCAGCATGAAGAAGCCATGGCTGAGAGGTCCCCCGTGCCAAAACACCTCATTCTGCCTTCCCGAATCTGCAAATAATACAGAGAAAGCAAATTAACGCTGGGGAAGGGGAGGGAAAAGCGGCTGAGCCGAGCCAGCAACATGAGGTGGGGAGAGCAGCTAAAAATAACAGATCCCTGAAGGCATGGGGAGGAACATGACGGGGATCCACACTCCCGCCATCCCAAAAGGCAGCCTTGTGCCTTCCCAGCTGCTCCTCTTAATGCAGCCCTGCCCAGTGAATCCAGAGAGGGAAAAGCCTCGAGAAGGGAGGCAGAGGGGAGGCGAGAGGGGCAGAGCTGTGCCATGGAGCCGGGAGTGATGCTCCCACCTTCAGCAGTGCATGGGGGTCCCCAAGCACCAGGGTGCCCAGCTGGGAGGGAGCTGCTGCCTGACCCACTTGCAGGCAGCCAGCGGGCAGTGGGATGCTGCTGGGAGACCCCAGGGGTGCTGCCTCCGCAGCTAATTTTAGCCTGTGTTCAATTAATCATGGAACAGGAGGGGATCGCAGCAAGCCCAGCCTTTGCCAGCGCCTCCTCCAGCTCCCCTCTCCACCCCGTGTGTGCTGCTGCAGGCTTTGGAGGAGCCAGGGTCAGGCGTTCCCTGATCCTGTGATTTTGGGCTGAGGAACTAGGAGCGATCCTGTGCCACAGTCATCTTCATCCAGCCAGATTTAAGAGCCTGGGGCAGCCCTGGGAAGGATGTTACCTCCTCAAGCCTCAGTTTCCCCCCTCTGGCTGGCATTGGTGACCTTTGCTGTGGAATTTCTCAGGTTGCCTGTACAGCCCTGAGCAGGAATTTTCTTGGCAAGCCAGAGCTCTGGAATGCCTCCCTGGGGTGGGGAGCAGTGACCCCCAGCAAGGGATGTCTCAGCCAGCCCGGACCTCTGCTGCACGCCCCAGTGGCAGCCCCTCTCCTGGGACTCACCAGCTCTGCTGTGTAAAGCTGGGGCAGGGACAGCTGCACTGCTCGGAGTCAGGCAGCTTTCCCAGCACAAGGAGAGAGCCTGGCAATGCTTTTGGGGTACAGCAGGAGAGCCCTGCGGTCACGCTCTCCCTACAGCCCAGCTTCACAGGTCCCCGTGTCAAAAGCACGGCACGGTCCAGCCCTCCCCCGTGACAGAGGGAATGGCTCCTGACGGAAACAGGGCTCGGCTGGGATTGAAACCCTTTTCCTGCCTGCACTGCGTGGCCAGAGCTGATAAGGCCTGAATAACCCCAAGCATTGTGTGTTCCGCTGGCCCATGACCCGTCAGCGTGAGAGGAAATGCTGCTGCTCGGCCAGCCAGGATCCAGGGGGAGACTGTGTGCCGGAGCTGGGGTGCTGGAGTTCCCTGCTGTCTGGCCAGCCTGCTTTCCCTCTGGCCAGCATGTGACGTTTTGGGATGGCTCTCAGATTGTCACTGGTGCCAGCCCAGGTTGCTGTGTCAGCACACGCTGGCCAGCTCTTGGCTGTGTGGTCATGGATCTGCCAGCGTGAAAAACCTGGGGTTCAGGGGGATTGTCTGGCACGGGCAGGGTTTGGCCCTTGGGATTTGGGGGCTCTTGGGATGCAGCTTTGAACCTGGGACACCTCTGCCTGTTCCAGAGGGCAGCTCCCCGAGGCCAGACTGGCTGAGCGAAACCTCCCCAGCCCAGAGGGAGCCACCGGCTTTGCTGTCCCACATGGGTCAGGGCTGGCTCGCTCCCTGTGCCGGCTGCTGGCCGAGCCAGGCTGCGGGAATGTGCGTGCCAGCGCGCGTGTCCTCCCTCCTCCTGCCCTCAGACACTGCCCGGGCTGGCGTCACCCCTTCTGCTGCAGTGGCTCTGGCTAAACACCATGGGCAGCTTCACAAAACACGATGGGGAGGGTGGCAAAGTGCCGGCCACACCGCCAGCACAGCTGATTGTCCAGCTTGGCACCAAAGCCAGGAGCAGCCTCTACTGTGCAGTGGCATTTCCATCCCCTGCCTCCTGCCTGGCAGAGGGTGGGCTGCACATTCCCCCTGCTGCCCTTTTGGCCAGGAGATACCAGAAAAGGGCAATGCTTCCCATGGGGAATTTCATGCTGGAGTAGGAAAGCTGATCCCACCGTGATCCCACCAGCCCCCTGGACCCTGCCTCCCTTGTGAGCACGCCGCCTCTGCTCCAGAGGGGTGGGAGGAGGCAGGCTCCCCAACACAGACACACGAGCAGCTCTGGGGAAAGGCAGGATTTGTGCTTCCAGGAGGGAAAATGAGTCACGGGGGGATGACAGAGCTGTGCCAGCAGCGGAGCGCGGGACTGGGGTAAGCGGTGGCTGTCGGCTGCTATCCGGGAGGTCAGGCAGAAATGCTCTTACAGGCCTTGCCTGGCTTTAAAATCTATTAACGTCATTTTGCTGTTGGAGCCGAGAGCCGCACAGGCAGCAGAAACGTTCGGGCATGGCTCAGATCAGAGCAGGATTTCAATTACAGTAATCAAAGGTGACACAGATAAGAAACCCCTGGTCTATGGAGCCGCGACAGCTGTCCTCTGGCTCCAACCGGCACCCATCCAGAGCAGCTCCATCAAAATCACTGAAGTGGTACTAGGGTAAAATTGGATTGGAATCCATTTTCATCTGCCGTGGTGGAAAATGCTTTCCCTGCACTCCTTAGGGAGGAAAACCACCTTCTCAGGGACAGCAAGAAAGGAAGGTGCCAGGCATAGAGGAGGGGACAATGTCCCCAGCAACAGCACTGATGGCTGCTTTTTGGATGATGGAGGCAGCAGAAGGAACAGCTGGGATGCCAGAGCATCAAGGCTTTGCCTCCTGCTTTTCCCTCTCCATTTCAGCCTGGCCCCACAGAGACTGTCATGGCAGGGATGTGCTTCCCTCTGATGCTCTGGCCACAGATGGGGCTCAGATGAATGCCCATCCCTCCTTAGTGTCAGGCTGCCTGGAGGGATGGGTATCTCTCTGAGCCCTGTTTGTGGCCAGAGCACCCCAGGATGTGCTGCAGGATGGACCCCCAGCCAAAGAAAGTGTGGGGAGAGGATTTGGAGGATGGGGGAGAAGAGCCTGAAGGGCAGGAGCCAGCACTGTTCTCTCTTCCTTGTAAATGGCAAGGGGATGCCCAGGGAAAGCTGTCTCCTGCTCCTGCCTCTGCCATCACCTGCACGTGCCCCTGGTAAATTGTCCCCACTGCTTTGTGATTTTTTGCAAATCCTTTGCATGGCAGCAGGGCATCCCTATCTCTGACTCCCTCACCCCTTTGGGCTCCCACTCCACGGAGCCACTGGTGCCCACTGCCACAGCCTAACGGGACCCTGATTGCAGCCAAGCCATGGGGACATCCCTGGGTCCCATGCACACAAGGGGTCCTTTCTGCCCCTGCCCCAGCACGGCAGGATCCGGCCAAAACACAGCGTCTCTTTCTGTGCCCACTGGCCCCGCTCCAGCCTGGCCAGGTGTCAATGCCCAGCCGCAGCGTGTCCCCCCCCGCAGCTCCGCCGGGAGCAGGAGCCCTCTCCCAAACACTGGAGGTTTGTGCGGGGCAGCAGGGCTGAATGGTGGGTCTGTGTGGCCGGGAATGCCGGGGGGAAGGGAAGTTGAGCTGCTTGTTTCATCTGTTTACCTGGAAGTGCAGATCATGGCCAGGCCCGGCTGCCGCAGTGGCGGCACTTTCATGCTAACGGGATGGGGAGTGCCGAGCTGCACCCATCCCCGAGCAGCCTGCAGCATCACAGCGCTGGGGACACAGCAGGGACTTGGCAGTGCTTCCCTCCCTCCCTCCGTGAGCCTGCACAGTGCTGAACCCTCCTGCTCTCTGCAGCTGGAGAGCCAGAGCCTGGGGAGGATGTGGGGATGACCCCAAGCCATCACAGGGCCGGGTGATACTGCAGGTCATCCTTTGTTCTGCAGCATCACTACAACCTAGGGCTCCACAGAGTCCCCCTGCACATGTCCCCATGCCACCTAGGTCCCCATCGTGGCTGTGCTCCTCATACTGTCGGTGGTCTCCATCCGGGCTGCACATCCCTGCCCCACCCATAGCTCTCTGTACTGGCTGTGGGGTCCCTCACTGGCTGTGGATGCCTGTACCAGCTCTATTCCTGTGTGGGTTGTGCATCCCTGCACCAGCTGTGCCCCTGTACCAGCAGTGTTCCCACGGGAGCCACTCAACAGCTCTGGGAGAGAGGGGCCACCCATGCAAGCACTGGGTTTTGTCCTTGCGTGAGCCAGGACTGACAGCCACGCATAAGCTGCTGGGAGGGAAAGGGGATGACAGCATCTTCGTCAGCACCTGGATGCACGGGGATTAATGAAGCTGGCTCGCCGTCCCCAGGATTCAGGTTGCCTTATCTGTGTCTATCTGTTCTTACCCAGGCACTGCTAGAGCTGCTCCCGATGTGCACAGCTAATCCCAGGGGCTGGCACATAGGGCAGGGACCGCTGCCTCCACCCACACCCTGCCCACAGGGCCAGGGGCACAGAGCTGGGACTGGGCCATGACCTGTCCTGCCCCAGGCCAGCTGGTGCTGGAGATAACCAGAGGCACAGGGCAGAGCTGCAATGAGTTTGGAGTCTCAGCCTGGCAGTAGTATATGCAGGATTGTGAGGCAGGCACTGGCATTGCCTGTGCAACCTCGAGGCAGTGTCACCTTCCAGTTCTCCCAGCAAAACTGTGTCCACCCAGTTCATGTCTATCCATCTTCCGACTCAAAGAAATCCTTGCCCATTGCCAGGGCTACACCAAGCCTCTGAGAACTTGTGGCCATTATTTGGTTGAGTAGATTTCTCTGTCTTTTGGATTCTTCTGGCATTTGGGGAGGGTTGCAGGTGATTAAGGGGTTGGGGTACCCACAGAGGCTGGCACCTCACCCAGCAGCCTGGCACTGTGACAGGAGACAGGGAGCAAGGGCTACATTGCCTCACACCACACAGATGTGGCTGCAGCATCCCTGGCTCTTCCCAAGTACCTGAAGGACCCACAAGCCCTGGCTGCCCATCCCTGGTGCCATCAGGAGGGCATTTCCCTCTGGCTTCTGGCACCTCTTCTTTCTCCATTCTGTGTTGGCTCTTCATATCCTGGGGCAGGAGGAGCATCCGGCGCCATCCCAAATTTCCGACCTGGTGCGCACAGTGCCATGGCAACGCTTTATTTTTTCAGCTGCTTCCCTGTTTTCTTTGCAATTGGGCTCTTTCAGTGGGTGATGGTGATCACAGGGGCCATTTGGGCAGGGTTCAGCATGCTCCTCAGCAAGCAGCTTGTAGCGTGGTGCCTCGTGGTGGCCTGCCCTGCCATGTGCCCCACACCTCGCATGGCCCTGACCCTCCCTGGCCACAGCGTAGAGGGAGAAACATTACCTGGGCTTGGGAGTGACTGCTCACACTCCGAGGTTGCCCTGGGACCTCAAAGCTACCCATTTCCCATGGGCTGCTCAGCTCCATGTACCATAGACATGGACTCTGCCGACTGATGTCCCCAAGGTCACCAATGCCACCACAGCTCTGGGTCTGTGGCAAAATGGTGCTGTGTGGTGAAGGGGGTACCCAGCGTGGCTGGCACTGCTCTTGTTTCCATGACAGCCCTTCCTGTTCCCAGCTGTGGCTCCTCCAGAGCATCTTTCCTGTTGCCTCCTGATTCTGCTACAGTGGGGTTTAAAGCTATTGGGAAGGTGGCCTGGAGAAGGCTTTGTAAAATGCCAGTGGGGAACCACGGCAAAGGAAGCCATGCCAAGGGGGAGAATGGGGTCAGGAGAAAAGGGTCTGGTGGACAGTAACAGGAGATTGGTAATGCAAAAAGCACAAGCCAGAGCTGGCCCTGACCAAACAGCCTCCCTGGGCAGATTCAGGAACAGTCACAACCACTGAGTGGCTGCACATGTCTGAAAGAAGCTCTGCTCCACAGCTTCTGACAGCTGCTTCTGCAAGAGCCTTAAACTGAAACACTGGAGGTGTTTCAGAAAGAGAAACCTGAGTGTTTTGGCGACCAGAACAATTCAGAAGATCCTAGACAAATTCACAAGCCATGAGTCATGATGGGAATCTGGTCTTTTCAGCAAGAAAGACAAAATCTCTTGTCCAAGTCGTTTCCACCCAGCTTTTAGTGGGATTAGAACTGCAGTGCCCTGTGCTGGCAGGCATCCCCCGGGCCAAGCACAGCCAGCCCTGAAATCACTTTGTGCAGGCCCCAGAGTCCATCTCAGCGTCCCGGTGCTTGCTGCTGCCATCACTTCCAATTTAGACCAGCTCATGGCAGAGACCAATATAGAAGCACTTTGCAGGATGGCACTTCCCCTCCCCAGGGAGCTGGTGCTGGCACTTCACTCTTGCTGCTCACCAGCTCCAAGGAAGACTGAGAAGCTTAAATTACTTTTTTTCCAAGAAAGGTGGATTTGGTTTGCAGAAAGATAAGGGCTGGGGAACAGTTGTTCTGCTCTGCTGAGCCTTCTGCCATCTGGAACAGCCTTTGGTTTCCTTCTGGATCCCTCTTTCACAAGATGGTAGGACAGGGAGAGGGGCAAGGGCATCACTAGGACCCCCAAGGAGAGGAAGGATGAGGAGATGGAGTCAGGGACACGTGGGTCTGTCCCTGTGTGCCCTCTTTGCAGGAGTGGGTGAAAGTCAGCCCAGGCAAGTGGAGAGTTGGTTTAGGGAAGGGCTTGGAACAAACCTCCTGACTGGAAGGTCCCAGTCAGCCCGTCCATGGCATGTCCCCACTCTGCCCATCTCCTTGCCAGGGTGGTGGCCATGAGATCCTGCAGCTGCTGCTTCTCATTCTGCATTCTCCAGCCCAGGAGTGGGGAAAGCCTTGTTGTCTCCATCTTCCCTATTTTCTTCATGGGGAAAAACATAAAAGCAAAGTCATCACATCAGGACTGGATTACTCAGAGGCTAAAGAGAAACAGCTCTTCCAAGGCAGTGGGCACTGCTAATTCCAGCCCCCTGGGTGAGGTTTGTGGTGTCTGGTAAGAGGTTGGTGCTCCTGCAGCTTTATCCTCAGTAAAGCCATAAAAATGTCTCCCATTCCTCCAGTTGCCTGCTCCCACAGAAACTGGGGGAGAACTGGGTCTTTTGGGCATGATCCTCCTCACAGCTGGAAAACACCCCACAGAGCTCTTCAGGGGCGGGACACCAGCTCCCATTAGCCCTGCAGCGCTCCAAGCCACTCATGTCCGTGCCACATATTGGTATCCCCTGGTCCCTACCAACAGCTCTGCACCAAACATTTCCTTTGTGGTGGGTTTGGTTTGGTGTCCCTGAGGCTGACACTCAGTCAGGACCGTGCTGCCACCGCCCAGGCAGCCTGTGCTGTCCTCATCATCCAGTGCTTGAAACCACAGCCTCTTGGTGAGCACCCTCCCTGGAGAGTCCACTCTCTGCAATTAATCCAGGCATGGTTTATGCTAACGACTCTCCCCACTTTAAATTATAAATGGCCCTTGGCATGTGTGCACACAAACACACGTGTGTGCAGAGATCCTTTAAGGCCATCATTAGCTGTAATTAGCGGGATCTGTCACTCATCTTTGGCAGTTAACGATGAGCCCTGAGTCAGAGGAATCCAGCGGCAGATAAAATAAACACGATTTCAAACAGTTTGGAAATAACAAGCCCTTGTTAATCAGACAAGCCCCAAAGGGAAGCACCTGGAAAAGTGGCAGCTTTTTTGCTGTTGCTGAGAGTGGGGCTGGGTGGGCTCCAGGACAGCCCCCGTGCTCCCCAAACTCCTGCTCCAGTGGGACTGGGAGGCAGGATATTCTCAGCTTCATGGCAGGACTGAGGTGTCAGAGCCAGTCAGAGCAAAGAAGTGTCAAGCAAAAAAAACCTGAAAACTGGCAAAACCCACCCAAAAGGGCTCCTGCATGGCCCCTCTCTGGGTGAAAGCAGCTGAGGCACCACCTGGCCCCGAGGTGCAGGTGGGGGTGATGCTGGCGCAGGGCTCAGCTCTGGGAAGAGATGAAGCAGCTCTGGGGCAGCACATCCCACAGCCATCACTCACCTCAAGAGTTAAAAGGCTGCGTGGAAGGGAGCATCCCCAGGATCCAGCAGCACAGGGGAGAGAGGATTTGGGGAAGGGGCTGGTACAAGGGATGTTTCCTAGGGAGCAGGGGGAGCTGGGGAGACTTCTAGCTGTCACAGCTGCAGCTAAATCACAGCAAATAGGAGGGGAATGGGACACATGAGGCTGGTTTATATTACAAAGGAGCAGTCCATCATGGGGTATTTAAAATAATCCGCTTAGATGCACAGTAGCAGATTTGGAGTGCTAAGGGAATTGAAGGCGCTGTGGCTTTGCAAGGCTGGATCAGATCTAGTTAAGATGCCACTTAGGACAGTACATCCCATCCTGCCTCGCTGCCCCAGGGGACAGGCACACAGCACCTGCAGCCCCTCCAAGGCCACTCCCATCCCACCAGGGAGGCACCCAAGGTGACACTGGCCACATCAGGATGGGCGACAATGTCCCATAGCATCTCCCTGGGACTGGTGGCAGGTTTGGGCAGCATAGAGCCATGGTCTGGATTAGGCACAGGACAGGGGATTCCCATGAGGGGCTAAACCTTTGGAGTGGTGGAGGAGGTGTAACTGGTGCTTGGGGTCCAGGGGCACCTTCATGCTGAAGCCAGGTGCCTGGCAAAAGAGCTGGGACCAGGGGATGCTCAGGAGAGAGCTGTACCTGCACTGCCAGGGGAAAGGAACCTCCTCTAAGGGTGTCCTTGTGGCATTTCCTGCTCCACTGGGCTGGGGACCTGGTGTGGGGTCCTGGTAGGCTGGGACCAGGTGCTTCATGGAAAGAGCTGGTGCTGGGGCTGCTCTGCCTCTGCATGGCCTTGCAGGCCTCCCAGCAGGGCCAGTGGCTACAGAGGAGGGTGGTTCCTAATGCCACAAGCTGGGGGGTCCTCTGCTGAGGTCTGGGCTCAGTCTGGGGACTGTGTGGGCAGGAACATGGGCTGCCTGAGCATCCCTGAGCATCCCTGAGCATCCCTGAGCATCCTTGCACTGCTCCTCGGAGCCAGGCTGAAAGCTCAGCCCCAGGGAAAAAAATTTATCCTGAGAGAGGAATTTCTTCCCAGAGACTTCATTACAGGCAGGCACTCCTCAGAAGAGCATCCTTCCAAGGGCAGGTGGTTTCCACCTTGGGCTGGCTCAAGGGGTTCAGGCTGCAGTGGCCCTGCAGAGCCAGAGCAGCAGCAGCAGCCTCGGAGCCAGGCAGCGTAGCCAGACGTGACCCTGTCACAGAGCTGGACCTCACACTGCCCATCCCTTCGCTCCCAGGGAGGGCAGGGCCCAGGAACATGCCCACAAAATCAGAGGCTGCATGTCAGATTAGGCCACAGGACTGCCTGCACCTCCTCCTGTCCTCAGCCTGTGCCCTCTGTCCCCCTCCGACCCCACTGCAGGGCTGCGCTCAACGCTCGGGCTCGCTCTGGCAGGTTTAAACACTGTCCCCAGCTCCCCTAAGCATTAATCCAGGGGAGGATTAAGGTTACCAAGCTCCTGGAGCCACCCAGCTCTCAGGTCTCCCACAGAGGACCCCTCTGTCCTGGCCCCAGGGCTCTGCTGTCTCCCTGGGACTTGCTGCTGTCCCCACCCCGAGCCCCCCAAGCTCTCCTCCATCAGCAGGCACCTCACTGGGGTTGTGCAGCACCTGTTCACCTCTCCTCAAACTGGGGACCAGAGATCATCTCTAGGGCTTTGGGGGCTTCCAAGCCTCAGTGACCAACCTCTCCCCGCTCCCTGCAAGCCCTGGGGTGGGTTTTTGGGTGGGCATGAGCTTCTCCTCCCTGTTGTCCCCTGTCCCCCAGGTGCCGTGCTCTGGATCAGCTCTGGGTTCGTGACAACTAGTTTAAATGCATGGAAAATATCTTAATCCTGGTAAGACCCTGATCCCTGCCTGCTCATTCTCCCCATGAATGCCCCCCCACTTCAGCCATAATCCCCTGGGAGAGGTCATCTTGCACCCTCTATTTGTGGGAGCAAGGGACTCTCTCCAGGGCACCCACAAACTCCTGGGGTTGGCACACAGGGTCCTGGCTAGTACTGCCCAGGGAGTCATGTCACCTGCAGGGGACAGTAGGGATAGAGATGCTCCTGCCACAGGGTGGGATGGCCAGGGGCTCCTGCCACCCTCCTGTGCCCAATTAGTGCCACCAGCTCCAGAAGTTTTCAGAGAGAACCAAGTAACTGTAAACTATTTTTACATAGTTATGATCACTTTCCATTTCTGCTTTGAGCTACTATAGATTCCACAGTGAGCACAGCTCCTAGCCTGCCACTCCCTATCCCCTCACAACTCCTGGCCCATCCCATCCAGAGGGCTCCCCAGGGCACAGGATTGGAGGAACACCAGGCTTGTGGGGTGAAAGAGGGCTCTGGCTTTGCCCCTAGTCCCATTTCCCCGATGTCAGGAGCTTCTGCTGCCTTTACCTGCCCTGACCTGTGGCCCCACGAGCTGTAATCCCCCTCCTGCTGCACCCGCAGGATCAGAGGCTGCCAGTGCCCAACCCATCCCAGAGAAAGGAGGGCACTGGGGGGGGTGGTAATAAATCCTGGGCAGAGGGGCAGGGCAACAGGCCCTCACCACTCCCTTGCGTGGCAATAGGAAATTCTGTGTTTGCAGAATTGTCTCTTATATTTATAAGAAGCAAGGACAATGCTGGAATAGAGGCTGAGCTGAGCTTTTAACCAGCCAGATTACATTTAGCAGGAGCATTTACCTCTGCCTCTAATCCTCCTGCCACAAAGACTTGCTAACTCCTTCCCGGATTTAACTGGAAGGCTTCAAATCTTCCTGCAGAGGAGAGAGTTAAGCCCGAGCTGGTGCTGGAGGGCTGTGCAGGTCAGGGTCAGCGCTCCACCTCTCAGGCACATCAGGTTTGGGCTGGACATTTAAGTCCCAGATTCAGGTATTTTTTCTGCCAACTGGTCCTGTAGTCAGGACAGGCAGGGGATGGGGAAGGTTCCAGGAGCCCTTCAGTCCTTGGGAGCTCAAAATCAGAGCCTATGCAGAGCAAAGACTTGGGCATTCCTGAGCAAAAATCACTGCTGCTTAAACACAGAGCAGAGGCAAAAGCTCTGGAGGAGCCACCTGGTTGGAACAGTCCCTTGTTTTTAGCTGGACTTCTTGTAAGAACAGAAAACATCCATAGCCAGTGCTGGGTGGCTGGGGAAGGTTGGGATGGCTGCTGAAGGACACCCAGTGTCCCCTGCCACATGGCCAGGGTCCCCTGACTCCCCCACCTCACCCTGGAGCAGCCACGTTCTCCACTCTCTGCACAGGGCCAGGCCCATCAATCCTCAGAGCCCAGGACATCTCTGACCACTGGTGAGCACCAGCTCGGTGGCTCATGCCAGCAGAATCCCTCCCTTTATGAGCATTCCCTCGCAGGATGCTTTCCATCCATGCTGAGAAGGGAAGAGACAAAAGCCCTGGCCCTATGGCACCCCCAGCACAGTGACCCCAACACTGCTGGGATTATCCTGCCTCAATAGGGGATTTTGGTGTGAGGCTTTGGGGCAGGGGGACAGGGACATGGCACGAGCTGATGTCACAGAGCTGGCTGGCACTGGGCAGCACGTGGCGCTGCGGGAGACCCACCAGCAAAGATGGTCTGACTGGGAGAGCGGCCAGGAGAAGGGCTGGAGCTCCGTGCCTGGCTCCACACAGCCTGGCCCTTGGTCTCGCCCCACACCGCTGGCACAAAGCCTCGCATGCCAAGGTCACAGGCTGAGCCGGGAAAGACGCGGGAGCTGAGACATCAGAGCCAGGGATGAAACCTCCTCTGATTTCTGGGAAGCCGGGAGTATCGGAAATTTCCCTCCCAGCACGGCTGCGTGGGAGGGGACGGCGAGTCCCTTAGCCAGACCTTGCAGGGTGTCCGGCCATCAGGCAGCACCTCTCGGGCTGCAGGGACACGCGAGGCTCCATCCAGCCCGGGCCGGGGTGACACGATGGCAGCCATCCCACTGCCACCGCCCCGCTCCCGCACAAAGGCAGGAAGCCGGGCGCAGCCGGGGGGGTTCCCGGCTCAGCTGTGACCCCAAGTGCCCCAGGGCTGAGCTGGCTGCCAGCAGCACCCAGCCCGGCCTCGGAGTCTCTTTGCGGTGCCGCTTAAGGGACTTCTGCCCCAGCCAGGGATTCCTTGCCTTTCTCCAGCTGCCCCAGTGCCGCGGCAGTGGAATCACACGGGGGGCTCTATCCACAGCATCACCCCCTCCGTACGTGCAGAAAGCACCTGGCGAGAGAAAATCCACCCCCCGTGCTCCTGATCCCGGCTCTGGGGCCTGCAGCGGGCAGAGGCTGCGGGGCTGAGGGTGCCGAGCCGGGGCAGGGCTGCAGAGCCGCCCCGCTCCCCTCCTCCAGCCTGCCGGGCAAGGGGCCAGCTTGGCTTCCGCAGCCCTTTCTGCAGGCAGGGCTGGTATGTTCGCCACGAGCTATGGCCGGCCTGCCTGCCGCTTACGGTAAATGCGAGCGAGTTGTTTTGGGCAGGGATTCGCAGTCCCGCGGGCAGTGAAGCGGCCGGGTCCCACCGGCACCGCCGCGGCCGCAGCCGTGTCCGGCTCCCTTGGCTTTCCCAGCACTGACCCGCCGTGTCACACCCGGCACCAGCGCGGAGCCACTGTCCCAGGGCTCCCCCACCTTCCTGGTGACAAACAGTGTCCGGCACAGGGGAGAAGCATCTGCTGTCACCTCCCTGCTTTGGCTCCAAGTGCACGGGAAAGCTGGTGAGGAAGGACACTGGGGCACACAGTGATGCCAGCACAGTCCCACAAATTGCTGCCCAAACACCCTCTTGCTGCTGCTTTCTCCCATCACTGCCCTCTGGTCATCAGTTCCAATCTCCAGCGGAGGGACTGGGGGATTTTTCTGCTTGCTTGGGACAGTGAAGCCTTTGAGCCTGTGATGGCCAGCAGATGAACCTGAAGCACCACTGAAGCATTTTCTTTAGGGCTTAAGTGGGATTTGTGGGGTAAAGATGCTTGCTCCAGCCCTCTTTATGGATGGATAACTTCAAGCATTGGGAAAAGGCAATATTTGGCTTAACCAATAGAATTTCCCTGAGCCCTCCGGATCATATGCTGCATTTCCTTATCCACAAGTATTTTTTCCCTACCCACCTTTTAAGTGAAAATCACTGAGGGGTGCAGGTCACTAGAGACTGTGAGGTTGCCCTGCCACCCCCAACCCACCAGCATGGGGACATTGCCCC
Source organism: Petroica traversi (assembly GCA_025920805.1). Taxonomy (NCBI): domain Eukaryota; kingdom Metazoa; phylum Chordata; class Aves; order Passeriformes; family Petroicidae; genus Petroica; species Petroica traversi. Next base: position 8,724,044 of record JAHLSL010000008.1, read on the forward strand.
AGAGCAGCTTTGCCAGCTCCATGGTGCCTTGTGCGTTTGGCCCTACCTTTCCCAGCATGGGAAAGGATGCACAGCAGACACAGGCAAGGGATTTTCCCGGGTGGAAGCTTGCTCCTAGTCTGGTTTTTCAGAAGCAGACTGCAAGCTTGTGAATCGGAGGTATTTGTCAAGTTGGTTCCTGCAGTGGAAATGATCAAATAATTGTTCATACACCCGTCTGGCCCAATGGCTCATGCTCACAGAGCAGAAACTGGCTGTCAGGCTGCAGGACTGTGGTTCCCCCGTGATGCTGTGGCATGTTTGTAAGAGGAAGATGCTGAGGCTGCAGGTGCCTTTCCAAGGCAGAGCTATGCCACACTCCAGGCTCGCTGCCAGCCCGGCGCTCGGCCGGATTCGTGTGCCTTTCTCTTGGAGTCTCAGGGAGGGCTGTGCTTCTCAGCAGGGTTTTCCCGTTCCACTTGCCCAACTGAGCGCTTCCAGCATCTTCTCCACCCCTTGTCCTGTCCTTCCTTTTCTCACCTATTTGCAGTTCTGACTCTGAGTTCTTTGGCTCTCCCTGCTCCCTGTGCTCAAGCAAGAGCAAGCCTGCTGCTCTGAGTGAGGATGGAGGATATGCATTTCTATGGAAAGTCAGGCTCTCCCAGCAGCAGCCTATTCCGGCCCCTAAAGTGACAGTGACCTGAACATTTCTATTCAGACCAACTTTTTTTTCAGGCATTTTTAACCTCCTCTAATGTATTTTTCTTTTTCCTTTGGGGTTGAAATTATTCTGGCTTTGTGCAAAAACCAACTCTGAGGTGCTTAGGGAGTGGAAACCTCCCATTATACTTTTGAAAAATAATATTAATCTTCCCTCTCCTTTTATGAAGAGCTCTCTCCCCAACGGCTCAGGACTGGAGGTAGGCATTTGATGTGGAAATAGCCCTTGCTGGAAGAGCCGTTTGATGTTTGATTTTCACAGGGCCAACTCCTAACCAACCATGGGGGGGCACGGGGTGCTGGCAGGGCTGGGCTCCAAGGAGTGCCCAGAAAGGACACAGAACAAAGGGGAGTGCTGCCAGACCCTTATCCTGCCTACCTTGTTTCCCTGAGCAACAGGCAGGTGTTTCCAGGCTTCAAAGACAATAAAACCAGGGGGATTTCCATTCAGGAAAACTGCCCTTGGCCTGATTCAGCTCCAGGACCTAAGGCAGGTGCCCAGCCTGCACTGAGCCAGAGTGATCCTTTGCCCAGGGCAATAAAGACCTGGCATCTCCCACCAACCAAAGAGACCAGAGGGGATTGCAAGAAGCAGGATTTGGCCTCAGCAGCAGAAATGCAACGGCAAAGGGAAGGAGGACACACGGTGTGATACCTGCTGGGCTCCCCAAAATGCCTTTGCTGAAACACACCTACTGCAGAGAGATGGGGCCATAGCATGAGGATGAGGTGCCTGAGCTTGGTGTGTGGGGAGCTGGGGGCTGGAGCCCCACAGACATTTGCAACAACAGCATCCCCACCCTTGCTGCAGGGACACGGGATTCCCACTTTGAGACTGTGCCATTGTCTTGAGGTGCCTCTGGTGGCAGGGAGCTGGGTCACACATTTGCTTCTTTCAGTCTGGCATAGATCCCACCTCCTTATTTAGGGGGGTTAATATCCACCAACTTTGCCTCCTGTAGTGCAGCAGCAAGTTTTTCTCCCCTTCCCCTCCCTCTCCCTCTCCTACTGTTTTTGCCCATTTAATTCCTCAAAGCACTTCTAAGAGGCCGTTCATCTGGGAGGTATCACCCAAAACAAAGCTGTATTGTGTACACTTGGTCAAAGCAAGATAAGAGCTTCCCAGCGATGGGGGAGTAAAGGTGCTTCTTCAGGTGCTGGCAGCTCTCACAGAGTGCAGTGTTTGGGACATGTCCACCCACCGACTGGGATTTGCATAGGTACAATATCCCTCTTCACTTTCTGGCACCTTGGAAACTGTTGTATTAAAGCTTAGTTCAGTGTTTTGGCCTGGTAATCAGCATCACATGATTTACTTTGTTTCTCCCCCTTTTCTTTCCGGAGACAATATGCATTTTATGCTTTGTCAGCAGAAGGCAGGGCAGAGCTCACCCTTTGGAGCATCCCACTCCTGGGAGCTCTGGCAGCTGATGGCTGTGTCTGTCTCCACAAAGAGCTCATATCCAGCACATTCATGGCACCAGGAAACAAAAGGTTTTCCACTGAGTTCTCTACTTACCCATGCGTTGTGAGAGTGACTTGGCTGCCTTTTTACCCGAAAGCTTTGTCCTTAGTAAAATCTGAAGATGTTGCAAGTTTTGTCTGATCCTTGAGGAACAGATGAACTGCTGGACATCTGGAAATCCTGGACTCAAGCACGATGCCGGCACAACTCAGCCCTAAGGCACAAGCTGAGCAAGACCAGTGATCCCAGGACACAGCATACATGTGCTGAGCAGTCCCCTGTGCATGGGCTGGAAAGCTCGTGCTTTCCAAAAACTCTGGGTTTCTTGCATGCTCTGAGGACATCTGTGCAGCAGAGGCACTGATGGGCTCAGGATTCCAGCAAATAGCCCAAAGATTTACCTGGTGTGCTGGGAGGCTGAACTTCATGCTGCAGTGGCTGATTTGCCAGCCCGTGCCCACCATGCACTATGCCAGTGTAGTCAGGACTTAGTGAATGTGAGAAATTTTGGGGTTTGAGGGACAAAGTCTTGTCCAGTGGCACAAAGTAGTGTGCTGGTTTGCAGGTATGAGGGAGGCATTTTCCTGCATGTTTCTAGAGGACACCTAGGATTCCACAAGGCAGGCATGGCAGCAGACACAGAGTGAGCTCTCAGTGCCCCCAAGTCCCACCTGTCCCTCAGGGAGATAATACTCTTCTCTTGGGAACACAGAATTATTCAACCAAAGTGTCTGGAAATCTTCAGCAGGGAAAGAACCTTAACGTAAAGGACAGACAAAAAAGGTCTTAATGAACCTGACCTGCAAGTTGCCTTTGCTCAAACCCTCCCAGCCCATCACCTTGTCTGGACAAGGAAGGCGTTGCATTCACATGCTGGATTTTAAATGCTCACCCTACACCATGCTGTTTGTTTTATTTCTCCACTCAGCTTTCAGAGGCTCTTCTTCTTATGCTTATTTACTGTAAAGCAGAGAAAGCCAGGGAAAATGATCTCCAAAGCAAATAGAGCCATGTTTCCATTTGGGAAAACTTAGAGGGAAAGCGCGTGTAGCTAAGCAACAATGCATGATGGTAAATGGGTCATTTTCCAAAGCATGAATTGCATGTGGATAACTGCAAGGAAAACAACCCCAGCCAACACACTGCAACACTTGGGTTCTTGGCCTAAGTGATTAATAAGAAATGAGAGGACTTTTCAATACCCCTCAAGAGGTCCCTGGGTTGTTATGGGGATTTTTCTCCTGCTTTCGATCTCCACCCAAAATCTGGGGTGGGAATCTCTGTTCCTGCAGCTGGGCAGAGCTCCAAGTATGGATGTGCTGCAGTGAGGTTCCCTGGACAAAGAGCAATCAATTGGTCAGTTCCATCAAATTCCAGGGAAAGGGATGGGGCAAAGGAGTTGCATGGCAGTACTGGGGACGCAGCCATGAGGAACTTCCTTCTGTTTTGGGCCAGAGGGAAGCCAGCATTACCTTTTGCATTAGGACTGAAGTTTGATCTCAGCCTCCTCCAGCATTGCCCAGGGGTGGCTTTGCTCACTTTCCCTCTCTGCAAAACCAGGTGATCTCAACTGCAAGGAAAGGGGGGAGGTTCTTACCTGTTACAGACTTCTGAGGGTACTGCTACCAGGATGACACTAGCAGAGGGATGGAAAAATTGTTTGAGAGGTCAGGAATGGGAGAGTTTGCTGGAAGATAAATAGGTGAGGCCACACTGGGTTGGGGGCATAATGTCCACGTCACAAAGCTGATGCATCTTGGGGGACCATGCTTTGCTCAGCCAAAGGTGAAAGGTCAGGAAACCCTTCAGCTTTGCATCCTAGGGGAGGGACACAATTGTGCTGGGCTTTTTTCATAATAATAACAAGTCTACAGAGTTCAAGCTTTACTTCTGCGGAAGTGAATTGTCCTCTGGGCTTTTCAGAATTCCTCTTGCCGGGAATGGTGCCACCTTCAAACCCATGCTGGCAATCCAGCCCGAAGGTCACCAAGTGGGATGTCAGCAGAGCAGGGCTGAGATCTCGCTTTTCCTAGAGGTGCTGCTGATTTCCTCTTCCTGCTGCTTGCATCACTGGCTGGGATCAAAACATACACTGCAATGTTTATTAAAAGAGTTACTGCAGGAAGGTATTGGGATTATTTCTTTCCTCCATGAATAAAGTTCTACAGTACCTCTTAAAATCAGACCTGAGGAATTTACAGAGTGGTTATTGTACATTCCTTGGAAGGGGGGAATCTAAGCAAGTAGTTCCAGTGCATTAAAGCAATGAATAGAGGAAGTGAAAAATATTTTAAATTCCTATACAGTGTTACATTTTAAAAGTGTCCTGGTTTAAGACATTAGAATCAGGGAAGGAGCTTTTTTCTCTCTCTTTTTTCCCCCTCTCTAATTTCTCTGAACTTGTTGCAAGTCTCCTTCCATTTTGCTCACCATTTCCAAGCAACTAAACAGCGAGAGGCCTGGAACGATGACAGAGATGCGACGTGCACAAAGGGACCAGAGTGTGGTCCGATAATTCTGTAATTGGAGCTGCTCGAGGCAAAATTTTTTTCAAGCCAGTGTAAATGGGGATCGCTGAAACCCTTAACAATCGGTCTGTCAGGCTGCTTCTTTAATGGATTGCTCTGTTTAACTCTCTCTGTTTGTCACTGGCAAGATGACAAGAGAAATTAGTGTACTGGAAAATATAAGGTAACTGGCAGTTCCCCAGCCCGGTTCCACAGCCCCGCAGACCCCGGGGTGCTGCAGCGCTACAGCCCGGCTCACCGGCTGCTCTCCTCCCTCCGTGGAGGACGAGGAGGAGGAGGAGGGGAGCTTACAAGCTCCTTCCCTTCCTAGGGGTAGGAAGACCTGCAAAAATACCCCGTGGCTCCGGAACTGAGCTAGAGAAGAGAAGAGGTGCCCCCATGGCTGGCTGCACGCCAGGACTGGGGGGGGGAGAGCACCAAAGGGTCCCCCCAAGTCGCAAACCTTGTATCAGCTGCAAACGGGCTTTGTCGCCTGCTTTTGCACCACGGATACTCTTTTTTAAAGCGCTGCGGGTTAATGTCAGTTTTCTGGGAGCAGTCACCATTAGAGAAGATGCTTCCAGCGTGTGTGAGTGTGCGTGAGCACTTGTGAGTGCGTGCAAGGGTGCACCGCTTTGGAGATGCTCCGACACCTCCATTGTTTGCAGCCAGACCCTGAAACTTGGCAGCAACGATGCCCCGAGGCTAGAGATGTACCTTTCACTTTTCCCATGAAATTCCATTCTGGTTTGGCTGAGTTATAAAAAAAAAAGTTTGAAAATCACCATTTCCCTTCTGCTGCCTGCATTCCTCAGGAAAACTTTGGCAGCCTGTCAAAACAATAACTGAACGTGAACTTTCTAAAGAGCTGGCCCGGTGCTGTCTGCCAAAGCAGCAATTCAGCACAGCTCAGTGCAGCGTGTCCTTTCCCTCACCCCCCCCTGTGCCCAGCCCCTCTCATGCCCATCCCTGGGCACCCTCCAGGTGCAGAAGTGTCCCCCTCAGATACCCATGTGCAGAGCACGGGGTTGGCATCCCCTGTCCAGCTGCAAAAGCCACACACACCCCCTCTCCCCTCGCAGGAGAGCAGCTTTCTGCTTCCATCCTGGACTGTTACTCCTGCAATTTTTTGGGCAGAAGCCTCTGGGTCAGTAAGGAAAGGCCAGTCCAAGCCTTGCTGAGGAATACCTTAGGTCCAGCTGCAACAACCTACATTTAGACATTTATTTAAAAGTTCTTTTTCTTTATTTTTTCTAAATGTTATTTCCTATGTTAGAAGAATGTTGTTTACAATGCAAAGCCAAGTGCTTTTAAGTTAGGAAATGCCTAATGTATGATTCCTCACAAGCTCAGCTCTATGTGCATGCCTTGTGTTCCGACCTTTATGGACACGAGCCCCTATTTCAAACTCTTTCCTTACCCAGTGGACAGGGGAGGGGAAAGGGCACAAGCTGCTGTAAATAAGACACTTCCTAACACTGAAGTGTTTCATTTGAATGTTTTTTGCAGACCGCATATTATTCTTTAATACAGGTTTTTAATGCAATGTATAATTTTCAAACCAAAGCACCCGACTTCGGCACACTTGCCAGAGTTTTTCCTCACCACAGAAATGCGGCTGCATCTGGGGTGGAGTGAGGCAACTGTTTCACAGCCTGTTAGGACATAAAATGACTGTAAAACAGAGAGAGGAAGCACAGTCCTTGTTAAAAACGCCCATTACATTTCACGTGAAGGTTCTGGAGGATGTGGGGAAGCAAACTGCTGCTACTTCCCCCCTGCAGGGATTAATACTCTTAATCTTGTGGCTAATGCTTTGTGGTCCCTGTGGTACTTCTGGGGCTCAGACTGTACAACTGAAGGGCAAGATGGTGCTTGCCCTGTCCCTGTGGTTCAGGAAGGCAGGATGAACCTCTGCCATTCCCAACACCTCTTCTCCTGCCAGCAAGCCCCAGGGTTGGTTTGCTGTGTACTGAGCCCCACTGAGACCCCAGCGGCAGCGTTTGAGCTAAAGCAGACCAGCCTTTCTGCCCTCCCTTGTCTCCTCATCACCAGGAGCTGAGAAACAGGCAGGGAGAATCCGTTAACTGAACCAAACTGCCGTAACTGGTTGTTCTTGTGCTGTTCTTTGCAAGGTGTGACTGCCCCTGTGGGAAGCTGGCCACCAGTCACAGAACATTCTCCAAAAACCCCAGTGTCTGGGCAGCAAAAGACCAGTAATTTCATGTAGCATCTACTGATGGCCAGGGAGTTGTCCTTGCTGATGTGAATGCAGTTCTACATTCTCCAAGCTCCTCTCCTCAGGTCCTGAGCTCTGCTAACAGTGCAGCTAATATCTGGACCTTGGGAGTGGCCAGGAGTCTCCAGCCTGCCCCAAAAGTCTCTCATCATTGTCGTGCATTTGGCTGGCAGCACTGTGGATTCAGTCCCCCTCCCTCTTCCAGCCCTCCAACTATAAAAGCCTGTTGTGGCCTACATTCAGCTGTCGGATATCACATTATCATGGCTCTGCAAAGAGGAAACCAAGCAGTTTGGCACAAATGGCTTTTCTGTGTTCAGTCTGTTCCACTGCAGGTCTGTTCAGCTCCTCCTGAAGCACATGGAAGCGCTCAAAACTTCAATATTTAATCTTGCCTTGAAATGCAAATTGTCAGATCCAAGGAAAGGAAAGTGAGAAAAGCACAGCCGTCGACATGGGATGTTGGGAAGGCAGCAGGCAATGGGCTCACTTCTGTTCTTTCAGCCTTAGTGTGGGGCACCAGGTCCCCTCCTCCAGCACTTTGACCCCTGCTCAGGCACTGCCAAACCACCATTATTTTGTTTCAGTGTTTGAATGTAGCTTTTCCTGTCTTGGGGTGATGTATTGGGTTTGCATGGCCAGGTTTTGGCAGCGGGAGCACTCCCAGACCTTGAGCATCCCCAAGCCCTCGGCATGGTCCCAGTTTTGTCTCTGCTCTCTGATGCTCAGACTTTGTGCCTGTGGAGGAGAGGCACAGGCAGAGGGGTTCAGCAGTGTGTAAGGCAGCACATGTGCCTCCCTCTCCCCCCCTGGGCACACACATGCACACCATGCTCATCCCTAGTGCATGGCAGGCAGTGTGGTATGAAGGGGATCACCCCATACGTGTGTTCTGGGAGCCAAGCAATCTTGGGTAAATTATAAGCACAGTTTTGAGAAATAAAAACACATTAATATTCTGTTCTCTCAAGGCATTATCCTACTGTTTACCATTAGACACAATCCTCTGCCTTAAATTGCATCTTTGATTAAAGCAGCAATGAGAGAAACCAGTGCTAATAACAAAATGTATTCTGCTTTAAATCACTAAAGTGAAAACATCAATAAGCTGTAACCATCAGTGCCGCCATGAAAATGAAGGCAACCACCATGGGAAACAGCAAAGATGAAATCCACTTTGCCAGCATAAAAGCCAAGTAATTAGGTCTTATGTGGGTGGAACTTATAATGAGGTGCAGGAAGGGGGAAAATGAATTTCAACCTGAGTCTGCCTCCTCCCCCTCTCTGCCAGAGCTACTAATCTAACTTTGGGGCTGCCATAGGGATGGGACAGCAGCCCCATTTTAAGCTCTGTAGGGCCTGCAAAGCAGCATCCACTTCTGCACCCATGCCCTGCCCTTGTGGGATGCCCCACACCCTGGCAGCTGATGGCTTCTACACAAAGCACCAATTTAAATTTCACTGGGGTAGCCAGCTGTGCTTCCAAGGAGGGCATTTCCCTTTGAAGAAGCTGGAGCTGATACATGGTATCAGCTCAATAATTTAATTTAAAAATTAGAAAAAGGAATCATATCTGGTTATCGTGGATTAATCAGAGTTTGCGGATGGGTTTATAAAATTAATTCATATACAGTGAGTGACTTGAATCAAAGCCCTGTGCTCCTCTGCAGCCATCCATCCCTCAAGGAGCTCTGCTCCTGGAGCAGGCTGCTCTCAGTTGCTTGCTGTGGAAGTTGTGATACATCAGCAAACTTCAGATCTTTCCTCATACTCTTACTTCAGGTACAGCCCTACAATTATTCAATGTCACAGTCACCCTAAGGTTCAGCCAAGTCAGGAGAATGTTTTCAGGAGCTGCTACCTAGTGCCAGAGCAGGACAAATTATTCGTCACTTGCTCTTCCACGCTTTGAAGTGCAAATAAAGCAGACAACTTCAGTACCGGGTTTTCCAACATTCCCTGACATTTCCACAGCAGACCAAGGCGTTGTCCATCCTGGTGCCTGTGACACTGGTTGGGAGTCTCGGGAAAGGACTTTTCCTTAATTTCTCAGCAGCAGCCTTTCTCTAAGGATGCTTCGCCGCGCTAAAGCCGAGGCTGAGTGCCGAGCTGGCTGCACTTCTGCCTCCCGCCGGTGCCTGCGGGCTGTGGCTGCCCATCGGGATGCGGCTGCCAGGCAGGCTGAGGTTCCATTTCGGGTGTGTTTGCAGCTCAGACTTACCCCAAACCTTGTGAGAGACAGACACCCAGCCTGGTGCCTTTTCCTGTGGTTTGTTGGTTTGGTTGGTTGGGTTTTTTCCCCCACTGGTTATGTCACTAGGAAGCGCGTCGGTTTTTTCTCGAGGGTCGCACTCGTTAGCTACGGTGCACTCTGAGATAGGCAGGTTATTACGTGGATTACGTGGTTCACACAGCAGGCAGCAGCCAGGGCCCTGCAGAGGAGGGAGGAGAGCCCATGTCTGTGGCCAGTGCAGCGGCTGAGCGGTCAGCCAGGACAGGCTCCGCGGGGATGCGGCGAGCGGCTCTACCTGCACCGGCTCGCCTGTGCCCGGCTCTCCCGCAGGCCGCATCCCCACAGGGCG
>JAHLSL010000008.1:8738535-8772440 GCA_025920805.1 Petroica traversi
AACCACAGCTCCATCTGGCCCGCTTCCCCCAACAATTGGCTAAGGTTTTCGGTGTGGGTCTCGCGTCGGGGCTGCCGGATCTCCTGGGAGGCTGAGCGCCCGCAGCGGCGATGGGAGCCCCGCTGCCGAGGCCGCCCGAGCGCCCTTTTGTTCCCACAACTTGAGCCGAGAGACAGATCCCCGCTCGGGTTTTGTGCCGCAGCACCGGGCACTGGCGGATCCCGGGAGCCGAGTGTCTGGGATCACGCATGACTGCCCCTGATTACATTTTACTGCGTCTAAACTTGAGGCAGAAGACAAAAGCAAGGTGAACATAATGTGCGGTGTCACCCGTAACCTCCGAGCCGAGGGTGGGGATACTGTTTCTCGTTAAGGGCCAGTAGATCTTTAATTTATCTTGGCAGGCCGTCTTAATACCCACCTTAGCGTTGCCCAATAATAATGCAGAAATAAAATCTGGTGATGGCAGGCAGCCTGCAGCGCAGCCGGAGCTTCTGTCAGGCCTCAGTGCACCTGCACCAGCTTATCAGTGTGCCTGTGTTTGCTGTTCAGGGCTGTAGGTGTAAATGGATGTGCAGAGCAGGTCCTGGAGCCTCTCTGCTACAAGGTTTGCTCTAAAGTTCAGAAATAAAAATAATAGTGCCTCTCTCTTACTTGAGTTTTTCTCAAGTCGAGCAGGGGCAGTCAGACAACAAGGGACTCCGAGCTTTCTGCTGGGCTTTAATACATCTTAAACACAGGAGTGGGACAGTTTTCCCAAAAAGAGTGGTGGAAGTAGGGATGCAGCTCTGCCACCCTCACAAAGCATGATTTAGAGCAGTACAACTAACACAGGAGCCACAGTGGTGACAACTAGAAGGGTGACTCCAGTTACCTCATGCTTTTTCCTTCTGCTTACATTTTATTTTGCATTTATACATGCATCAATGGCATAAAGGAGGACCTCTTTGTGGCAAATAATACTGCATGCAACCAGTAACTTTCAGTATCGAAAGTCACAGCTGGGGCCATCAGTTGCATAATAGAGAACATAGCAGCTTCTCAACTTTCTAATGATGGATTAAGTTTGAGTATTGTGGCTGTAGCAGCATCATGTGCTGGCTCTGGCATTAGGAAACTGTCAGGGGTTCACTTGTATGTTTGTTGTTGCTGTGGGTCTTGCTATGTGAACAGACAAGAAAATAGGTTCTGGGTTGAATTTAGTTTATTTGACAACACTAGTTCAGGTCTGCAAAAAGTTGTTACTGCCAGAAGTTTCTGAACAGAGGATTTCAAATTGACTGCAAGAGTTACCAGAGTATCCAAAGCACCACTACCTATGTATTGCCTCACTTCTTTTTAGTAGGGCTAAGTAATGTCTTTCCCTCTGTAGGTCTGGGATAAATTATCAGTTATGTTGATGATAAAATGTGTAATCACTGAATACATTTTGTCACAGTTGGATGAAAATCAGTAAGAGTGTTCCGCTGGGATTTCTGATACAGATGTCAGCAAAGATATTTGGCTCAACTACAAATTAGAGGTTAGTTTCCTTTGTGTGGGTTATGAAGAAAACCACAAGTTTAAGGTAGGCTTCCTAATGCAGAATGGGCTCTATGAACAGATAGTACAAAAACTCTTTGACCTGAAGCTATATGGAAGCTACCTGTTTGAACCCTGGAATATGACCAATTACATTTATAACTTGATCCAGCTGTCTGTTTCAAGAACAGTACTTTGCCTTGCTTTGTATGCTGTAACAATGCTGTTGCTACAAAATCTTTTGATAATTAAGTGGGGGGAGCAGTAATCTATGGGCTGCTTAGTTTAGTCTACTATGTAGAAGCAGCTCTGCCAGTGTATGAGTGAGACAAGTATTCAAGGGAAAAACTGTATTTATTCATTATAGTTTCTATTTTCTTCTCATATATAATTTGACAACCCTTATTTTAGGGGAGCGATACTATAATTGTAATTTGGAAAACACAGGGTTCTGAGCTCAAGGGCAGTGTTTGCTGGGATACCAGGCATGCTGTATCATTATCAGTGTTATAGTGGAAACTGAATGTGGCTTCTCAAATTGGGTTTGTGGTACACAGTAGCCAGATGTAGGTGAACACTGTCTGTCTATGCCTGAGTAGTTTTCCAGTGGGAGAACAGATGCAAATTTGAATAGCATTGTCAGTGTTGTCCTTCAGCTTATCTGACTCCAGAAGCTTATCAAAGAAAAGTTCTGTTCTTACAAAATATTAAAAAAAAAAAAGTAGTTCCACTAGTACATGTATTCAAAACAATGGGCACTGTAGCTTCAACTGGTGTTTTTTGCAAATTTAGGTCTTCCTGGAAATTGTATTTCAAAAAACGTAGAAGTTTGGGGTTGAGAGTTTCCCTGCTACAGAAGAGAAGTTTGTGCATGCTGATTTTGGGTAGAGTAGGGAGTAAATAAGGCTCAGTCACTTTATTCTGCATATCTGGGAAAATGGTTTGGATTGGAGTCTCAGCTCCTATGAGGACAGTGATGTGAAATGCTTATATTCTGCTCTTGTTTCACCTGGAGTTCTCTACTGGCCTTTTCATTTAATGACTGCTGTAGCCATTTTTTTTTCATTTCTGATTGCATTTTTAGGCTTGCTTTTGTATTCCTTGCATTTCGTTTTCATTTTGATGGCTGTAACTATTGAAGAATATCACTCATCAGCTTTCAATTAAATACATGACCACAAAAAATAGCATCATTAATAGAAAGTGAAATGCTGTTTTGTTTGAGATGAGAGAGCCTGCTTTAAAAGGCTGACATTTGTATTTATCACTAGGTTTTCAGTTTATGTAAAAATATTTGGGAGGGAAAGCTTGCTAAAAGGAATTGTTCATTTCTGTGTTCTGTAAAGCTATAGGCTTATACAAACTGAAGCCCAAGGGGACATTCTGAGAAGAAACCAAGCTCTTCAAAATATGTTCCTGCAACAAATGTTATTTCTGTAGTTGCTGTTCCAAACAATTTTATGTATTGCATGATTCCTGTACCTGACAGGAGTTAATCATGGTGATCCTTTCGTCTCACCTGTTTGAAAGGAGAAAACTCTCCCTGGCATTTTCTGTGGGGGCTATTGCTTTCCCAAGCATCAGAGTTGAGTTCTGTCTTTGCCACTGCCTGCATGATTATCTTATTCCAGACTGAAGCTATTTGTGCTTATCTTTGCTCTACAGCTTGGGAAAACAGAGGCATAGCTGGTCATACGCATCTGTGCCCAGGACTGAACGCAGTTGGGTGCCTTACATCACCTCATGTTGGTTGTTTAGTGAGTCACTTTTTGGGCAGAGAGCTAGAGAAGCATAAAGAATACTTTTATCAGCATGCCTTGTGTGTTTTAAAGCTTAGGCTTTATTATTGTCAGAAAGACTGCTAACGGTGTTGAAACAGGTTGCTCTAAAACTTCAGGCCCATTAAAGCAATAGGTGTGTTCCAGATGGATTTTTTGGAAAACTCATTTCTGTAAAGTAGGTTGCTGAGTAATGCTTAAGGAACAGTCTCTGCTCATGTACTAAGTGCCCCTATGGAAATGAGTCAGATTGTCTTTTTTTTTCTCTGCTTTTTATCTCATTTCTTCTGACAGGTTAAAGTCTGCACAATAGCTAAGTAAGCAAGAATTCTCTTCTCCACATAATATAAACTACAGCAAAGAGCTGGTGCTGGGTCCTCAAACAGTGTGAGTGGATGTAACTTCTTTAGAAGATATTTTCATTGTCCTTCATGTTTGCTGTGTCCTCCACTCAATAGACAAAGATTCTGCAATGTTCCAGTGAATATATTTTGGTATCTTAAGTTTTTCCAGTTCTGAAGAAAAGTGTCTATATTCAGGGAGCTTTATAAGGATTCATACAGTACGAAAAAAAAAAAGGCAAAGTGCAGGTGGTGCCTCTTGTAGCCCTTTCCAAAAAGGACTCCAGCTGCCCTGCTGAACACCCACCAGCTGCCTGGTGAATCCTGATGCTGAAGCACAATGAGCTCTGAAGCTTTCCTGTGGCTGTACAGGATCCAGGACCTTCACTGGCTTTGAGTGCAGCAGCACACTCAAGATGGATGCCTTCCATCCAGAGCTCTTTGAAAAAGGAGATGAAATACTTCAGCCTGTGACTGCTTCCAGCATTCACCCAGACTCTCCCAGTTTTTGTGATTTTAGTGATAGTTCATACGAGTGTTACTTCTAAAAGTAGATAGCCCTGAAGATGACACATAGTTGCCTAGAAATGGCTTCAAAAACATCACCTTTCTTTCCACAAAAGTTGGTGGATTTGGAAGAATTATAAAAATACCAGTCTAGTCCTTAATATTGTCTATTCTTTTGCTACAGAATAACTTGGCTTTTGGTTCAGTGTCACTTTGTGACTCTTGTACTTCAGTTTTCTCCTTCCAAACATAATCTTTTCCTTTTATTAACTACTGTTTGCTCTCTGTTCTTCCTCTAACCATTAAAAGAATAATACTGGAGCCACTTTTTCAGATTTTTACCGTCTGTAGCCTCATCCTTACTTTGGGGTACCTAAAATCTGATTCTGCATACAATCATCTTTTCTTTTGGGGGGAATTCTTTCCTTCTTTGCATGTCTCCCCTTCAAAAACCTGAGCAAAACCCTGAAGGCACAGCTGCTGCAATGGAGTTCAAGGAAATTTGCTGCAGTGGGAGAACTTGGTTCATTGTTGACATGTGTGGCTTTTTGAGTGTGGGCAATAGGGCTTGCACTTAACACCTGTCCCAGAAAAATGTCTTAGAGGTGAAATGGATGAGAAGTTCATTGACAATATTATGCCTGCAAGTTCTGTTGTTTGTTACAACCTGAATTTGTACAGTGCAGTTGAATTTCCCAGGCTGTCAGTACTCCTGCTGCTCTGCCCTGTGTAGTCATCCAGGGGACATTGTCAGAATCTACATCACTGGCCCTCAAGGAACTGTTCCCAAGTGTCAAATTAGAAGTCTTTGGTGGTTTTGGCTTCATTACCCTGATTCATCTCCTGTCTCCCAGAGTGCTTCTTGAAGGATACAAGGCAGCTTAAATCAATGAGATGAGTGTTCAAGATCCTTTCAGTTTTGAAGGGTACAGTACTGTCTCACTGATAAGTTTTGGGGCAGGGAGAGAAGTCAAGCTGCTGCTTTGAAATGGATTTCACTAAAATACTTTGAAGATCACCATGTACTGGAGATTGAATCTGAGCATGAGCAAAGGCTGGGCTTGCCCTATTCCATGTGTGCTCTGAATCTCCCCTTCTGCTGCAGGCACTGTGTGGGATCCCATGGATTGGGACTTCTACCTCAGTGGAGATTCCTTCAAGATCAAGGTCTTTAAAAAAGATGACTCATGACAAAGTGTATGACACATTCCCTCTGAATACTTTTTACCTTCAAATTTCTTCTGGAGTCTTGATTTAGAAATGCACCTTTTGATCTTGGTTTAGATGGCTCACTCTTAGCAATTTAGGCAGTGTTGAAACATTTGTACTTTGGTAACTAGGAAATAGTTCGACATAGCACAAGGACAGGTACTGTATGAGGAACAATTTTACATACTGCTCTGAAAGATTTGAGCTAGTGGTGAGCTGAAATAAAATGCTGCTTAGAGCAGCAAGAATCATATACATTTGCAGCTATATTATTATTTTAAAATAACCTCTTGTGCAGCAAACTTCTCAGTAGCACCAATTATTTTTGTGAATTAGATCCCCTGTGAGGTTTGTACCTGACATCTGGATGGATGTTTAGTCTTTGAAATACCTGGGGGAAACAGCCCTGAGCTGTTTTTATTTAAATTCTTTATTATTTAAAATTAGTTATTATTTAAAAGATCTTTTCCTTTTGGCTTTGGTATGTCTCCTAGCCATAGCTGTCACTGTTTGGGCCTGACTTCATTCCTTGTCTTCCACAATGAACAGCCAATTCTTCTTTCTTGATCACTGTAGTTCTTTGCTTATTCTGAATTTTGTGTTTTCCTTGCTCTTCTCAGAAAATCTATTCCCATATATTGACCCAAGAGTACTTTTAATAGTGGATTGAAGACTCTGCTTGTGGAGGTGTAGAAAACATGCTGTGGTGTTTCTTTTGCGAAGACAGATGAGGAGCTGCTTTAGTTAGAAAGCAAAAAGGAGAAACTCCTTGCACTTTACATTTACTTATTTACTTTTGCTGCATAGTCTTCCAGACCTGACATGTGACACTGTAAAGTACAATGTTCTTGTTGAATATCTGAAATTTTCATGGCAATAAAATGTCTGTCATGGACTTTCATCCAGAGTTGGCAAAAGCCTAGGCCTGCTGTCTGCATGATAAAATTATTCCTTCCTTGTGTGAGCCAGGCATGTGATGCTGGGTCGTGATAATCTTTGAGTGATGAAACATGGCAAAAGTTCTAAAACCTCTCCAGTTCATTAAGAGTGCACTAATTATGCCTGGTAGGTGAAAGAGGACTTATCCTTTTTATCCTCCTCATTTTAATTTTGGGACAGTCACCTCAACCTTGTTGATCATGGAACCTCTGACACTGCTGTAGCTTTGCAGCAGTTGCACTGGGCTCTGGGCTGGAAGGAAAACAGATTTCCTTTGGGCAGTGAAAATAATTGGGGAGCTGAGGTTTTTTTGGCTTTGCACCTTCATGCAAAGGCTGGAATGAAGGGGAGGAGCAGTGTTTTAGTACAGAAGTCAAAGATCCCCATGTCATTTATCTGACTGTGAGCATCTTCATTTCTTACGTCTCAGCCCATGAAATCATAGGGCTTGCAAAGTAGTGAGAGATGCTTTTGAAACAACTGAAGGACTGCTGTATCTGGTCCAGCCTCTTCACACACTGTTGTTGTCCTCTATTCTGCAGGTGTCCCACAGGAGATATTTTAACCTGTGCAGTAGCTGTAGATGTTCGTGAGGAACAGAGTGCAGCAGAAGCCTGTCAGGCTGTAGGAGGTGAAACAGGGATTGAGAGGTGTGGGAGAGGGCTGGATAGCTGGGGAGTTTTCAAACAAAACAGATCTTTATCAAAAAAGCCAATTAATAAAAACTGAAATATTTCTTAAAGGTGTTGTTTTTTGTGAAAGTTCACAGAAACACAAGCAAAGCTATAATGGGAGTGTTTTCATTGGAAGCCTGCCTGGCTTTCTGCCAACTTGTCTGCTGTTTTCTGTAATGAGATATTGAAAGACTTCAATTCTTTGAATATATCTTACTCCTTGGCATCTTGCCTATTTTGGGGGAGGAGGGTGAAAATGTGAGCATGCCTGAGGTTCTGTGGCCAGCAATAATTCCATCAAGGAGCTTCCTTCCCCATTCCCAGAGCAGTTCTCCATGCACATGAGCTGCCCTTTCAGGAAGGGCAGCCTCGAAGGGCATCAGTGCTCAATGCTCTGCAAAAAGGGTCTTGGCAGGAGAACTGAGATGTGGAGCTGCCAAAATCATTTACCTGCCAGTGGTGGGGAAAGAGCTGCTGTCAGCAGGTGTGCACGACCCTCCTCTTTGTCAGCTGGAAAAGCTCTGCAGAAGCCTGTGCTTTTTTCACAGATGTCTTTGAGGGGTTCTCATGCAGCAGGGACAAGTACAGGACTCCTGAGAGGGGGAAAGATTTTGAGGCTTTGCCTGAAATGTGTTAGAGAAATTGAGAAGAGTGTTTGAGAAATTGAGTAAGACGGCACTGAACAGTTAAAGATTGGGGAGAATTTTTCTCTTCAACAAAGCTTGCCTACACTTTCATTCCAAGTCTTCATCTATATCTCCAGAGGGAAAACCCTTCTCTCCTCAAGGACTATGTCATTAAAATGTTAGCTGGCCTAACCAGAGATTACTTGCATGTTTCCATAGCAATGACACTTTGTAGAGCTTTATATTACAGTGTGCGGGGTATCTACTGTACATCAGCCTTTTTGAAGCTGAGTAACTGTCTTGGAAATCTTCTGATCTGTTTTCTGCTTGTCACAATGTGGAGGGAGAGTAGATTGAGAGCATCAGAAAAAGGCTAGTAAACAAGCCTGTGGAAGTGCTGAGGGACTTAAAATTGACCTTATCAGAGTACTTGGTAGTTGTGATTGTTTGTAACAGTAACAGATTTAATACTGCATTTAAAGCTGCTACGCTTTTAAGTATCTGGCTTGAAGCTCTTGGAAAATACTGGAAGAAATAAGTTGTGGAGCTGTTTGTAGGCTAAGTGGCATCTGCCTTAAAACTGAAAATTAGACTTTAATTAACTGGCAGGTTGTTTTTGTACACAAATACTGCAGCCAGAGGAGAAACAGGCTGCTTGACTGCATACTGCA
This sequence comes from Petroica traversi, assembly GCA_025920805.1. NCBI lineage: Eukaryota > Metazoa > Chordata > Aves > Passeriformes > Petroicidae > Petroica > Petroica traversi. Next base: position 8,746,802 of record JAHLSL010000008.1, read on the forward strand.
TGGAATATAGCACTTGGAGAACCGAGGCATTCTTCCTGTTTTACTCCTGAATCAATGCCATTCAAAACCCTCACACATAGAGCTCGGTGGCTCTTAGATCATGTAAACTTGTAAAATTTTTTATTCAAGACCTGACTGGGGAATGTGTGTATCTCATTGAAGTCACAGCCTACTTCACTGCAGTTAAAGTCAGGATTAATATAGCCCCAGATTTTTTACGAGAGACTTTAAAAGAAGCACAGTGGTGTTGGGCTGCAGACACTTGCCAGCTTTCCTGCTTGCCTTGGTGTTGGCGGCGCATTGAATTTCAGAGAGTCCACTCAGTCAAAGCCACGAGTCGCCTTTTCAAAAAACAATTCTGTGCAGTCAAGAAAGCATCCCAGAACTACCTCTGGCAGAGCCCAGTCCATGGGCTTTTCTCTCCAAGGCCCTTTGCAGCAGCTCAGGGAGCAGCTCAGCTGAAGGTACCTGCTGGAAGGCACGGCAGCCTTGGGACCTGACGTCAGCAACATCCGATCCCGCGCCCGGCACGCATTGGCTGCCATCCCTCTGCTCCATCACCAGCTCATTTTTATATCCCCCTTCTAAGTGACACTGAGCTGGGATTGGGATTTAGCTTGAGCTAGTCTGCCTGGGAAAGCTAAAAAGAGGGAACTAGAGTTGCGAAAGAAATGAAATCCAGATATGCCCGTGAATGCATGAGGGAGAGCCAGTCTGCTCTCATTGCCCAGGCTGAACCTGATCTTTGGAATGTTCTCACGTGGGAGTGAAGGGTACAACTGAGCTGTCACCTTTTGGGGTTTGGAAAGATCTCTAAAGCTGTCCTAGAGACATGGATGCTTGTGTAGCTGTAGGTGCCTAGAGAAAGTTCTTTATTGGAATGGATAGATCTGTTGTGCTGTTAATCACTTGTGATCAGTGTTCTTTATTTCCCAGGAAAAAGGAGGCAAGAAACCATCAGGATCATTCACTTTAATCAGAGCTGGTTTTGAGATAAAGTAAAATTGTGCCTGTAGCTAGATCAGAATTGGACTCAGTGACATGGAAAGAAACAGGACTGCTCTTGAAAGCATTTCTGTTGACTTCAAGCCAGTCTTATTTTACTTTACTCTAGGATTTTAGCTCTCTAATATTCATTGAGTAAGATACATAAAACTGGATTATTTTGAATTTAAAATCAACATCCGTCAACTCTCTGAGGCTCTGTATAACTTCTCATAGAAACAGCACAGGATTTCTCCTAGCAGAGTTGTTAGTACCATCTACGTACTAAGCAAAAACTTTTTTTGGATGCCTCTTCCAGCAACCTTTTTGGGCCAATGTTTTGAGAGCAGCAGTGTGGTGGATGCTGCTTTGTTGCAGTAGACTTGTCATGCTATTATCCCCTTGTATCATCACAGTGGCTGGGCTGTGAGGTTTTTAAACTACCTTTGTGAGTGTTCTCCATTTGTACAGACTGAAGTCTATGGGCTGAAATGGATGGGCAATGCTGGTCTATGGGGTAAAGCAATAGCAAGGGTCTGGCTCTGTATCCAGTACAGGGGAAAATCTATTATGACTCAAAGAGCTCAAAGTATTGAAAGTAAAGAATTAGATACATGGCTCTCTGGAAACAGGATCCACCCTTGCAAATAGTTTTGTATTTTTGAAATGTGCAAGCTATTAAAAAGCATTTTTCAAAAGTCTATTGTGTAAAGGACTGGCTTCCATGAGTCAGGTTTTACAGGAACTGCTCCAAGCCTTATTCTTCTCCTTCCTGAATTTCCTTCCAGTTTTCTCATGAATTTCTGTAGGCAACCTCCCAATAGTGAGAACTGATATCTGCCTATTAAGGGAAAGGAGTAACTCCCACCTCTAGTAGGGGCACTTGGTGCAGTGTCTACTGCTCTGTGTCCAGACCCCCCATTCCTTACCTTTCTGGTCTTTGTTAGTTTGTTCCTCTGTACCCAGTGCTTTGGAGTGAGCCCTAACAAAGCTGCCAAATAATCCCACAGTGAATAAAGGAGCAAGGCTTAATCTTACAAGGAGGGCTAGAGAAGTATTCAAGTACCCTAGAGAACACTTGAAAGCCTCTTCTGGAAAGCCCCTATTACCAGTGTAAAACAGGCTTTTTACACTGTAAAATACCTTGAAGTTTTTTAAATGTTCAGGCCTTAATTTGAAAGTCCCATTGAAATAATTGCAGGCACTGGTACAGTTTTCTAAGAACTTTCTGCACTCTTGTGTGTTTTTTATGTAAAACTTAACGTGCTTTTTGATGACTCAGGGCCTGCAAAAAATTCTGGAGTGATTCTACAGGTTTTCTGAACTCAAATTTACTGTTACGTGCAGACACTGATGAGACTTAGAACTTCTGTAGCTGTCCTGTCCCAGATGTGATGTTGGGAGGAACTTTGAATGGGGGAGATGGAACAGCAGAGTGAACACAACTGAATCCACAGGCTTAGCCTGAGTATATGATCCTCTGACCCTGGATGGGGCTGGGAGCTTCAAGCAAAGTGGTGTTGGAGCCATGTCTTACTCTCAATGGTGCTTTGTGCAAATACTTGTGCACTACATAAACAACCGCAGTAGTCGAGCTAGGAATAACTGAAGCTTCCTAACCAGGAAGCTACTTCACTGAGTCTGAAGGTTTTCACCTTCCTTTTACAACAAGACCTGTTATTGCCTCACTAGATGTGTGCACACCTGAAGGTTCCCAGCTCACCCCATAAAAAGAACCTGTATGCTACAGTTTAATGCTCGGTCCCGCAGAATGAATGCTGCTATCTGAATCAGGTGTTTGGTCAGCAACCCCAGGGTGCAAACGTCTGGGTCAAGGTTCAGATTTAGTTTAGATTGGCTCAATTAAAGCATCTGCTGGTTTGTCAGAGAACAGTGAAGTTACTGTGTTGGATATTCAGCGTGAAATGGTATTTGGAGCTGCAGTTGGAAGCCTGTTTTCTCTTCTTTAATGTGGGAGGTGTGGCTCGGAGGTGAGCAGCTGGATGGTGCCAAGTAGCACACCTCTCAGCACTAAGCCACTCCGTGCTGGAGCTGGAGATCAAAATCTTCTTTCTGCTGCCTTTATTTGTGTTTCTGTGTGTACACGGGGATTGTGCATCTGAAAGATGGCTGTTGTCACTGTGTCAGGCCTGCTCGCTGGTGCTTGTGTAATCTGATGGCGAGGGCACAGGGCTGGGAGCACAGATGTTCAGGGTCTGACTTAGAAACATGCTAGCAGCAAATCAATGTCTGTAGATGCTTTCTTACCCTGAATGTGAATGTGACCTGTCCCTCTTTAAAACAGTCTCATGAAATGCCTAAAACATGCTCGTTTTTGGTGGCAATGTTCTTGATGTAGCATCCAGTCTTTGCAAAACAGGGGAGAGCACTCAAAGCACCTTTTCCAAAGAAAATAAGAAAGAAAATGTATGATACGTTTTTGCTGGCAGACCAGTCTCTCCCAGGACATGAATGTGCCTGTGGCTGCTGAATTACTGATTCAGGGCTTACAGTCAGGTTCATGATAAAGTTGTTTGAGCAAAAACTAGCCAAATAGAAACAGATTTGGTGTCTTGTATGCCCTTATGTTGTAGAACCTATTTTGAGAATGGAAGTAAAAGCCTGTTTGCCAGGAATTCAGAACAGGGGAATTCTGGGCAGGCATGCACCAGGCATGCAGGTGTGCAGTTCTGCCTGTCTGTTGGGCATCTGTAGCTTCTCCTTTCCTGGGGTAAGCACTTCAGCTGTGCAAAGAGGTGCAGGCACTCTAGGAGTTATCTAACATGCCCTGTCCCCTCCCCTTATCACCTCATGTCCTGTAGTATTCAACAAGTCACAGCCTTTGTTCCAAACAGGAGCCTAAATGACAAGCCCAATGAGGAACATGAACCTTTGTCTGTGACAGACACAGCCCTGCCCAGCCACCACTGCTCTCTGGCAGTGTTTTTCCCTCAGAAAAGTTCACCTGTTTGCTCTTGTGGGTTGGCTTCAGGACTGGTGATGCCTGAGCAATTGGAGTTGTTCCACAGTGGTGCCCAGTGCTTTCCAGGCTGTGCCTTTCAAACACAATGCACCTTTGTCATTTGTTTGGAGCTTTAGGCGGCACCTGCCCTTGTAGTCGTGCCTGCACTAGTCTTCTTTTAACAAAAACTCACATTTCCTCATACTCCTTCCTTTTCCCCTCCCTCAAGCAAGTGTTTGGTACTAGAAAATCTGGGATCACAGTGGAACAGTTGACTTCAGACTTCCTTTATGATTACAAGTTCCATTTGGTTTGACAGGGCTTGAAAGCTGAGTTTAACATGCATATTTTCTCTTGTTTTTTTCACTGTCATATTTCATTAACAGTTTAGTGATTATTTCCTCCTGTTTACCTTTTGTTAATCTGTTTTTCATTTTCAGCTCTTCCTCCAAAGCCCCCCAAACCAATGACTCCAGTCAATACAAATGGAATAAAGGACAATTCCAGTTTCTCTCTGCAGGAAGCAGAGTGGTACTGGGGGGACATCTCAAGGTAAGCAATATTGCTAGAATTTATTAATTAAAATGTATAACATGTGTTGTTAAAAGTAGGATAAGTCTGCTAGAATTCAAGACAAAAAGAACGTGCTTGGCAAAGCACCTAAGTGAAAGTATTCAGCTGGATTCAGGATATTTAAGTTTTTGGTGCAGATATTGCCAGTCTTGGTAACAGTAATTTTTGAGTTTCTAAATTGTCCAGATACACAATCCTTAAAAAGAAATAAAAAAGCTTTTGAATCTGATATTTAATAAGGTGTTGTAAGCATGCAATCCTGGATGGAAGCAGTTAAGCAAAAATTCAGTATAAAAGTAATATTTCAGGATAAAATGAGTTGTGCTCTTATTTTTGGTTTCTTTAACATTTGTTTAAAATTGCATCTGTATTAGTTTCTACTACATGGTGATGTGAAAAATACCTCTTACAAATGCTAACCATCACCCAGCTGTACTGAGCAGATGATAGAGACACATACCAAACAAATTAAGTTTTGCCTCTTAACAAAACCCTTTTCTACGCACTTGAGAAAATAGATGGCTTGGGCTAGGTTCAGAAAATGAAAGGCCTGTTTTTGTATACTTAATTGCATAAAAGAACTGAAGTGTTCAGTCATCTCTAACCCTCTTAAGGCACTTCTGAAGAGTCTAGAATTTGGAGCTGTAAGAGGACAGGTGAGCGTGCTGGGAGTGTGATCAGGAATTGCTCAAACTTGTGCACATAATACTTAGAAGCCCTTTGGCAGATAGAGGCAAGAAGAGCATGTTTGCCACATGAGTTCACTGACTTTCTGAGAAGGGAAATAAAGTTTTCGTATCTTTATTGTACCACTCTTATCTTTTTATAAAGTAAACCCTCATAGATCTTGCTTTTGAAGGGCCTTGGCAGAGATATTTTTCTGTTAATTTTAAGCTGAAGCAGAATGGCAAGACCTGATCACAAAACCCACTAGGCACAGTTTGTTTAAAACTGCTCAATATTGGTATCAGTTTATTGACTGTGGATTTGCCCCTCAATTACCAGTGCACATGATGGCAGGAGCTAATGCACTGCAAATCGCATTGGAGTGGCTTTATTAGATTAAAACTTGATACATGCTCATGTAAAGATGGAATTGTTTATGACCCTAGTTGGCAGCCAGCAGGAACAGGCTGCATCAGGCTAGCAGGGCACGAGCAATGTTCTTCAGTCAAGAACTTGTCCTGGAAATTCTGTCATGAGCTCCAGGGTGCAATTTGCAGGCCCAAACCTGTAGGTCATAGCTGCCCATTCAGAAAGGAGTTAACTGAGTCCAATCTGTAAAATGGTCCGAGAAGAGTAAATGGATATGATCATGTGATACTCAGTAGGAGTCAGTTTTACTAACAGAATAGTTTTCAGGTAGCTAAATCAAAGCTGAGGCTATTCTTTTGTTATTCTTTTGAATACTTTTGTTCTTTAGTATTTGCACAAAGAAACCTGCTGTTGATTTTTCTAAGATTCAACTAGGCTTCCTACAGCACTTAAAAAACATTGAGGCTAGCTGAGAAACTTTAGTTTCCAAATAATTGTATTAAAAATTGCTTAGGGCTTCCAGAACCTTTGAGGGAGCTGTTACAAAGTGAGATACATAATCTAGGTGAAATGCTCATAAGCAAGATTCATATCTCTTCAGCTGAAATAATTGTCTTAATGCTTACAGGTACTCACTTTCTCTAAAAGATTTCTTGATTTAGCTTAAAGCTCTGTACGGAGTATCCTTCTGCCTCAGTTGTAAATAAGGAAAAGTTGCACTGAAGCTAGCAAGGTTGTAGTGGTTTAAAAGGACTGTAAATAAGATCAGTGTTAAGCCAATAATGAGCCTCTTGAGACTAAAACTGTGCTAAACTCTAGGCATCTTTGAGCTGTGATTCTAGAGACTGTGTCTTAAGAGGTCAGGACTGACTTCTCAAAGGGCACCTGTTCCAGCGTGGACTTTAAAACCTGAGCAGATTAAAGGGAAAGGTTGTGAACTGAGTCACAGCTGCTGCTGTAGTTTAAACGGAGACTCCTTCCTAAGTGGCAGTTGACTGCAGCTACTTTTCTTTAGTGCAGCAACACAAGTCAAGACTTGCTTTAGGTGGCCTAAAAAACTGGAGAGCCTGAGCATGACAGAAGATTGAACTCTGCAGACATTGGTGATGCTGGGTCCGATGTTTTACCTGTGGCAAAGATGATCATGTCTTTAGCACTTCTAATTTTGCCTCCCTTTCCATTCTCCAGGGAAGAAGTCAATGACAAATTACGAGACATGCCAGACGGAACATTCCTGGTGCGCGACGCATCGACCAAGATGCAGGGAGACTACACTCTGACACTGCGGTGAGCACTGAGCACTTGTGGTCCCCTCAGCAAAACCCTGAGGAGCTGTTGCCATGCCAGTGACAGCCCTGGCTGTGCAAAGCTCATGTGGCTCAAGCTGAGAGATGTTCCCAGTTCTGCACATCACAGAACAAGCAAATAAAGAGCCAGGTCTGACAGGGAGTTCTGCTCTGTGCGTGGAGTCGAGTCCCTCAGTAAACACTACCTTAAGGATCTCTGTGTAGATGAGGTGGGACTCAGGGAGGAGAGCTGCTCAGGAGTGCTTCATAGTTTCAGATCTGCTGAGGAAAAAGGTGTTTGTAAACTAGGCTTTTGATTAATGGGAGAGTGTTGAATACCTCATCAGCATGCAGCTCTGGAGAACTGAATACCATGTCTCAGTAAAAAGAGTATCTTGGGCTTTCTGATCTAAAGTTTAGGAAATATTGACTTGGAGCCATGCTTTTTTCTTCATTAAAATCATCTGCAAGTGGCAGGTTTCCCAGAGCTGCCCCAGTCCTGTCTGCTGCAGTTAGGCAGAGACCTCATGTGACTGGCTCTGGTGCCTTGCCCAGCCTGCCCAGCCACTTGCCTCTGACAGGCTCCCAAGGCTGGTTGTTAGAGACAGGCAGGTGAGGCACAGAAGCCACAGCCTTTGTAGCACACCCTTGGGAGTTACTGTGAAATGGCAGGTACTTGATCCTGCCGTGAAATTCCGTTGCCTTAATGGTAGATTTAATCCCAAGGGTGTAGTTAAAATTCTACTTTACTTTCTGCCTCAAAGTTCGCAGCCCATGTCCTAAAGTTTGGCATGATTTTGTTATTTTACTGAATGCAGCTGTCTTTAGGAGGCAAAATTGTAAGTACAGGAGAAGGACAGGAGAGTGTCTATACAGTCTGTTGTTGGAAAAAAGAAAGGAAAGAAGTAAGCATTGTATTTGGGGAAACCACTAGAATGTCTAAGTCTGGATAACATAAAGTCCTACATTTGCAACCATCTTGTAATCCTCAAAAGATTTTCTTTAGGTTCATGTATCCTGTATTAGCACCCATAACTCAAAAATAGTTGTTAATAATTGTATAAATCTGTACTCAGTTGTATACTATTAGTGACCCTGAATTGCAGGAAATTATGGGCTTGGGTTTTCTTATGGCTCTTTTATTCAGCCTTCACCATCCTCCTTTTCTCTTGCAAAAATTCTGGCAAAGCTAGGACTTAAATACCATAAGCTGGCTCCAGAATGAACACATAGGAAGAGATTTACTTTGGGCTTTGGTCCTGTTCAAATAATCTGATGATAATTCTGTGTGTATTGACTCTTAAACTACTTAATACTGCTGTGTAAAGAATCACTGTGAAGGTGTGCAGTGTGGAAGCCCAGGAATTTCACTGGTGTCTTTGTTAGCGACATGGTGCTGATGAGGGATGGGAGGAACACAGTAAAACCTCTGAAAAACTGTACTTTACAGGAAGGGTGGCAACAACAAACTGATAAAGATCTATCACCGGGATGGAAAATATGGCTTTTCTGACCCACTGACATTTAATTCAGTTGTGGAACTCATTAACCACTACCGCAATGAGTCCCTTGCTCAGTACAACCCAAAACTCGATGTGAAGTTGATGTACCCCGTGTCCCGGTACCAGCAGGTAAGATCTTCATCACAGTCCTATAGATATTAGTTCAGACAAGAAAAAAATGGCATTTATCTATATCATTTTGGGGTTTCTGTGTGAATAGCATGGTTTTTATTTATTTTTTTGAAAACAGGAAAAAAAGGGTGAATTTTCATATTTGGCCTCAATTGGGTCTTCCAAATGGTTTAACCATCTAAGCTGCTACATATTATATGATTTCCAGTCTCTGCAGAGCCCAACAATTAATTGATACCCTGACACACAGCTGAGTTGAATCTCTGATAAACTTTTTAATTTCTCCTTGGACCCTTGTGGCCCCACTGAGTGCTGTTCTAGCCAGTGCTACACATATGAGCTGTGCAGCTGCTCACTCTGTGCATAGCCATCTAAAATTTTTAAAGAACATTTTAAAATTTTTATTCAGTAGCCAAAGACACATTCTTGCATTAAGGAAGAAGAACTGCAGAGCTTTTTGGGGGAAAAAACCCAACTCTGATCTTTAACTTAAGATTCTATGCAATTTGATTTATTTTTTTTTTCTTGAATAGGGGATAGCAATCCTGAAAGTAAGGTGTGGTGTGTTTTTGGAAGTGTAGTATTTTGGCACAGCTCTTGGTGTCCCATAGTTCCAGTTCCTACTATCTGTAAACTGTGGAATTTTTGCACAAAGGAAGGCAGATTTAGACACCGTGCTCTCTAGAAATGGATTAAAACGTGATGCTAATATCTGTAAAATGCAAATGTGCATAAGTGGACAAATGAATACTCTTAAGGAAAAGCTGCTTTGCTTGAAGACTTAATAGCTCTTTGTATGTGCAGGATCAGGTGGTGAAAGAAGATAATATAGATGCAGTAGGTAAAAAGCTTCAAGAATACCATGCTCAGTATCAGGAAAAGAGCAAAGAGTACGACAAATTGTATGAAGAATATACCAGAACGTCACAGGTTGGTTCTGCTCTGGCTCTTTGTAGAGTCTGTTTCTTGTTGTTCAAAAAGCAAAGAAAATTATTTTAACCTGTTAAGGCTAATAAAGGCAATATAAGGAAAAAACCTTAGTAAATTGTGGAATAGAGCAAGGAGGTTTCAGATTTGATGAAAACGGTGAATATTGCTTGTTGCTGATAGTCCTAGAGGTGCGGTGTGGGGCAAGGAAGAAAGAGGAGCTGAACTTTCTAGTATAAAGCTGTGGGGAAGACCAACACTTACAAGCTTTACACTGCAGGCTTCTTCCTTGGCTGCTGAGTATTTCCAGCTGCCACAGGCTGCAGTGAGAATTGTAGAGAGGTTTGTCCAGGTTTTTTGTGAAATCATGTGCGAGTCAGTTACCAGATATTATGCATTAAGGAAGTGTGAATACGGTATTTGGACTGCTTCTTGTAAAATAAGATAGTTCATATATGGGGAGGAGGTTTGCTGGCAGTCTTCCTGCAAACTAAGATGGAAAATATGACTAAAATATCTGAGGGGTTTGCAGCCTAATAGAGAGCATAGTGTATGGGAGGAGGGTAGACTTGCTGGGAGTAAGTTTGCCTGGTTCTTTCTTGACCCTACTCAGACATTTGACTGAATTTGAAGCTGATCAATCCCATTTTGACTTAGTGGGGAGAGAAAAGATCATCTTCTTGGTCAGTTTAGGGAACATAATCAAGTCTTGCATTGTCGTCCGTATTGAGAACAAATGATGAAGGGCTCTTTCCTTACATAGGAAATTCAGATGAAGAGAACTGCAATCGAAGCATTTAATGAAACAATTAAGATATTTGAGGACCAGTGCCACTCACAAGAGCGATACAGCAAAGAATACATTGAGCGGTTCCGCAGGGAGGGGAACGACAAAGAAATTGAACGGTGAGCTCTCAGGTTGTGTTTGCTTACCTGCAAAAACTGGTGTCCACACTGACACTGCCATTACAGCATCAGATAAACCTCTTTGTAAGCTCAGTGTTTCCTGAGACCTTCCCTTAGGGTATCTCAGCCTTCAGTAAAGCTCTCTTCTCTCAAGGAATTGCAAAGCTGGAAAATCTCTGGATTATCCTCTCTTAACTTCAGTAAATCAAGATACTGTGATGAGGACCAGAAAAGAACAGGAAATAATGATTTAATTTGCTTATCCCATTTCCGTTTGGATTTGCTCAGAACATAATTCAGAGAACTCTTTACTTGCAAACTGTGAAATGTGCATAAATCTGGTAAATCTCGTTGTCCATAGTTGGTTTTAGTCGCTTTCAAAGAAGATAAATATTTAGTAGCTGTCATCTAACAAATTCGGTAAGGGCCTTGTTTGAAACTGCCCTTCTGAGAGGGCATTAGCAGAAAAAGGTGGATCTGGGCCTTTGAAGAAAGCCCAGGTATAATGCCTCACTTGACGTAGTACTTAATGAACCACCTTAAGGAGATTTTTAGACCAGAAGCAGTTACCTGTAACAATTTCACTGTGCAATTGTGGTGCTTCTTTCTGAGTAAAGACAATAAACAAGGAAAAGATGTAATTTTCCTGAATCACACAAAACCTGCAAACTAATCTTGATTGAAGAGACAGGCAGCATTACTTCCTGGTAGCTCTTGATGGTAATTGAAGTCTGCATTTGAAATCTTGCAATTGCTGATACCTGTGGTGGGCTTGCATAATTGGTATGACAAAAACTGAATCTGACAGTGAAGGAGGAATCTGTTCTAGCTTATCCTCCTACAGAGAATTTCTTCCTGCATCTCTGCCAGAAGGAAGTATGCTAAGGTATACTGAAGGTTGCAGGCCCTCTGGCAAGAGGCTTTTCCTGTCACTTGTACAGTAATTTTCATGTCAGGAGGAGGTGGTCAAAGGAAGGAGCTGCTGTTAGGATAGTTCTGTGATACTCTTCTGTAAGTGCTACCAGTAGGTTCAGTCCTCTGGGCTGGTGTGACCACTTCCGTCTTACTCATTTGCAGGATAATGATGAACTATGAAAAATTAAAATCACGCCTGGGTGAGATCCATGACAGTAAAATGCGCCTGGAACAAGACTTGAAGAAACAAGCTCTGGACAACAGGGAGACTGATAAGAAAATGAACAGTATCAAGCCTGACCTAATTCAGCTCCGCAAAATCAGAGATCAGTATCTTGTGTAAGTAAGCCTGACCCATACCTCAGAATAATGTCTCTGATGAATCTGATTAATGGATGTTTCCATCAGGATAATGAGAATTTAATTTTCTTTTCATAACCAAAGTTCTGTTAGTGCTGAGGTGCTACAGTCTGGCAAGGGATGTCTGAGTGCTGGTTGGCCTCTTCAAGACTTCATTATTTAAAGAGCCAGCCATAACTAGGTGCACATTCTGCAACTCCTGTAAATAAGAAATTTAAGAAAAATTGATTATAAACAAAACCTGTGGCTGCTAATGCAACAGAGGTTAGGACTTCTTTTCTTGTTAGGTGTCTCAGGTATTGCTTATACCCACACTTGATTTCCCCGCCACTGTTATCCAGTTCCTGATGTCCCTGAGCTGGACACAGACTGTTTCTTTTGTGTCTGAACTTCAGCTTGCTCACTAAGAAAACCTATACACGTGCTCTGAAGTAATGTATTAATGTTCTCTTCTTCTGGCAGATGGCTCAATCACAAGGGGGTGAGACAGAAGCGAATAAATGACTGGCTGGGAATCAAAAATGAAAATATTGATGAGTAAGTGTCACTATACATATGATTTTATTGAGAAGACTTCCATTAATAAGTGTTTTCTCCTGTGGTGTTGGTACAAAACCCTCCAGTTTCTCAATAAAGGACTGGAGTCATGTGATGTCATGTGAGGCAGCAACTCTGCTGAAACATGTAGGATTAAAATTAAGATCTAAGTGGAAGCTTTTAATATATGTTCGTTAGGAGCTCAACCTCCCAGTTTGGGCAATTCTGGTGTTTCTTTATATGATTTCTACAGAAATAACTGTGCTTCTTAGCTCCTTTACTGATCACTGGTTAACAAATTTCTCCTCTCAGCACATACTTTGTGAATGAAGAAGATGAAAACCTGCCCCATCATGATGAGAAGACCTGGTTTGTTGGGGATCTCAACCGTGTCCAAGCAGAAGACTTGCTCTGTGGGAAACCTGACGGAGCATTTTTAATTCGCGAGAGTAGCAAGAAAGGATGTTATGCTTGTTCTGTGGTGTAAGTCTGTTTTCCTTTTTGTTCTAAATGCTCAACTCATAAATCTCTCCCAAAGCTCTTTATTTTGGAGAACAAAAGCCAGGCCTAGCTTAGGCCTACCCATTGGAATGTGTTGTGTATTTGCAGGAAGACCGGCATGGTAAAAGCTTTGTAACAAAAATGTGCTTTGAATGTGCAATAACTCTAGTCCTGCAGCCTCTGCAGTTCCCTCAGTAGTTACTACAAAATTCTGAAGTATCCCAACTTGAAGCTCTGTAGTTAGGGCCTAATTCTCCCATATTCTTCTCTGCTAAGGGATACATGGAAAGAAATAAAGTGGGGTGTAAAGATCCTCCGTTCTCATTTTCAGACATGCCCAACTCTAGATCTTTCTCTTGTATGTGTAAGGTAATGGTGATGCTTCAAAGGATTATTTGGGAGCAGTAGTTTTGATGACATTCACACAGCCTTGCATTGATTTCTTGTATTTCACTTCATTTTATGCTGGTGTAATGAAGGTCAGAAATACTCTGACTCCATTATCTAAAAATCCTTCAAGCCTGTCCTGGAGTCCAAAATGGCTTTCACTGATTTATTTCACATGAGGTTAATTGCTTCTGAGCACAAGTCTGAGAAATGAATATATGAAGGTTTAGCACCTCAAGGTAACTGAAGACTGTAATATCTGCTGTGTTCAGTGTTCTGTTCATTGCAGTCACTCAAGTGTTGGGTTCATCAGATGCCTTTGTTTGGTTGGGATCATGCTACAGGCTCGCAGAGGGGTGGCATAAAGTAGCCTGTTCCTACATGTGACTGGGATTGTAACAGGCTCCAGTACAGGGATTACATAATACCCGATCTTTCTGGCAGATAAGTTTTTCTAGCAGCTTTGGAATTGCTGTGTTCCAGTAGCTGCTTTGCCAAGTTAGAGACTCAGTCACTATGGCTTCAGATAATGAATCAGCCTGAACCCGTCCCATGCTCAACATTAAAAAATGCACATGAAAGGTTAGCACTGTGTTCCATGGACTACTTTGTAAGTCCTGATAATTTGTGGGTTTTGGTTTCTTTGCTTAGTGGAAAGGTTTCTAGGTGAGTTGAGCACAAAGTCATTGCTGACTTCGAGTGCTTATCTTCTTGGTTCCAAGGATCATTTGGAGAACAATGCAGTAGGGAATTGTACTGCTGGGATAGAAGAGCCCTCTTATGTGGATTATTATGCAAGAGTGTTTAATCGCATGCCCTGAAGCACTGTTTCCTCACAGACTATATTAATCTCCTCCACTTGCATCTACTGGGTCCTCCATTATGTAATGCAGTGACTGGCGGAGTTGCTGCATTAGTTAATTGTTAATAGGCTGTCACTTTGGGTTTGTCCTTTCATGTTAAACTCTGCTCTTTCCTTTCCTTGCAGAGCTGACGGAGAGGTGAAACACTGTGTGATCTACAGCACTCCAAGAGGCTATGGGTTTGCAGAACCGTACAACCTGTACAGCACACTTAAGGATTTGGTTCTTCATTACCAGCAGACATCCCTTGTCCAACACAATGATTCCCTAAATGTCAGGCTTGCCTACCCTGTCTACGCACAGATGCCCCCCTCTCTCTGCAGGTAAATTTTGGGGAGGAGGAAAGCGTTGGCTATCTTGGATTCTTTTCTACGATTTTTATTAGAACTTGGAGGGCATTCTTTCTCCTTAGACTGCTTGTTTTGCACAAGAAGTGATTCTGTGAATGTGAATCAAAAAGAGGCCTAGCAGCAACAAGACGACAACTTGGGTGTAGGTGTCCTGGTGCTACCTTAAAAGCTCAGCTGTGCTTTTACACCGATACTTTTGTTTCCTTATGAGGGGAATAAACTCAATGCAACGCATACGAAAATACTGGAAGCAGAGCATCATTTTATGGAGATGATTTTTTGCCAGGCACCTTCAGTGGAACTTCTAATGGGATTTTGTTTTCTCTTGTTCTAGTAGACGCAATTTGAAGCCTCTACCCGAGGCACTGGTAATGTCTTTCAGTCTTAAACTCCCAACAAACTAGGGGGAAACTCTGCCACAGCAATTCTTCTCTGCTAATTTTAGCAGCTTCACTGCGATTCAGCCGGACTTCCAAAAGAGGGCTTGTCTTGAGGTAGCATGGAATTTGGTGAGAGAAGACCAAAGGAATTATGGGAAAGTTTCAGGTTTTTTATTTAAATGGAAAAAATGCTTGTAAAAGGAAAGTTGCTTTATTTTTTTTGCCAAGAGTAACAAAGTTTTGGTTTCAAAACTACAGGTCTTTGCTTAAAGGAAACATAACCAAACTGAACACGCCAAAACTTTGTTCGTTGCTAGACCGAGCACTTACAGGGGAGGTTGCATTAGCATCCGCACATACTTTCTGCACCAAAACTTGAAACAAATAAAAGGAAAAGCTAAACATTGTGTGGCTTCAAAACACTAAATTTGTCTGATCTGATGTAATTGCTCACTCTCCTCTTTCTCCACCCCCTCTCCCTCCCATTCCTCAGCTTGGGATTCTGTTTTCAGATTTTTAATCATACTGTGCTTCAGAATGTAAAGCAGAATGAAGCTTGCACTGACCTGCTGCAGGTCTCTTGCTGAACAGTGACAGACTCTTGTAACACTTGATTTTGGTACAGAAGAGGTCGGTGTAGTCAAATGCTTCTGGATGGCTTATTGCACCCAATTCTTCGGTGGGGTGTAGTTACTTCCAGTTGTAAGAAGTGAGCATGCTAATCCTTGATCTCCTCTGATTTGTTCTTTGTGAGCTGGGTTCTGAACTCTCACACCACTGCAGCCAAGCAAGATTTTACTCTGGTATAATCTAAATTCTCTTGTAGTTATTTTAGACATGATGCAAAACACAGGAAGGGATGAGAGCCACACTCCTCAGTTATTGGGTGTCTGGTACCATCCTTTGGCAAGGGCTGCTGTCAAATACTGGAGTGGGTAGTCCTGGGCTTCATCAGCTACAGCAGTCATCAAATAAATCTCCTCCCTGGAAACTGTACAAAGCAGCTTATTTCCATTCCTTAAGCTTCTAAAATGAAAAAGAGCTAAGTTTGGCAAACTGAACCACTTGGCATCAAAGCACAACTGGCAAAGTAATTGTTCAGTGTGCAACCTTGAAAGTTACTTTTGTTCCCATTACTGGAAGCGTTTCCCTTGCAATGCACCCATTGTGCAGGACAGGAAGCAGACAGTCATGCAGGTCTGAGAATGCTGGAGACCTGTTTCTGACCCTGGGGCTGATTTCCTGTTCCAGTGGCTTTTTTCTGTAATGCCTGGGCAGTAGTGCCAGGCTTGTTGATGTATATTGTTTACACTAGAAGTATTATTTCACTGAATGTCTTGAATTCACAAGTAGGGAAGTGACAAGGCTGGAGCACTAGCAGCCATTGCAGGAAGGGGAGTCTGGTTGCCTGGCATGCTATGACATTTTTTATTTTGCACTAATGACCCTGACGCATCCCAGACACTTCCTAATTGGCCAGAGTGCAATCTTCAGGCAAGGAATTCTGTAGATGCCACTTTTCTCATTTAAATTATATCCTAAAAAGCTTAACCAAAATTGTGAGAGAGAAGAATAAAATTAACATAAGCTGCTGCAGGAAAAAAGGAAAAATGAGACATAGCCTTTGCTGTTAGTGGAAATCTTGAATGGTTTCCTCAGTGGTCTGCGGACATGGATTTTTTTTCTTGGCTAATTTGCAGTTCTAATCTGGTAGCTGTACAGCTGCCATTCTCACACCTCTCAGGCATTAAGCATTCCCTTGATGCTGGGCTGAGACCAAATGCCCAGTGAGGGAAATCAGTTCAAAGGCACAAATGATAGCCAGGTGCCTCGTGCCTATGGAAAAACCTGTGTGAGAGGAGTGTCTGATTTTTCCCTGCCCTTGTGATCTCTCTGCACTCTCTTACTGACAGTGTTAACATTTAGGACTGATGAGGCCCATGTTTCTGATCCCTCCTTTTGTTACAGAGATAACCTGACCAAAATGTTTCACATCTGCCCCAGCTTCAGGTAGGGCTCAGTTTTAAACAGGCACAGATCTACTTCCAGGCTCATAAATCCTGGCACACCCTCACAGTCCTGACAGCAGCAGGATAGCAGAGCAGGGCTGTCTGAAGTCTCCCTATAGTGGAATCTGATTGATCCTGTGAGGTCTTGGTCCTGGCTCCAGCCCTGTCTCTGCCAAGGTAAATACAGTGCAATTCCATTTGCATCTGTGAAGGTAGCTTGGCTTTATCGTGGTGTGAGTGAGTTGGGACTCTTGGCCCTGTGCTCCCTGAGATCTTTTTGCTGATCACAGGTGATGTATTTGCTGTGAATGATGGACCCAGAGCCAATAAGCCATCCTGAAGTGTTCTTTGAAGTTCTGTTTTGCCCAAACCTTCAGAGCAGGGCTATGGGCAGACAAGCCTGTGTTCCTGGCTCCATTATTCTGAGCAGTCTCCTGAGGCTGTTTTGCCACAGTCCCACACTCTGTATTTGGTTTAGGCACCTGAAGTCCCAGCTGCTGCCATTTACTCTCATGTTCTATTGCACAGATTATTTTTGCAACTATTTTGCACTCAGAGAACAAATGAAAATTGGTGTAAAATCAACTGACACGTGTACCTGGTGTGATCTATGGGGCAAGGGTTTGGTCCTGCACCTCTCATTGTGCTTGGCCTAATTCTGTTTGCTCTGTAGCATTAGAGCTACAGCTTACAGGAGCTGTTCTATACTTGCATGACTGAGAAATCAGAAATGGGCCTGTGAGGTGCAGGATTACACCCCAGGATGAAAAGCAGCTGTTAAGCCTGAAACAAATACAGGAAATGTGAACATTGAGGCAAAACAAAGAAACTCAAGTTCTTTTAAAACAGTAAGATGTGAGGAGGTTTTAATTTCAAGAGTCAGAACATCAGGAGGAAAGGGGGAAGTAGCCTCACTGTCGTAGCAGCCATCTGGTACCAGGCAGTTGGAGGAACATTGATCTCACTGACCCATATTGTATTAAATATATATGTAGAGTTAAATAAATAACTTTTGCACAGTGTTAAATGGGGGAGGGGGGGAGGGAATGTTGAAACTCGAATATGCACAGTTTCTTCTAATCTGTTTTGAAGTATATTTGCAGGGAATTAGGGGTGATTCAGTATTTTGTATTGGTATGGATGAAAATCAGGTCTGCTTCCACAGTTGCCATTGGCCCCATTGAGTCAACCACGAGTGCCATGTTTTTGAAGTTAGTGAGTTATAAATCTTTTCCCACTAGTTTCTTTGTCGATTACAAGTAATCTGAGCATGTAAAGAACCAACCTAGAGGGACATCCCAACAGATGCTTCACTGGTGTGTGAGGCATCAATGTACAATGTCCAACCTTCTGATACTGGAGTGCTCTAGTTTTGGGGGTTGTATTTGGGTTTTTATTTCATTCTCATCAGCAGTGAAGTGAGTTGCTGCTTTGCACCGTTGGTAGTTGCAATCTAGAGTTATATCTAGTACAGCCCTTTGTCTTATGCCAAAAATAAAATGCTCTTTACACACTCATCTCTCTTGAGGTGGCAGGTGTTCAAGAAATTTTCCATTTAATGTGATGGGCCTGATTCTTTTCTCGCTGACACTAGTGTTAGCAAGACTTCCACAAGCAAAAGCCATTCCTAGGAAAAAACAACCTGCATTTAATCACAGCTGAATTCAAGTCACAGCAGGGCAAAAATCAAAGTTTTTCCCTCGCAAAGCCAGGCAACTGTAGTGGGACTGTGGAAATGAATGTTGACACTTAGGGCTGATTTGGGGAGGACAGGAGAAGGAGGAGGGTGTTGGTTGCCTCAAATCCTGGACTCTCTGCAGGCTTAGGTGGCACCATGTCTGTAACTGAACGCTGTGGCTGTTTAAAACAGCAGCATTGCTATAGGAGTGTCACACTTTAAGTTTGGAAAAGCCCCTTATTTGGTACTTGAACAATCTCGCTTGTTTTTGAATGTCTGTTTATTTTTTATTTTTTGTTATGCTAACAGGGAATAAAAATCTGAAATGTTAGTGAGTCTTGTATGCTTGCTGCATTGTGCAGACATGAAACAGGTACTGCTTGTGGATCAGGAGGGGTAAGAGACAGACAGGTTCAAAATGCAGTTTTACAAAGCACTATGATGGGTTAGGGGTTGTTTTGCTTAGACCAATCAAGTTTTCTTATGTGTAGTTTCCTTATAGTTGATTTGCAACCTCTGCTTTTGCAATAGCAAAATCAAAATAACATTCCCGAAGAACAAAGATGCTGTGAGGGGAGAGGGGTCAGGCTCACTCAAATCCAGCATTCAAAGCAAGTAGCTTCAGTGGAGAGGAAGGATCAGTACCCTAAAGCATCCCTCTGGTTGTACTCGATGAAGCAGGAGACAGACTGTGAGGCAGAAACCTCTGCCAGGAACCACGAAATGAGAGGAGATGCCAGAGCAGACCCTTCCCTTTGGAACAGGAGTTATACTCCCCTTAAATGCACACGGAGGAGAGGGTTAGGGGATGGATACAAATCCTTGAGGAGCTGCTGCCCTTTCTGTAGGGAAGGGAACTGGCGTTGCTGATCCCCTTGTTTCCCTTGGCACACAAGAGCAGCAGGGAGAGGGGAAGGAGCAGCCCAAAGAAGCGCTGGCCTGTTTGTCAGGCAGCTGGGCCAGTGAGCAGCAGCTTTGGATGGGGTTACCTAAAGTTTGGCCAACATTTTTGTGAATCTTGCATTCTGTGGGCAGAAATACTTTCCACCGAATGGGAAGGGGGGGAAAAAAAAATCTTTCTTGAAATCTTTTCAGTTCCTTCCTGTTTGTTCAAAGGGGCAGATCGGGAGCTTTGGCTTGTTAACTGTTTAGATGATGACAGTGCTTGAAGTGCTGGTCTTTGGGGCTGGCTCCATATAATTAATGCAGAATTTGCATTTTTTAAATTGCTATTGGCATAGACTCACCGTATTTTATGACTAAGCTCACCATTTGTTCTAAAGTTTGCCTTTAAAAAATGTAATACAAGCTTTCAGAGGCAAGGAAAAAAAAAGTGAGACGGGCCCTTTTTGATAGAAAAAAATGCTTCATTGATCAACCTGTATTAGAGAAAGAAGCTTTAATTTGATGCCCCCTCCACCACCTTCCCTTGGAATTGCTTCTGTGAGATGGGCATTGGCAGATGAGGGGAGGGACATTTCCCCCTGTGTCCAGCACTGCTGTTCCCATGCACTTTCCAAGTGCTTGTAGCAAGAGGCTCGGGATCGTTTGGAGAAAGTTACTGCATCCAAAGACAAAAAGAAAGGTCTCTAAGGGTGACTGTCACCCCCCAGCAGGGGTTGTAGGATGCTGGGGCCAGCCCGAGCTGCCCCTGGGTCCCTGTTGGCTGCAGGGGGGTCTCAGTTCAGTCAGCTGGGTCAGGGTTTTGATCTGTTTTGTTTTCGTGAGTGACTGCTACATCCAGCAAAGATCTGTTTGATGAAAACCTGTTAATTTTGTATATCTGGCTGTTTATTGCACCATGGGATTGTAATGGTCTGCATCATCCGTGTGTGTGTGTGTGCGTGTGTGTGTGTGTATATGTACTGTATGTATATAGATATATGTAAAATATATTCACGTACACATTTATATGCATTAGCTGTAAGTGGCACTGCCCCTCAAAAATAAAACAAAACTCACCGTTAGCACATTCTGCCGTGTGTTTAGGCAGAATTGGGTTGGGTTTTTTTGTCAAATGAAAAGGAGTTTATTGTGTTCATCTTGCATATGTGCTTCTGAAATGCTGAACTCTGGATTTCCTCGGGGGGGTTGCTACTGTATTCATAAACAGAGTTGATTTGGGGTGTTATTTACTCTGGGACAAAGCATTCAACAGTGTCCCAAGCAAAGGCTTAGCAAAAGAAACCCCTCTTGCTCTCCTGTGAGACGCAGTGATTGTTTGCACGTTCCAGTGGCCCCTCAGTGCCCCCTGTCCAGAGCTGATGTGCAATGGGTGGTGTTGGTGCGTGTCCCTTTGTGAGTGGACTCTTTGTACAAGGTGTGGTTCAATGTAAAGCATGAGTGGGTGTTTGATCTTGTGTCGAGGGCTGAAATAACAGCACACTCCTTTGTACAACCTTTGCATCAATGTTTCTGCTTTTCTTTGACTTCTATTTTCTTTAAGGGAAACTGCATCTGTTAAGAACCTGCTTCTCCAGAAGCTATTGAATTATTTTGTTTTCCAGATGAATTCCAGCATGTAACTTTGGTACTCTTGTTTGTTATTTGTGTAAAATCTGTTCTTCTGTCGTTTATGGTGTAGTCGGGGAGGGGGGTGGGGGGGAAGAAAAGAAAAAATAAAAGGAATTCATGTAGTTTAACTTTTAAAGAAAAGAAACAAACTGCTTCATAAGGAAACCAAGTGTATGTTAGTGTTTTCTGACAAGTCATCCTGTAGTTTCTAGCTCAGTAATGCAACACTGTACTTGTCACCGGGTGTGTTACAATTTTGCTGTACTTTCTTTTACTAGATGGTTGGGCTTTTAAATCCCAGACACTAAGCATCCTGGGCCTACTTGCTCTAGATCAAAAAAAATGCAATAAAAAAAAAATTGCAATAAAGCACATTGACATGTAATGTTTTAGAAGGATGTACTGACAGCTGTTTCTAATAAATTCCAAACTGCAGCGTGGTCGGGCTGCCGTGGTGTAGCTGTGTCTGTCTCCCAGCCGAGGCCATGGGCATCATCTTTAACAGAAGCTTCAAAAAAAAACCGACTTGCAGAGGTCTGATTTCCTCTAGGCTGGAGAGAAAGCCCCTCCTGGGGCTGGGAGGAGGGAGGAATACACGTAGCACACGCATTCCTTAACGGAGCCTTCCCTGCGTTCCCAGCGCCTGCCGAGCTCTCGCAGGGCTCGCTGCTTCCTCTGCCATCAGGGAAAACCACGCTTGGTGACACCACTGTTGGTGCTGGGGGAGAGGAGGGGATGCACCACTTGAGCAGGCTTTGGGAAGACACAGCTCAGCTGCGTGCACTCACCTGGATTTTGCAGGAGTTTGGGAAATCTCCGTTTGTTTTCCCAGTTCCTTCATGAGCACCAGGCATTGGAACCACTGAAAAATCAGTGAGTTTGGGGATGGTGTTGCTGATCCTCTTTTATTCCAACACGGGTGATGGCGGGAGGAGAAACCTGAGGGGATGTTTTGCCCCTTAGACTTGGGAGTTGGATGGGATGCCACCCCAGCATCCTCAGAAATTCAGGGCAGGAGCTGAGCTATCCATGGCTCGGTGTTTTTGCAGCCCCGTGAGTCGACGTTTTTGCAGACTGATGAGCAACATTTTTCCAACCTCCTGAGTAAACCATTTTTGAAAAAATGCTGGATCAGCATTTTTCACGGGGCCAAGTAAGCCTTTTCAGCTGCTGAGTCAGCATTCCCTCCATCACCCACACCAGAGGCCCCTCCACCAGCAGGCAGGGAGCACCCAACTGGGCAGAAAAGTCCCTGATCATGTGCAGGGTTCCTGGGAGCACCCAAATGGACCCTGAGGGCTCACTTGGGCATCTTACTACACCCAGCAAGGAGCTCACCCCACGTTACAGCACCTCGGGGTGCTCCCTGCTGTCCTGCCCTCAGCACTGGAGGGATGCAGCCACTCAGAAACATCACCTGGAACAGCAGAAGCCACGTGGTACCCAATTGATGAGCCATGGGCTTTGTGGCTGGTGTTCACTTCACTGGCACCCCCAGGCAAGAGGAGAGCGATGGGGAAACATCAGCAAGGAACTGAGAGGACTCTGCAAGGTGCTCCAGGGGCCTGGCTCTCTTTTATTATTATTTAATTTATTTCTTTTTAATAAGGGCTAATGAGGTAGAATTGCAGGAAAGATGTAAGTCACTAATTGGCAAATAGTTTTCCAGGGCTTTGCCAGACTGTTCGTTGTGTTATGAAAACATCACAGCCAGAGCCGGCGTAGGAAATTTCCAAGCGGCCGTGCTGACTGGATGGAAAGAAAAACACCTCCCAGCTCAGATGTCTTCTCAGAGAAAGGGCAGATCCCGGGGATTTTTCCATCCTCAGCAATTCCACAGAGCTTCCTGCAAGTCCCCTGGGCTCCCCCCCCACTCACACACTGACCCTTCCCAGGGGCAGGCATTGGCCCAGCACCCCCAGGCCTGGCACCACAGGGCAGGGGTGGAGGATGGATGGACAGAAGTCCTCAGGCTGCTTTCATGGGATTTCTGTTCCCCCCATGCAGGAGTCCACTGTAATGGGAGATTGATGTGAGGATCATGCCTGTGGGGAAAAAAAATCTAATGGGAAAAATGCAAACACCTCCAAAAGCCCATCCTCCCCCAGCCAAAATGCCTTGATGTAAGGGATCTGGGCTTGGTTTGAAATCCAGGGCTTGTTGCAGCAACCAAGCTGCTCCACTTCTCCTCCTTGGTTTCATCTCTCAAAACAGACTTATTTTAGTCTAATAGTTTAGTTTAATAGACACTGTGTTGCTGGGCAGCAGAAGCAACACAGCCACAGCCATAAATAAAGGGCAGGGTGGTGAGTGTGCTGCACAGCACCTTGAGCTGCCCAAAATCCGTGAGGGATGAGACTGCCTGTCCCCTCCATCCCACTCCAACATGCACAGCCAGAATGTGGGATCCATCAGGGACCTTTGCCATGAACAAAGCACCTGAGCCTGGAAATGCAGCTGGGGCAGCTGCTTCTCACAGCAGCCCTGCTGGGTTTGGGATGGATACAAAGGTACCCCGGATGGAGGGTGCTGCCTGAATCCCCTGGGGACAGGACCCCTCCCAAGGATGCACAACCTGGCTGAGCCCCAGGGAGACACGGGGATGGGGGAGTTTCACCCTGGTCATGGGCCACAATTGGTCCCTATGAGATATGAGATGCAGCATTTCCCTCCTTGAGCATCAAGTCCAAGCTTGGAGCAGGAGTCAGCAGCTTTCAGGTGAACTGGTGGATAAGGGCTGGCCAGAGACCCAGAATCCCCATTTCATGGGCAATCTCATCATCTTGCTTGTCAGGCTTCATCCAAATTGGAACGAAATGGTAATGTAACAAATTTGACTCTGGACAATAGTTCCAAGGGGGGGGAAAAAAACCATCCCACGCTGATGCTGGTTGAGCTGGCACAGTCCCACACCAGCATCAGCCTTCCTGTACCAATGTTATCCATGAGCCCAGGAGGGCTGGAAGGACAGAGACTTCACCCAAACCAACATAATCCTTCCCTGGCTACTATTTTCTCCAGATTTTCTCTTGACTGCTATTTTCGTCAAATCTGTTCTTTCTGATGGCAAATCTTTCTTCCCAAGATCTAATCTGCTTTGTAGAAAAGTGATGGGCAGGGGAAAAATGCCAGGGCACCGTCTGCATGATGTCTCTGTGCTCCCTGGGCAGAAGGTGTGGTGGAGCAAGAGGAAAGGACTGCAGAGCAGCAGCCTGGGTTGCTGCCCACTCTCCTGCCTCCAAACCCATCCTGGTGGTGGTGGTGGCACCTTGGCCACCTCTGCCCAGTCGCTCTGAGCAGGGCAAGGCAAAACCCACTGCAGGTTCCCTGGGCTCCAGCTCTCCTGTGCAGTCATTTTCCCAGAGCCCTTCCCTTCCCTGGCCCCACAAGACCCAAGCCATGTCCCCCAGACAAGGGGCAAAACCTTGACCTCTCCCTTGGAGCAGGAGGAGGCAGATCCTCTCACCCATCTGGCTCAGCCTCCCAGCCCTGATGCAAACCAGAATAACTCAGGGTCTGCTTCCCAGAAGAGCGATAAGCAGCAGGAAGAGGAGCATGGGCTGTCACGGGGCCTCAGGGACAAGCAAAGGCATGTCCCATGGTGGAGCATCTTCAGATGGTGTAGGATGCCGGGAGAGCAGGGGCCAGGATGTGCATTTCCACCCCAAAATCCTCTCCCTGTGCTCCTGCACAGGCAAGATCCCGGCTTTTCCGGATGCTGCCACAGGTCTGTGCCCAGGAGAGGCACTAGGCAGTCACAACCCTGCTTCAAGCAGAACTGTGGCTGGAGCATTTCCCAAACCTTTCCCCTTTGCTCACACTTCCAAGGAAGGGGCAGGATGGGAGTGCTGAGAGCAGAGCCAGCCGCCCTGGGCAGGTGCTGTGCACGCTCCCGCGGCCGCCCTGCCAAGGGAAACACAAACATCCTACCCAAAGAAAGCACTTTTCATCGGCAACACAGGTTCCCATTTTTGCACAGGGCTGGGCTGTTCCGGGCAGCTTTCCCCACCGCTGCCGGGCTGAGCTTTCCGGGCTGGGCTGCGGCCAGAGCCGCCCTTCCTGCCCCTCGTTAGACCACAGAAACCAGGCAGGGTGACCACGTCCGGCACCTGCAGGGGACTGAGGCTCACCTGATGTGAGACACCTCAGAGGTAAAGGGGCTCAGTCTGCCTCAGAGTCCCTCCTGCCCTTGAGATGTGGCATTGGGGATGTAGGAGAGCTAGAGGCCGTGGGACCTCGCTTCTCCTTCCTTCTGGCAGGGGGAATTTCGGCCAAACCCAACTGTCCCAGCACTGCAGACAGAGGTGGTGAGGCCACATAACCTAGAAGGAGGTGTGGAAGGGAAATTCCAGTGTCATGTAATGGTGCAGCTCAACACCAAGCCAGGACAACAAACACAGGTTATTAAAAAAAAAAAAAAGAAAGAAAAACTAAAAAAAGAATAAAAGTAATAAAAGACAAGTGTTACTTTGCCCTAAAGTTTGTGAAGACCTGAGGAGAATGCAGGATTCAGGATAGAAGAGGGGATGAGGAGGAGTATAAGGGCACCTGGACACACATCACTCATGGAATAAATAGCCCTGGGTATTTTATACCTGCCCTCAGTGTCCGGTGGGGAGAGGAGCAGCCAGGGCTCCTCATCCTGCTCCTCTGTGCCATCAAAGCGCTGCCGCTGCACCAGAGCCAGCGGGTCCCTGGTCCAGCACCTGCTCAACCTCACCTGCTCAGGCTCACCTGGCCCTTCTCACCTGCCCAGCCTCACCTAGCCCTTCTCACCTGGCCCTTCTCACCTGCCCAGCCTCACCTGCCCCATCTCCCCTGCCCAGCCTCACCTGCCC
>JAHLSL010000008.1:8772450-8883426 GCA_025920805.1 Petroica traversi
TGCCCAGCCTCACCTGCCCCATCTCACCTGCCCAGCCTCACCTGCCCAGCCTCACCTGCCCAGCCTCACCTGCCCAGCCTCGCCTGGCCCATCTCACCTGCCCAGCCTCACCTGGCCCTTCTCACCTGCCCCATCTCCCCTGCCCAGCCACCAGCAGAAGCAAAGTCCGCAGCAGGCAAAGCGAGGCCGAGCCTCAGGAACAAAGCAGCCTTTCACAGCAGCGGCTTGGCCAGAGGAACCAGGGAATATTCCGGTCCAAGGGCTCCCAAACGGCTCCCAGCTTTGATCCTGGGCACAGGGCGGGTTGTTGGCATTTTTCCTTTCCTTCTTCGTGTTGCTCTTTATTTTTTTTTTCCTTCCTATTTCATGGCGTAATTTTTGGGAGTGTCTACGATTTCTAGGAGAATTTTCTTGCCACTCTGGGAAGAGAAACCTTCTGCTGGGAGCAAGATGCAGACTCTGCACAGCCCTTTCCCCTATCTACTGTGGGAGAAAAATCCCTCTTCAGGATTCACTGGAGGCACAGGTGTTCCTCACCATCATTTTCAGTTCAGAGGTTGTTTTCTGAGCGTGTCTGATAAATCCTGGCCTCACCCAGGATGGGAAACTGAACCAGCTGCACGGCTCCCTCCCAAACCATGTCCCTTCCAGGGGACTCAATGTCTTGCATGCTCAGGTGACCTTTCAGACTCCTCAGGTGTTGGGGACAATCATCTTCCTCCTGAGCAGCCCCCAAACCTGCTGGCTTCCAACCCGTTCTTCTGTCACCTGTCTAAACCTGCTCCCCCCCCTCCAAATGCAGGGGAGGGGATCCACAACTCCCCTTCCCCACCTTATGGCTCCTCCTGCAGCACAGGGAATGTTCCCCACGAGCCTGGTCACTCACACAGTGTGGGGCACACCTGACCCACATCCCAAACATTTTTAGGCAGTCGGAAACACTCCTTTGCTGCTGCCAGCCTTCCATGCAGGGATGGGAGGAGACAGATGGGATGGAGAAACAGATTCAGCCCTGAGAGGTCACTACGGCAGCCAAGGGAAGAAAACCATCCCCCTCCTCTTCCTCCTTCTCCTCTTGCTCCTCATCCTTCTCCTCCTGGTCCCACCGCCCGCCTTCTGACGGATGTTGCCTTTGGACCAGGCCCTGCTGCAGCCCAGCTGCCGAAGGAACGCTGTGGTGAGCCCTGTGTGCCGAGGGCCATCTGGAATCCATCACTGCCTGTGCCCAGGACAGCAGCCAAACCCTGCTGCTGGCAGCTCTGGGCTTTCCAGGGGAGCACCTGCGGGGGCAGAGGGGTCCCCCGTTCCCAGCACTGCAATCCAGCAGTGGCTGGGAAGGGGAGCAGCCACCCCACAGCCCCACGGGAGCCCCACACCAGAGCTGCTGATGGGGAAATGGTGCTTTTTTTTCCCCCTGCCAAGGTTTGGGTTGGTACCTCCAAAGTGTGGAGGTGCCATGGAGGATGTCCCTGCCAGCCCAGTGTGCTGGGCCATCTACAGGCTCCAGGTTCTACAGGGCATTTTCTGGCTCTGCATTCCTCAGGCACATCCTGTCAGCCTCCCCATGAGGCTCAACACTCTTTGGGGTTCATCCTCTTGTCCCTGAATAACAAATGCCCCATCCTGCAAACAGACCCCAAAGGAGCATCATCCCTCTGTTCCCATGGCTGCAGCACCTGCCCAAAATGTCCCTGGTGTTCCTTCCATGAGTTATCTGCACCCCTATCAGGATAAGCCGCTCCTGGAGCTTCACCAACACCCTCAGAAGTGAGCAGCAGTTCTGGTGGAGCTCCAGCCTCGCTCTCCTGAGAGCAGGATTTGGGGAAGGATGGGGTGGATTGCCCTGAATTTGGGATGTGCCTGCACACCCATGTGCATGTCCTTCCCCCATGCAGGAAGGCCCCAGCAGGCAGGAGGAAAAAGAAATTCCAGCCCAGCTCCAAATGCAATCTCACACCAGCTCAAGCTGCCAAATCCAAAGACACCCAAAAATTCAAATTTGGTCTCCAAATCAACTGATCTGACTCCTGTCCTAGTGCCAGCACCCGCTCCTCCAGCACAAGGACAGGGAGCAGGGCTGGAATGTGTGTCCCACAAGCAGGAGTGGTTTTCCTGGGTGCTGGGTTGGGAGTTCAATAAAAACCAGAAGGTCTCATGGCACTGCTGCAAGGGCAGCACTGGCCTGACTCCCACAGCCGGAGATTTCCTGGGGGAAATCGAGGCTTTTATCCAGTGCAGGCAGGGCAGGGGCGCAGCTGCTCCACCACCATTCCCTTGAATTTGCACATCCCCAAACAGTGAACTGCAGCCACAGCCCCACAGGTTTCTGCTGGACATTGTTGCATCCAGCTGAAGGTTTGGGAAAGAGGCAAGGGGGCAAATGTTCCTCCTTGTCAAAGTCCTTCATGGCTAAAACAACCAGGAAAAGAAGTTCATGGGAATGCAAGGAATGGGGGCACAGGGAGGGGCACAAGGGGCCCTGCTTGCCTCCTCATGCTCTGAACATCCCGGTGTTCTACCAGTGAGAGGGAAGGTGGGCAGTGCTGGGGGCAGCACAATCCCTGTCCCACAGGAACAGCCCCTCTGCTCTGGGAATGTGCACCCCTGGGAGCCTCATGGACAAACCCAACAGCACCTGCAGGGTTAAGGAGCACCCGCACTGCTGGCAGCTCCAAAATTACCAAGCTGGCTCCACCATCCCAACAGCTTCTAAAGGGTGAGGTGAGGGTGGGAGGGAGCCAAAAGGAGCCCATTTCCTTTTAAGATCACTGGTGACCAATCAAGCAGGAAAGTGACCCGGGGTGCCACACCAGCGAGCTGGGGCTGGAGATCTTTAAAATCCCATTTTAATCTTCTCCTTTTCATCTCCAGCAAAGCGGCTGTGGCTGTCAGGGGATGAGAGGATGAGCACAGGAATCATTTACTGGGGAATGCCACCTTCTGCTGCCAGTGACCTGGGAGGGCAGGACCTTTCCAGAGATCTTCTCCTTTAGGATTAATAGGGGTGTCCACAGCAAAGCCCAGACTTGCTCCCAGAGTGGTGAGACCCCACGTCCTTGCTGCCAGCAGCAGGGCTGGCTTGGCCATGTGTTCTGAAGGAAAACCCTTTGGGATTTTTGGGAGCCGCCCCACTGTGCTGCTCACAGGGCCTCCCAGAAGTCGGTTTTGGGGAGAAATCCAGCTTTTTAGTAAAGCAGATGAGCTACTGACCAGAGAAGAGTTTGCAGCCATGAGACCCATAGGTTTGGCTCATCCTCCCCTACATCCCTTCCTGATGGCATCCAGTGCCCTTGCAAAGCTGCAAATCAGAAAAACCAGAAAAAGTTATTTATGTCTGTGTTAGAAACAGAAGATGCTAAAACCAGCGTGGTCGTGGTGCAACTCCAGCTTCCTGGTCCCTGAGGGCCCACGGAGCTCAGTGAAACCGCGATGGGTTAAACCCTGCCTGACCCACGGCCTCGGGTGAAAGCTGGGAGAGCCAGGGGTGCTCCCGCTGGGATCGGGGGAGGAGAGAACTCTCCCAGCCTGACCCATCCGAGCTGAGCGACAGCACCGCACAGAGCAGCGCCACGGGAGAGCATCCCCGGCCAGAGAGATTCCAGCCCACGGCACCGCCATCCCTGGCGCACCCGTCCCGTGTCCCGCACCGCAGCACCGGCAGGACGCTGCCCCGCCTCACCCCTGACCCTTCCACTCAGGTTTAACACCTGGGTGGTGTCACTGTCGCTCGCCGGGCCATCCCCTCAGGCCGGGAGGCTCCGGGGGATGAAGGCGGCGAGGATGCTCCGTGCCCGAGCTCCCGGGAGCGCTCCGGGGAGCCCCGTGACGCGGGCGCAGCTCCGCGGGATTAGTGGGCAGACGGACGTGACTGCGAGGCAGTCGCCTGGTGCTAATTAAAGAAGGGATATATTTAGGCACCCGGTTATCCCCTGCCTTTCGCTTATTTTTAGCTCCCAGTCTGCCAGGCCGGGTGGCACATGGGGAAGGGCACGGAGCAGGGCAGGATGGATCCATCCCCGGCAAGGAGCTCACGGCCCCGTGTCCTGGCCACCACTGAGCCCCTGGGGGAAAGAAACCTCCCTCCAAAACTGGCTGCAAAGCAAGGGAAAGCTTTATTCTTTTGCCCCAGAAAGGCAAGAAAACGGATTTCAGGGAGCAATAGGAGCATCCCTGCTCAGTCCTTGCCCCAGATCCATCCAGCATTTGCCGCCACCCACACTTGCATATCCAGGAGCTGAAAATGGCCCTTTTTGGAATCACCCAGCTAAAATCACAGCGACGCCCAGGGCAGAGGCAGCTCCCCTAATCTCACAGACCCTTCCCTCTGCAGTGACCCCGGCCTGGCAGCAGTGCCAATGGTTCCCATACCTTCTTTTTTCTCCATACTGCCCCTCAGCACAGCCGGAGTGTCCTTGGCACACGGCTGGGCAGCCCCTCCACATGGGCCATCAGCACCTGTGGAGCTTCCTCGGGTCCTAAGCACCCTGAAAAGAGTGGAGAAATGCGAGGAAGGACTGAGCCCAGCATCCCTGCAGCTCTCCTGCGCCATTCATTTCCTCCTTTGCTTCCTTCCCACAAGAGCTCTGGGGTTTTATATTTGGGGTTTTGGGGTTTTACCCCTTTCCAGTGTGAAATATCGATCAGGTCTCTGCTAAGTTTATCTCCCATCCCCCACCCCACCACACCTCTTGGCTGCCCTGTTTCCCTCCCAGAGCAGAGGGTGGGATGTAGGAGTAAATCAAAATAATGGGATAATTAATAACCCAGGGAGCTGAAACCCAGCCGAAAGCCAGGCTGCTCTGGCTGGCCTGGGAGGAGGCTTCCCAGCAGGGAAGGTTTGGTTTGAGGGTACTTTTGGAGCTGAACAGCATCCAGGGGTGGCCAAATTTCTCCTTAGGTGGCTCATCAGGTAAAGCCTCTCCCAAAACAGTGAGGCTGGGAAGTTTGGACCATA
This sequence comes from Petroica traversi, assembly GCA_025920805.1. Lineage (NCBI taxonomy): Eukaryota > Metazoa > Chordata > Aves > Passeriformes > Petroicidae > Petroica > Petroica traversi. Next base: position 8,777,405 of record JAHLSL010000008.1, read on the forward strand.
ACTGAATACATGAGATGGAAAAAAAACTCACCTCAATTTCTTTACTAATTTAAATCCTTTGACTCCAGGAGCAGGTGTCCTGCACCCTCCAGTCTGTGGAGAGTGGCCAGGGCTGTGTGGGGCTGTGGGCTCCCATCACCTGGGCTGCAGCTCAGCCTGGTTCCCTGCTGCCCATCAGAATTAGGCAGCCCGTTAGAGCAGTTTTATGATAATCATCAAATAACTCGCTCATTGACAGCGTGTCAGGCTGAGAAGACTGACTGAGCCCTCGTTTGCTGATTGCTAATTAGCTTAACATTCCTAATCCCTCATTAGTGACTATGAAGTAAGCTCTGAAATATGAGGTCAGCCCTAATCAGCGTTTAAAACATAAAGCCCACTGGCACATGATGGAGGCTGGAGAGGGGTGGCTGCAGGCCAGCCCTGGGAGCTTCCACGGGCACAGGGAATGAGGCTGCACTGAGCAGAGGATGGGAAGAGTTAAACCCTGTGGGCATCTGCACATCCCCCAGAGCTGCACTCACTGCCCGTCCTGGACCCACAGCAATGAGGGGTGCAGCACATGAGGGGCCCCAGGTTCCTCTAGAGACCCTGGTGCATCCAACAGCAATTCCAGCTGTGGCTTCCATTCAGGGCAGGCTGTCTAGAGAATCACAGAATATTCTGAGCTGGAAGGGACCCACAAGGATTGTGAGTCCAGCTGTGAAGTGAGTGGCCCATACAGGGATCAATCCCATGACTTTGGTGTTATCAGCTCCGTCCTCTGACCACCATGCAGGATGCTCTGGCTTTCTCCCCCAGTTCCCATTTTGAGATTCCAGTTTAACTGCAGGCAGCCTGGCTGTTGGCAGGGGGACTTTGCCCAGAGACTCCCACAGCCTCTGATCCCAGGGGAAGGAGTCAAATCTCGGCACTGGCAAGCAGGCACAGAAATGCACTGGGATGCCACCTCCATGCCATCATTTGGGAGGAAAAAATGGCCCTTAGTTGGTGTGGCTTAATCCTCTGGAAGAATAAATTGTTGTGGACTGAGAGTTACTTATTCCTGGCTGGGGAAACTCGTACAGGAGGGCTGCAGACGTGAAAATAACCCTAATTAAACTCCAGCTAGTGAGCCTTAAAAAAGGAGAAAAATATCTTTGTTCCCATGAAAACGTAATTGGAAAAGCCCTTTCACCACGACTCTGCTCATCCGAGGCGATGCTCCCACCTCAGGCCCTGTGTTTGCTGGAGATGATGCTCTGAATTTGGGCTGCGGGGCAGGGCCAGCTCCTGCTCCACGCTCGGTCCCTGCCCGGAGCCAGGAGCAGAGAGCCTTTGCCGTGACAGCCACGCCGCTCATCCAGCGCTGCAGGAGAGGCCCCGCTGTCCCCTGGCCGCGCTCGGTGCCCCGGCCCGCGGTCCCTCCCGGCGTGGGCAGGAACATCTCTCTTTCCCGAGCGCACGTCAGCGATGACGCCCGGCGACACCGAGCGGCTGCCGGCAGAGGCACCGCAAATCTCCTGCGGACCGAGCCGAGCTCGCCCCCGATTCCGGCTCCGCAGCCTCTCCGGAGCACGGAGACACGGGATATTTTGAGCATCCTTGGCAGCAGCGAATGAGGATTAGTCCAATCCCCCCAGACATGAACGTCTCCCCAGCTCGGTTTCCAAGGACAGGAATAGCCTTTGAAGGCTCGCCCATGTGGAGGGCACACACCTGCACATGTTAAAAGCAAAGATCTGTTTCTGGAAAGGCTTTGGGTGGTGCTGCCTAAATAAGTGGGTGAAAAAGGGGCCCGTAGCACCTGCTGGCTCTTGCCCCTTGGCTGATCCGAGCCAATGCCAGGTCCCAGCCCTTCAGATTTTATTGTGCATCCAATTCCTGAACCCCTCAGCCACGGTGTGCACTTGTGGCCAGCCCCATCCTCATCTTGCTCAGCCAAGTTTTATGTCCGACAAGTTTTTACCCGTTCTACCCCTTATATGTTTGTACCATCAGGACCCTGCATTAGCAGAGACACAAGACACTATAAACTTACAGACCTGGTGGGGGATGGTAAATTCTGGGCTTGAGTTTCAGAGGGGAAAGCTTTGGCTTAGCCACACACCTGGCCTGTGGAGCAGAAAATCCCAAACAGCCTGGCAGAGTTACTCCAATGCCCAGACACTCCACAGGCCATTTTCTGCCCCATCAAGCAGCTGGTTGAGCAGGCAGGTTGGGAGCACAGCCACCCCCGGCACTGTGGGAAACTGAAAAGAGAACAACCAAGAGACAAACACGAGTTTGGATTTATGTAAAAAAAAAAAAAAATTATTTATTTTGGAGGAGGATTTGAACATCGACATGCAGGTACAACATGAATAAAAATTATTGCACCGCTATTATGTGGCAATTGTTCAAGTTTCTAAAAACACAGAAATTCCACACTTTCTCTTATCTAGCTAAGTGCTGAGTGACACGGCTTGGCAGAGCCCAGCGCAGGAGGTGCTCTCACAGCCACCTGGATATGGTAATCGAACACAACGTAAACACACACTTCTGTCAAATCTTCTACTAGAAGTACAGAATTATCCTTCACATCCAGTAAGAGAAAACCAGAGAAAGACTTTATCCTCCCCTCTTCGGAAGAAAAAAAATAAAAATAATAATAATAAAAAAAATACTCCAAATCACACCTTAATGCAAGTGTGGCAAACAAACCCACTGGTCACTCCTACCCCTTCCCCACAAGCGCTCTTTAGTACAGCAGCAGCCAAAGGCCTCCAACATTCGGACCCAGGAGTGGCCGGTACAACGCTAAAGTCTAATATTTACAATAAATATCATCCATTTCTCTTAGTTTGCAACAGTAAGAGACAAAGGGGAAAAATAACACTGAGGCACGGGGCAGGGAGGCACCAGCTGGATGCAGGAGCACAGAGGAGCTGCAGAGGCTGAACCAGACACTGCCATCCCAACACGGGTGAGGAGCAGAGACACATCCAAGCTGACAGAGGGAGAGGGAAACAAAGCAGGAAAGCAGCACATTTGGATGGTGGCATGCACGGCTCATTCACCAAACACACACCTCAGGTTCATGACTTCCACCTTCCACCTGCCTGACCTGGGATCACCCACGGAGACCAAGGGCTGGGCTGGCCAGGCTTCCCTCGGGCCCCGCGGGTCCGAGCTGGCACTGGGAACACACTCTTGTCCCTCAGACACAACTTTGCCATCATCCTGTTCCTTCCCTACACATTTTGCAAGCTTTTATTTGAGAAGGTATTCAAGGAATTTGTAGCAGAGCAAGGAATAAGTCTTGGTCTATCTACCTGGCTTATTACCAAAAGCTAATAGAAAAAGTCTTTTCACCCAAACTTTTCGCTAAAGTGCACCTTGTGAATTTGACAGCAGGTGGAACAGGGATGATGGGGCACCTGGCACACCGAGGGAAACTGCAGGGCTGGCCAAGAGCAGGGGATACAAGGCTTCACTAGAATGCTTTCCTGGCAATGCTGTTTGGCTTTGGCTTCCAAAACACCAGGGATTTTTAATTGCACTGACCACTCTCTGTACCGTAGTTACAAAAGATGCAACAAAACACATACCTCACCTTTTCTTTGGCCAACACAGGCAAAAGCAGCAAAAGCTGTGACATAGCAAGGGTTTTCACTCCTCCTTTTATGCCTAGGAAAGGATAATTCTGCAATTCAGCATGGGAAGCAGCAGCTGCAAAGGCAGGGAGTCAGCAGCTTACAGCTGGTACCGTCACAGGGTCCCATCCCTGCCAGTGGGGGATGAACCAGGTTACCCAGCCTGGCTCCCCCTGTGCTCACCTCCCAGGAGCAGTCAGTTCTCTCCTCGTGTTTTTGAAACACAGAAGGAAAAGGGGGACCTGCCACCCAGGGAACAGCCAGGTTGGACCACGTCCTCACAAAACTCCAAGCTCACGCCTTAATTTACACAGACACTTCCATCTCGCCAAGGTCAGGTGCTCTCAGGAGATCAGCCTGAGGCTTGTCTTTGTAATTACCACAGACTCAGGATGCCAAATCCATTTTTCACTATTCCTGTCCATGCCATAATATCCTGCGCTGTTTCTCAGCAATTTTTTTTAGTAGATCAACCCATCAGGGAGAAAACCAGCCAGATCAGCACCAGATCCTGCCAAGTCTGTTCCTTACTTGCTATTGCTCCAAATCAGCACTGAATGACACTCAGCACCAAGAGCACTTGGAGAGGCTGGAGACACCCAGGACCCTGACAAGGCAGTGGAAATACTGTGGTTTGCAATTGCAAACCAAGTGTATATGAGCAGCCAATGAATTCCAGGAAAGAGCGGAGAGACAGCACAGCAGGCTCTGCTCTCAATACCACCACAGCAAGGTTTATTAAGGTGTTACCTGGGAGCACTGAGGCTTTGGTTAGTGTAGTAGCAACACCATACATGTTCACACAGACACACGGAGTAAACACTCATTTAAATGTGTTTAAAAAAAAATTTAAAAAAAAAAAGCTCAAACCAAACCAAAATTGGTCCAGAAATGAAATCCAAGCAGCCCAAAATCAAGTATATAATGAGGGAAAGCACTGCTAAACAGAAAGAAACAGGGTGAGATTCCAGAGATTTTTGCGAGTTGTGGGTTGTGCTGAAATCAGATTGAAAGAGATGGAGAAAATATATTCCTATTTAATAAACGTATTTGCATTTAGGGGAAGCGAATCAAAACTTCAAGTTTAGAGAAAGCCAAGACAGTGAAGGAAGCAGCAGTGTAAGGAAATCAGACCAACAGAGACGGGGTTTAGCCTGGAATACTTTTGCACAGTCATTCTGCTTCTAACAGAGTAAGCCAGTGAGCAGGGCACTGTCCCTCGCGGGTGATCCGCAGGGAGATCCACTCTGACAAGACTAGGATACAAGCTGAGCACAATCTGGGACAAATGATGGGAGTGTTCATTGAGAGGAACCTTTAACTGGATGAGGAAATGGCTTACAGTGCTACAGGTACCACCACTCAACACATTTATTGGTGCATTATTATTGGTCTAATCCTCGGCAGGGAGCACTGTCACCCAGAGTCGGTCACATTAAAGCAAAGCCATGTCTAAACCTAGGAGCAAACAGTATGTTTTTAATGGAAAGTGACCTCAGCAGTGGAAATGATCTAGCTATCAGAGCTGAAATCTGAAAATATCACATGTGTTTTGAAGTCTGCTTGCAGCTTGACCACAGAACTCGAGGAGTCTGAACTCTTCATAGGTTTGTTTTTAAAACGGGCAGATTCAGGAAACTCAGCAAGTTTCCCAAGCCCCGATTCAGAAATGTTAAGGGACACCTTAAAATCCCTACCTATTTAGACTCACCAAAAGAAGGAGAAGTCTCCAAAGGTCGTTTTTCATTGAGATAACTTTGCCAGACACACTGGAGAATATGCAACTCAATTTTTTTCTACTTTTAAACCAATCTACAGGCACCCCTTTCCTGGGGTCACTTACTCTGAGGCAGGGCAAGTTATGAATTGAAGCCAGAGAAAGGAACAGAAACATCACTAAAACTTTAAACACAGAGGGAAAAGTTGCCATGTGTCCCATACAGATAGTGAAAACAATCCCCCAAAAAGCCAGCTTACAGATTGGAGATTTCTCTTTCTGGTAATTCCATTGAAAAATACTCTTATTTGTTTTAAAGAGAAGACAGGATTTCTCTCTGTCCAATTTCTTTCCAGCCAAGTCCTTTGTCTCCACACCCTCTAAGGACACAGGACTGTGAAGACACATGGTGACAAAGAGGTTGTAATTGCACCAAAGAGGGTCTGTAGTTTCAGAGCAACTTGCAGACAAGAGGCAAGGTTCTTATTCTTGTCAAGGGACATCAGATTGTAAAACTGGAGCAAAAACTTGACATTTGTGAATTTCAATGGAATTTCAAAGAGAATGCTGAAAAGCAGAAATTTAAAAACAAGCTGCCTTTTTTGCACACAGAATTTTTGGGGTCTCAAATAAATGCAGAATTAGAGGGAAGAGCACATCAGGCCCTAAACTCAGGCAAAATAAAATGTATGGAAGGGAAAAAAAAATAAACAAAAACCAAACTGTTTCTTAAGCCCTGCTTTAAAGATACCCTGTTCTAAAGAGACCTCAAACAGCAAGCATTACTGTGTACAAAAATAGAATAGCAAGGATGAAAAAACACAAAAAACAGTATGAAAAAAACCCTCCCAAAAATAGATGTACACAAGTTCTATTTTATATTAGTGTATATTACAAAATTCAAACATGCAGTCTCTATTTTGAATGTAGAACGCTTCAGTCCATGAGTACCAGCGATGCTGCTATGTTTTCTTTACAGCATCATCATGTGACAGGGGAAAGTCTTGTATTTTTAACTGATTTCCAACCTCTTTGCTTTTTGCTTGTGCCAGAGTCCCTTCTTTACAGGGCCTCGTGCTGCCATCTGGCAGAGGAGAGGCTCTCAGAGCTGCTTGTCCAAGAGCATGAGACAGCTCTTTAGATGGAGTGATTTTGCAGCTCCCTGCCAACGCCTCAGACGCCTTAGCACTGCAAAAAGGTGCCTCCTTTCTGACCACCACAGGACACGCTGCCTCCTTTTTGACCACCACAGGACACGCTGCCTCCTTTTTGGCCCCCACGGGACACGCTGCCTCCCAGGGCTTTGCTGGGTGTAAGGACTCAGCACAGGACACACTCCTCGTGGGCAGACCGTCTGTGCTAGACAGTTTGGCTTTCTCTTGACATTCTCCTACTTGTGAAACTTCCTGCCTTTTCTGTTTCAAATCTCTCTCCTCTTTACAGGAGGCACCCAAATCCTTTCTCTTCTCCACCTCTCCAGACCCAGACATACTGAGCTTCAAAGGGCCCAACACGCTCTGGGCCAGGGGCCCCAGCTGGGACACGGAGAGCGCGCGCTCGATGGCACCGGGGATGGGGACTGGGGAGGACACGGGTCCTGCTGGGCTCGTTTTGCTGGAGGTTAAAGCACCCTCTGCCTGGGATGAGCTGGGCTGCTGCTTGTCAGGGCTAGGACTTCTTTGGGACGTTTCACTGGCGCTCCCAGGAGACAGAAATGAGGAGCTGTGCTGTTCCACAGGCTGAGGTATCTCCTTGTGACCCTTCTCACCGTGGTCTGGGGGGTTCACCGCCACAGGAGTGCTCATGTTTGCTGGGCACCAGGAGGAAAGTGCCAGCAGAGGTTTGGAATCCTGTTTTTTCTGACTGCTTTCTGTTAGTATGGGCTCTTTCAAGTCAAGTTTACCACAGGAGGACCTGGAAGAATCACCCTCTTCAAGTTCCAGGAGTTTGATAGATGGGCACTGCACGTGTTCTGTGCAATCTACTGGTGTTTGAGTACCTGGAGCTCTCCCTAGATCTTTGATTGCTTCAGAAGACCTGTCTTTTGGACCAAAACACTCCAAAGTTTTGTTTTCTGGCAATTTATGCTCCTTTGCAGTTGTTTCTAATTTTAGGAATGGCTTTTCTGAATTAGCTAGGTTTTCTGGAGAAGTTCTTGAGGGGAGCTCTGGTGGAGTGGGGTGCACACTGATTTGCAGTGGCTCTGCAACAGCCTTGGCTTGTTGAGTATTTCCCTTCTGCAAATCTTCCGTACCTTTTGGATCTTCAGGTAGAAAGGCATCATCTTCAATACTATCCTTGCTTTCCAATTTAGATGAAAACTTATTATCCTCATTAAAAGAATCTGAGCCTTGGTCTCCACTGCCACGGGGCTTGTCCACCCTTCTCCCATCCTGACTATCTTCTGAACCATCATCTGTTTCATCTTCAGAAGAATCTACTTCCCTGATGGCCTCCTGCTTTTGCAGAGACTCCCTCCTCTCCACCCTGTCCTGCCGGATGGCACCAAGCTTCCTGGAGCCCGGCTTCTGCAGCATCCCCTTCTCTGCCAGCCCAAGTTTGCTGCCTGTGGTTTCATTGGCAGATTCCTGCAAGCTCTGGAGGCTGGGATCCCGCTGTAACATCTCCTTCTTGAACTCAGAGTGAGAGATATCCAAGCTATGCTTCCGTGAGGATCCCAGCTTCTTCTCAGAGGAGGACAGAGAGGCAGCCAGTTTCTCAGCTGACTGCACTCTCTTCAGCAGAGGAGACCGAGGGGGCTCGGCACTTTTGGGGCGAGAAATTTGTCTCACCAGAGGTGGAGAGGAGTGTAGTTTTACTGGGAAAGACTGGATAATGCTGGAGCTGCCAATTGAGTGTCCTGGCAAAGGAGATGGGGAGCGCTGCGGGGACGTGGACTGGGGGGTTGGTGATGGAGTGTGAGCCAGGGGGGACAGGGGGATGTTCCCTGCGGATTTGCGCCTCGGAGATCTGTACTGCCTCTGCAGCTTTGGTGCCAGGCCATGCAGAGAGCTGGGTCGGATGTGTCCAGAGCTGGCTGGAGAATTGGGAACACTGGAACTGGGAGAGCTGCTCTGGGAAGAATTGCCACCAACTTAAAAGGAAAAAAAAAAAAAAAAAAAGAAGAGAACAAAGAAAAAAATACCAAGAAGATTAATAGTTATTTGGCCATTACAACAAGTTATTGAAAATAAGTCAAGACACAATGTCATGTTACTCCAAAGCATAGAATAATATAGAAGGTAACATTGCCAGACTTCTGATGGAAATTCACATCATTAGCACCCAACACCAGAGCACAGTAAGAAACACTCAGCTATGAGAACACTTTTCTGGAAAAAACCCCCTTTGATCAGACAAACCACGTGTTTCATTGCTATTCTCCAGATGCAAATCTCTTTATTCCAGCAGCTGATTCAATTTTCAAATATGACTTTGCCACACTGTTTTGATTTCTTTTCTCTGAACACAGAAAATGTGTCAAACTGCTATGAAAAGATTGCAACTTACAACACACATTTTCATCAAAGTGGAAGGATGCTGTAGCACAGCAAATGCATTCTTAAAAGGATGTATGGATTTTCATTTTTAAATGAATCAATGAACAAGAACACATCCATCCTTAAGATAATCAACATCACACTGTCATTTGCTTCACAAAGAGACCTACTACCTGCTGCTGTGTATTTTATTTCCAAAATTAATCATTCAGCTAAAGTCTTCTGCAAGGTATTTTTTTTCCTGTTTCATTGAATTTTTTGGTTCAGTTTTGTTCTGTTTCACGGCTCTTTTTTTACCTGAGTGTACAGACTCTGGAGTGGATCTGTAGCTCTGGGTGGGTGACCGAGGAGACAGGTTGTGAGTTGGAGAGCCAGGCACACTTTCTCCAGATGACAGGGACCGGTTCAGGGATGATAAACTGCGGCTGGTGTGAAGCAGCGATGCTTGTTTAGTGATCTTCCTCAACAGAGAACTCTTCTTCTTACTGGGGAAGAGCAGTCAAAAGTTGTTTACAAGCCCAAATTATTTATTTACCTTTACTAGCGTATTTTGTGTCAGGGTAAAAAAGGAAAAAAAAAAAAAAAGACAGGAAGAACTAAAGGGCGTACCTGCTATTATACATTATCTGCAAATGGATTGGACAAGATCTCTCTAAAGATCTCCCTTACATTATCTTGGTTATCCTTTATTTTTAAAAAACATCAAAACAAACCTTTCCTGACCATCCTTTGTTTTGCTCTTCTTGTTCCTACGAGCCATCTTGGATTTGTAGCTGGCTTTTCGTGCTGGACCAACTTTGATGGATGTGTTCTCAAATGGTGTGGTGGAGATGGACACTTTATTTCCACTCTGTCAGACACAAGACAAAGAGACATTGGTTAAAACATGGTTATTTGAAGCAGATCTGCAAGCAAAGCAGGTAGGCTGTTGGTTTATTGCTGACTGCCATTTTGTAATCCTTTGTCAAACTCCATTTTTCCCCTCAGCATTTCCACCTATCATTTATTAAGGAATTGCCGAGAGAGAGCCCTCGTTAGTCAGGCTTTCACAAATGATTAGCTCAGACCCCAGCTGGTAGGTAAAGTTTCCCAGAGCAGGCAGAACACAGCATCTGACCTCTCCCATTGAGATCCCAAATGACTCAATTTAATACTTGTAATACTTGGAAACTTGAACAAAGTGATATTCTGTCACCAGTCCTATTCCCAGTGCTCTGACTGATGGCAGATGTGAGCATATCAGGCATCTATCATGATGAATCTGCAATACAGAGCATGGCTTGTCTCACTTGCGTTAAAAAAATAGTAATCCTGACTGCTCCTCTATTTGCAATCCCAAAGACTTTTGTCTCTTGGAACAGTCCAGAACTTTGGGGTTTTTTTCTGTAAACAGATTCTACTCAGAGATGTATCAAACACAAGTCATTTAACTGGATAATTTTAACACCAACCCGTACCAAAGCTGCTCTTAAATACAACCAGGCGCTGTGCACACACACGTGTTTCAGACAATGCCAGTTACATACATTTTAAACAAGCTGCTCCTGTTTTCCAGAATGTAGCAGTGCTGAGCCCCTACCTTCAGGATCAGCTCCACCACCTCGGTGTGCACCAGCCCGTGGACGGGCTCCCCGTTGACGTGGGTGATCAGATCCCCTTCCCGCAGACCTGCTTCGTTTGCCGGGCCCCCCTCCTCCACGTGCTGCCAACGACAAGGGGTGGCTGGTTGGAGAAGGCCAATGTGCCAGACCACTGGCCCAGATGAGACTCAAAGCCCACCACTGTCACCTCCTGTCACAGCCAGCATCGGCTACTTCAGAGAAGGGTGAAACAAATCACCCCTGGCACAGCCAAGCACAAAACCCTGCGCTCTTCCACTCCTCCCCAGCACCCCACCAGTCTTATCCCAATCCAAGGCACTCAGTATGGTTTAGCTGATCTAGAGACCAGCTCTTCCCAAAGAAAACTTAACACACTTCCAAAATTTTTCAGCATTCGGGAATGTTACCGTGATGCTCTTGATTTCCAAACAAATATCCAATCTTTTTCAATTCTTTGCCATCCCAAATCCAGTATGCTTCCATGTACCTGCTGGAACCCAAGGTAGCCAAGATACTTTTAAGGAAGACTCTGCTTTGTGTTTAAGGTGCCTATAATCATCTCATCTCATCTCAAAGAGAGTTTCTTTTTCCACTTTCCATCCTTTATTAACCTACGCAACACCAGACTTTTCCCCTGTGAACACACTGCTTTTCCCTTCTCCCTGGTCAGGAATGCCAGCCTCCTTCACCATGGGGAGACAGATGTGCAGGGGAATACACATCTCTCCCTTCAGCCAGGAAAGACTAAAAATCAGTATCTTGGTAAACTCAGCATTTTTCAAGAAAAGCAAGAGAGGGGCAAGGCAAAAAAATCAGTTTCAGATTATTTCTCTAAGAATAGGTGTTAATTAAAGCATGTGAAGTCCATATTATCTAGCAAACACAGAAATACAAAGAAAAGAATGAGCCACCTTTACCCTGACTGTGTTCTCCCCATCTACACAATCCTAACAACGCTGCTTCAGGGAATGGATCGTTCCTAGAAGTCATCTACACTGACACAAAAGGAACACAGAGATCAAGTACCAGCAGTAGTGGGAAGGAAGTGATACAGACATGGAAACCAGACCTTTTAGCACAGCTCACAACTAAGCCAAGAGCTAAATCCCATGGCAATCAGCATAGCAGCACTGATGCTTTAAGGCTTGTAATCAATTCCAAGCGACTGCTTGGAAAACCCCAGCAGACTGAACTGATCAGAAGCAGGTTATAATCACTAACACGAGTCTGAATAAATTAGCTATAATGGGCCCTCATGCAACAACCCCAATAAAGGGAAGGAGGGTATGTACACAGAAACATGCTTTCAAGGATGTGCTGCAGGTGAAAGAAGGTGGATTCATGTAACCAGGGGAAAAAGAAGGAAAGAAAAGTTGCTGTGGTTCTGTGATGGGCTTGAAAACTACCAGAAAACCCAAAGTGCTGTTATTTATTTATTTATAATTGTCTCCCCAGCCCAAAAAGATAACTTTGAGTGTGAATAAGGAGACAGAAAACAAGGTGGCAAAACACAAGTTCTAAAGCTAAACCCCATGCCCCATCCAGATGCATTTGTGGCCCCGAGGGTCCTGTTTTGAGAAAAGCAGAGACCTACCCAGACCATGTGATGCACAGTGTAGATATCACTGTCACCCATATAGACACGAATGGCACGCAGAGTGAAACCGTATTTCTTGCCAGCCCGATGGATGATGATTGGTGGTTTCAGGTTTGCGATAGCAGGAGAAAAGTCACGGCTGGGTGAGGAGTCCCTCGAAGATGGGTTGGAGGAGAGAGAATGAGGTGACATTGGACTGGCCAATGGAGAGCACGTGTGGTGATCTACAGTGATGACACAAAGGTGGGCAAAAATTAGGAAAACAGGCCTCCAAAAGAGAGAGAATTCTTATTAGAGAACAGCTATGAAATTGTATCTTCCAATGATCTTAAAGCTGGTGGCCTTCACCAGAGCTGGGTCTGTCTGCAGCTTCAACTATTCATGCTTTGTAATACAAATAGCAGAGTTTCCAAAAAGGCACATTTGGAGGTGTGCATTTAATACAGCAGCACTATTCATAAAGAATTATGGTTGGGTCACAGTGTTTTCTTTTTCCAGGATTTACAACCTATCATGAGCATTTGCTCTAGATACAATCCTGCAACAATCCATTTCCATGTTATCATGTATTATCCTCCTTCGAAAGATGAGATTTCTTTAGATATTGGTGCAAGTTACACACTGGTGCTGAGATAAATCCAAATCAGTTAGTATTAACTCAAAAAAAATGAGTAGGTGATCAGACAACAACTACATCAAGGCAGTGTTTTAAATTCACAGGGGCAAAAATATTTAACCCTAAATGCAGGGACTTTGCCTACTGAAAAACAACAACACAAGTGTACTTCTGAAAGTTTCCCAAACAAACAGCCATGGGCTGGGGCTGTCAGATAAACTACCTGACTCTGCCTGCTGGTGGAACAACATCTACTTTTTAAAATACAAAGCAAATACAGAACTCTCATTTTAAAGTGAAGCTGGTCAACATCAGTAAAATAAACCCAAAGAGCAGGAATACTAAACGCAGCTGTAGAAGGTAATCTCTAATCCATTCAGAAACACCTGCTGGATCGCCCAGCACATATTTACCTGGCAGATGAGAGCAGCTCTGGAGGAACCTTTACTGGGTGATTAAATACACATTTTAGAGATTTTCATGAGGGAGTTCGTAGTTCAAAAAGCAACCAAAGCACAAGATACCCAAAGCACAATAAATGTGATGTGCATCATCACAAGGGTGCCAAGAGCAGGTGCCTCCCTGCCTCCAGCTCACTGCTGGGAGGAGCAGGTGAGCATTGCTCATGGCCCAGCTGCATTCCCTGCTCCCATCTAGGCAGGAACAGGCACAGCCTTGGAAATACAACATGGTCTTATCCTCTGGAAATGGATAAAATCCTTGTGGGGAAATTCCTCTTGCTGAACCAGTCTGTCATAGCTCAGCATGGTTAAGCTGCTCTCTAGGAGTTATCACTTGGCATTGGGAATTGTAAAGGTCTGGCTCTGCTTGTAGACACAGCTGGGCCAACAAGGTGAGCAGTTCAGCATTGATTTACTTAGTGAGCATTGACTTCCACTGCTCAGTTCTTGAGCAATGAAACTCAACCAAGTTATCTGGAGATTCTGAAACTTCCCAGTGCATAAATGCACCAGACACAGTTCATTCCCAAGCAGTGCTGTAGTTAGTATGTGATCCCAAAAAATAGTACCTAGAGGGTTAAAATCATTCTGTGTCTCTATACCTCCTTGCTGCACCTTTGTCTAGAGACCAGCTAGGAGTCATTTAAACAAAACCAGGGGAAGAACAGGGCCCAGCTGCCTTTTGCAGAAGCTGCAGTCAGACCACACGCACAACGCTCCTGTCTGAGCACAGCAGTGCTCATCAACCTGCGAGCAGGAAATATTAAACCCATTGTAAAAATTAGATCTCTCCCCTCCTGCCAGCCAAGGCATTATTCCAGGAGAGCAAAGGGGGAGGATCTGTCTGCAGACCTTTTGTTTAGTGCTTGCAGATTCTGACAATGCCTCACTCAAGGCATTTCTTACCTGAGGGAATCAGGAGAGACAAGGCAGTAGCTGATGCTGATTTAATCACTTTATTGACAGGTCTCGAGGTGCGTTTCTCCCCTGATTCCCCAGAGAGCAACCTGTGCCGTGCCCGCCGCACTGCCAAATCGCTGATGGCTTTTGGAGTGGTAAAGTCTGGGCCTTCATTGCTATTACTGCGAGCTCGTGGATCAGAGAAATCTGCAGTGCTCCCAGCTACAGTTTAAATTAAAACAGATTAGAACCACAGGGAATTCCTAACAGTCTATTCCCCTACAGGCAAAATACATTAAATCAAAGTCATGTTTACATGAAGTCCAAGAGTAAATTTTCCTAAGAAGAAACCCCAGGGCTTGAATTTTTATTTACAGGAATGGTGTTATTCCGAACACAGAAAATTAGCAGCTTCTATTCTGTGGAAAAGCTCGCTAATGAAATCACATTGCTCAGTGGCAGTTCCATGAATCCTAAAGCCATGGTGCATTTCTGCACACCATTTCAATGGGATCGTTCACAGATGAAAACAGGTTTATAGAAAGTGCTCCATTTTTACAACCAGCAAGAACTGTCAATCTTTAAGCTAAAACTGCCTGTAACAGAAGAGCCAGGTTCTACTGGAGCTGCACATAAAAAATGCACTTTAAGAGAATACTAAGGTACTCAAGTCAGGGAAAGTAAAGAAGTGGACTGCAAAGACAATCTTAATTTGCCCCCTTTTGTGCACCGTTGCAATTTTGTCTTGAATTACTTAACCTGCTATAATTATATATAAAATGCAAAGTAATCTTGAAGATCAGAGTGGGCATGTAACAACAGCAGATGCTGGGGGTTGGGGGTCCTGTACTCAAGGCCGATGCCTCAGTCCCCCATGTGATACCTAAAAGGGGCACTGCGAAAATACAGTAATTAGAATTTACAAGGTGCTTAGAAATGAAAGTGGTGAGCATCACAGCAAGTCCACAAGGGAAATTAATCATTCTGCCTTCAAAAGCAAATTTTAAGCAGCATGCAATAAATAAAGCCTAAGGGCCACATTTTGAACAATGAGGACAGAACAAAACATTGATCATCGTTATTTAAGTGGGCACCACTGCTCTGCATACTAAGTGAAACAGGAAGTACCATGAAAATAAAAATTCAAAGCACCATTCCCACAGACCTCAGGACCAGATGCCTGTTCAACATTTAAGAGCCACAGAGTTTCAAATCAGGCTCCCAGACAATGAGGAACCTGGGTTTGGAGGCTGCATGGGATAAGGTGGCATATAAATTAGAGGAGCACTCTGAGACAGAGACAGGAATTAAACTCCTTTCAAGCCTCTGACTTGGGGACACTGAAGCATTGGTATCCCTGGATTCCATGCACTAGATCAAAGACTGCTCCAATATATTGAGCTCAGGGGAGCAGGCTGCCCAGGGGACCTTAATTTTTGCCAGTCTCACATTGCAGAAACTCAAATTAGCAATGGAAGTGTTCTTGCCATTTTTAATAGCATGTTCCTAGGCTCTTAGCATAAAATTGGGATCCCAAAGTTACACTTATGGCACCTATGCCAAGCAAGTATGAGGCAGCTTCTTTCCCTCCTTCACTCTTGCATCTCTTCTTTACCTGATGGCAGCACCAGGCCTCTGCAGGAAGCAATAATAAAGGGGAAAGGGACAATTTTGAAGGAATTTCAGAGAATGAATTGCAGAAGTGGAATAATAAGATGTGGGAGTCTTTGGCTTTACTCTGGAGGCAAATTTCTTCTAAGGCATTTCCACCTTCTGCTATGAGTCCCCCACCACATCTGCCCAGTGCCCTCCACCTTGTCCATTCTTGCTGCCATTCTAACTACTTCCTCAGTACCCCTTTCCTCTCCATTCTCAATGCATCACAATTGCTTTGCCTGCTTGCTCCCAGTTTCTCCCAGCAACTTGCTCCTCATTTTCTTACCCAGTTAGTCCTTGTTATTCAACTCTACAATCTAGTCCTTCCCCTAATTATGCCTTCTTTCTCAAATTTTCTTTTGCCAACCTTCATTTCAACTTCCCCTCTTTCTTCCATTGTTCCAAACTTCCTTTTTTTCCCCCTCCTTACTACTTCCCAGCACTTCCCAGCTCTGGACTCCTCTGTTCTCAGGAACAAGCAGCTTCACCCCCTGCCTTCCCAATGCCCTGAAAGGGGCAGGAGCTGGGAACACTCCAGCACCCAGACCCAGTCCTGCACTGCAGCAGCCCAGGGCACCACTACAGGAAGGTTCAGCTCAGCCCAGAACTGGAGAAAAGCCCCAGGACAGTCAAAGCTGCTGAGAAATCAAACACTGACTTCTAAGAGCCACTCTACTAAATTTAGGCTGCACTTTTCTAAGCCTGCAACTGGGTGAATTTTGGCATATTTGACTGTTAAAATCAGTAGCATGTCCCTGACACAAGCTGCACTTCCCCAGCATATTTCAAGTCTCTCCAAACACTTGGGATGAGCAAAACCACAGGAACCAGGGATCTGTTGGTATGGCTGATATCCACGTTCTCCAGCTCAAACTCAGCAGTGATCTGTTCTAACTAATGCTTCCATTAATGCTGTCTCAGGTAGGCACCCACTGGTTGTAAGCAGGCCCAGACCACATGAATCTCAAGCATGAGAAGACCTAAACCAATTTGAAGTGACAGGATTGAAATCTAAGGTGCAATTTTGAGGCGATGAAACCTCTGACATTATTTCAAAGGCAAGCACATCCACAAAACTACACTAAAATACCTACTTCGCATGAGGCAGTCACATCCCCTGACAACTGTTTTAACCTCTGCAAGGTAACACGGCCTCCTTGGGGACCAGGACACCCCATCCCACGCCAAGCACGAACCTGCCAGCGTTGAGGCGCTGCCGGCGGCCCTGGAGGGCGTGATGGCTCCGGCCTCCCCTTCCAGCTGCAGCTCGTGCTCCACAGGCTGCTCCGGGATGGGCACGGGCAGCCCCTCCCGAGCCTGCACCGTGGCCAGCAGCATCCCCTCGGACTGGGGCCTCTTGAGGGCGGCCCCCTCGTCGTCGGCGGAGATGGCGAAGCGCGGCATGTCCAGCAGGCCCGAGCAGCGGCGCCGCACGGTCAGCGGGGGGCTGGAGTCGCTCTCCGTGTGTGAGGACTCGGACATGGACAGGCGCTTGCGGAGGCTGCGGGCAGAACCGACAGCCTCAGCCCGGGGATGAACCTCACAGGGAGACAGCGGCCCACAGGCCCAGCCCACCCCTCTGAAGCCAATTTAAGGTCAATTTGGTGACCGAGCTACCACCCCGGGAGTTAAAGCAACAAAGGCTTGGGGCATCACCTGAGTTTAGATTTCCCATTGTTAAGTTTCTAGGAAAGGAAGGGATAAACCTCCCCCCCCACCCCTAAATATTAACAATGTATTAAATATTATTTTTTTTAAAAATCACAATTGCAAAATGCAAATCATCCTCCACATTCTCTTTGGAATTAGATGAATTTTTCTTTCAAAGTTGCTCTAAATTAGAAGCCTGGAAGGCCAAATGCAAAACGAAGTGCACCTCAGTCATGAGTGTAATCTGTAAAACATTTCTGTTTTTAAGGGAGTAATACAGACTAGGTCAGAGCCACACTTTATGATCTTTGTAATGGCAAACATTAGTGTAAAAGTTTTACAGGGGTTGCACAAAATGAGAGACATCCCTTTTATAAGGTAAGTTTTCGGTAATGCCAGGAACATGGCAGGTATCCAAATTCTGGGTATTCATACATTTCACTGACATTTTTTATTAGAGCACAAGGTTTTTTGGGCATATTCTGAACTTTTGAAACTTTGAACTTTCCTAACGATTCCTCTACTTTGTAACAAAAGGTCGAAGTCTGGCAACACCGGACTGCATTAATTTAAGAAAAAACCTGATGTGGGTACATCTCTGATGTAACATAAGGAATCTGACCTTAAGGTTAGAATACCTTTAAGTTCATTAAAAGTATTTGCTACAGATTTAGAAGACTTAACTAGATTCATTTAAGGACCCTGTCGCTTCTACACATCCACTTTTAGCTGTTCAATCCATGCTTCTCCTGTGGAAATACAACATGTGAAGCTCTCCTGACCTAACACTGGTCATAGAAATTTTGGCTGGTCTTTCTGAGCTGCTGTGGGGAAGGAGAAGGCTCAGTTGCCCAGAACTCACATTTCAGGAGAGCCAATGACCCAGCTGCGGTCGCGGCTCTTCAGGCCCCCCAGGCTGTCCAGCCGATCATCCTTCTCCTCGCTCAGGCTCCGCTTGGTTGGGGGTGGAGTCTTCCTCTCCTCGTGGATGGAGAGTCGCTCCATGCTGCTGTACACCTGTGTGCAGCAAAACATCCTCTGTGCAGGGAAAGCCAACCCACGGGGCCTTTTCTGAGCAAGGGGCAAAATCTCTTGGGATTTCCCACTGAAAGCTTGAACTTGGTAATGTTCTCTGACCAAATAACACAGTGCAGGTGTGACAGGCTCAAGGTGTCAGCGAGGAAAGGGAAAAGGCCCAGCTTCAGAAACACTAAAATGCTTTTTTACAGCAGCACCCAATGCCTCGCCTTTGAAAATACAACAGAAATACTGACAAACTCTGTGAAGTGACTTGATTTTTGATTTTAACAATTCTAAGAGGAGTTATTGCTAAAGACAGCTCTACAACTCTTGAGGGCTGGCATCTGGATCTTGAAATCTTACTACACAAATTCACTTCAGTCATAGGCATCATGCTCATGACCCCATTTCATTATCATCAGTCTATCAGCATTGCCCCAAGCTCATTTCAGAACAAAAAAGTCCTGCCCTCCTCAAGGAATCTACTATAATGCTGACAGCTTAATGAAAGTGCCTTTCTTGGTTTTACAGCCGTCTTTAAATAATTAAATGATTAAGCAAAAAAAATCCATCCTTTTAAAACTACACTTGACTGTGGACCTAATTTACATAAGAAGAGATTAATGAAAATAATGTTATTAAAAATTCAGAGCATCAACAAGATAACTATTAATAAATCATATGGCTGAATTGTCAGACAAGAATTTCAAAATATAATGAGCCTTTTATGCCTCCCACATTACAAATGCTGTATAATTTTCCAGGTCTTAAAATAAATTCATTAAAAGTGAACTTTCTCTCTTTGTGGCAAAAACACTGAACCCTAAAGAAAAGCTTCAGTCTAACAAATGAGTAATACTCTTGGTGAGAAAAGGCAGAGAAAAGAAACCCTTACATACTCATGAGAACTTTTACAAAACACCAACTAATCCTCAGGTCCAATTTTAAACATACTTTTAGTGATGCAAATCAGGAGCAGCTCCATAAAATTAAGAGTAACTGTTATTTAAACCACTGTAGCCTGGTTGAGGACAAAGAACTAACTGGTCCTTAAAAACTGACTTCAGCAGTGGAAAACTGGAGGAACTGTTGAGAAAAACTGAAATATCTTTCAGAGCTCCTAAGTAAAATTTCTACTCCTGTCTCACTAAGAGGGAAATACAATTCATAAAGTGGCTGCCTCAAAACAGCATTTCTTCTCCCTTCTGCCCCTCCCAAACATACTATATTTTATCAGGAAGACAAATGTACTCCTTTCCTTCTAGTTACGTATTTGAAAACACCAGAGGTTTTATGTTTTATAGAACTCAGGTCATTCTTGCTGCTTTCCTCTGCACTCCTTTTGACCGGTCCATGTTCATTTTCAAGAATACTGCCCAGTACAGAGCAGAATTTCCCAGCGATGGCCTTCCTACTGGTAAGTCCAGTATGGAAAATTATTGCTTCAGTAATTTGGCAAATCTGACTCATGAGGCACTGCGTGCCCAGACCCTTCTCTTTGAAACTGTCACCTTGTCTTTTGCACCTCAGGCTGCATTTGAGACAATGAGCAAACCCAGAGATGTAAACTTCACTGGTGTTCTTACCTCCTGTGATTTTAGACCCTTATTCCAAATGTCAGAATCCATTTTCATCCCAAAACAATCTTGTCACCTGTGGAAGGTCCTTTCAGAATGACACTGCTCATAGCAAGTAAGTTTTGGGTACTCCCTATGCCATGTCATTGGTAAAAACATCAAATTGTATCAGATGCAGATACACCTGCATATTGATGAAACTTAAAGAAATATAAAAAGTTATTCTCCAATTATTATGGTACTCACCTTCTAACAGGCCCTGAACTACCACAGAATAAACAACTCAGGTTCTCTTTCCTTAGTGAATACAACACCACAAGACCCCACAGAGCATCCACATGACTAAAATCTGCCCCATATGAAGCAAAGAAACTGTGTTCCTCTCTAGATTGTTTTCTTTCAAGAAGTCAGCATGTCCCTACCTTGCTGAACCTGGGCGAGCAGGAGGAAAACTGCCGAATTTCCACATGATCATCATCATTAGTGTCCTCCTCTTCTTCTGAATCCAGGTGCTGGTACCGTTCTGAACGGGCTGGGAACAAGACATGGCACTTGCATCAGCGTGGGGAGTGTTGGTAACTCACACCTCAAGCACTGCTGCTGGTCTGCTTAAAGGACTTGGAGTGTTTACACACCATGCAGGGTATTTCCCTTAATACTGAAACGTATCCAGCCAGTTTTAGCACATCCCGTGCAACTGCCAGAGAATATCTCCTTGGCACTGAATTTATCTTATCCTGTCAGCTGTATTCCATTCTGGAAGCAATTGATACTCAAAAGGTGTCTAATCCTGTAGGCCTTCCATGGTAGGGATATTTCTTCCCTACAGCAAACAATCACATGGAAGGAAACACGGAAACAATTCACAGTCCCACTTTCCAATAAACAGCTTTTTGATTGAACAAAGTCTGTCCTGCATGCATGCATACATACATCCAAGCCTACTTAAAAAATAAAAATATTTACCCCAAAAGAAAAATCTCCTCTTTCCCCTCCTGCAACTAAGAAAAGGATTAGATTTTGTGAAAGAAAATGGGCGAGCAGCCAATATGCAAAGCTGTTTTTAATGCCAAAAACTTCTTCCAAAGAGATTTCGTGCTTTGAGATTTGCAGCACTGGATTTTTAAGCCAGCCACACTGGATTTTGTGGGGTGGGCACTAATAAGTTTGGCTACAGAAAGCTGATAGCTAGACTGAGCCAAATTTGCTGCACCACATCAGCCAGAAAGCTACTTTTATAAATTCTAACATTTTCTGCATTAGGATTTATAACAACAACTCCAACTCCTATCAATGCAAAGCGAGATATTTCCTGAGGTGAGAATTCCAGCTTTTATAAAGAACTCACATCAAGGTCACCCTGCTGCTGAGTTTGCCTGGGCACGTGGGGAGTTTCCCATCCTCCTGACCTGACAAACCCAGTGGTTTTGCTTTTACCCACCAGGATCTGCTCGTGGCTGCTGCCCTGGGCCTCTGCCAGTCCCTGACCCAACTCAGTGACCAAAGTTTCTACAAACTTTAAGTCCAGTTAGTGGGGAGAACACCCCACCACATCAGTTTCTCCATGTATGTTGTACGAGCACAACCTCAATACATGTAGAAACCCCACCTCTGCCCCCTCTGCACAACTTGACTCCAATTGTTCTCTGCAGCAACCACACAGAGATTTTTCATCTCTCTCCCATCCTATCCCTCCAAACAAGCCCCAGCCTAAAAGCCCCCTCCCCTAACTGGAAGAGCACTATCAAAATGGAATCTCTGCTTGTGCAGTGTGAGAGTCAAGGGGCTGGAGGCAGCTGCTCTCTCCCTCCCTTCACCCTCAGCAAAGCACAGGAGCTGAGCAAAAATGTGCATCACACAGATTCAACCAGTTCCGTGGCTCTTGGATGGGAGAGATTCCACTGATGTAGCACAGAAATTGCCATATCTCAGGGAACTGAAACAGCCAGTATCCCATTCTGCAGCTGGAGAGGGGGAAAGACCTCACCCTGACCAAGCCCTTTCCACCTGCTCAGCTCCCCAAGACAAAAGAGAAAAGTTAGAGAACAGAGGATCTGGGAACAAAGATCTCTCCATCCCTCCTGTGATGCTCCTCCCTTCTTCCCAAGAGCACTGACTTTGTCTGGTGCTTATCTTGAAATACCAGGAATCTTACACAGCACTGATACCATGGCAGTTCCCAGGCATTTATACATCCCAGACAGACACTTCATATCTCATCAGAGTTAATAATACTAAAATAAAGTGAAACACTTGCAGTGAAAATAATTTAAATTACTTTAAATCTCTTAAGAATTTTCCCCACATAGTTGTCTTCAAGGTCTAGGGTTTGTTTTGGGTTTTTTTAAAAACATTTATTGGCTGAAAACAGTCACTAGGGAAAGATCATATTGCTCAAAAACTCAAGGAATTTGGATTTACCAAATGCTTTGGAAGAAGTTTAATAAACCCAGCATGACAACAGCAGCACCTCTCGTTGCAGGGCCATGGCTGGCAGGACCACAGGCACCAGTGGAAGGCCAACTGACTCCAGCAGCAACATTTTTTCATTTAAAATTAATTTGCCTTCAAAGAAACCTTACTTGGCATTCAACAAAAACTTTTTAAAGCAATTTCCATCAAGTGTTTCATTCAATTTCTAAAATGACTTATCTTTAACAGTTTCAAAAATGAAATATGCACAAGAAGTATGATGCCATTTGGGCCAAATCTTTAGCCTTACTGTCAAAATAGCTCGTGTCATCCTCAGATTCCAGCTGTGGGATGAATTCAGCTTTCTGCCGGAGCAATCCATTCCAGTCCAAATCTTTGAAGAATCGATGCTGCTTCACTTCAAAGGCACTACCTGAAATAAGCACATTTTATTGCAGAGTATTTCTTTCAGCATTTGCATAACGTGAAAAACAAACCCTAAAAATATCGAGAGCCTAAGAGAATGTACTTGAGTACTTTTAAGTCACACTTTTTCCAGGAATTTTGAGAAACAACTTATCCTTTTACCAAAGTGGTCATGCAGTATAAAACCTGAAAAAGATTTCCTCCTTCCCACCTTCTCTTCCTGTTTAGCAGCAACACATGACTAACTGGCTGGAAGACAGCATCTGCTGTTGCATTCCACACTGAGCTGTAAGATTAAGAACTAACACCTGAATTTAAAATTTTCAAGCTCAAAACACCATCTTTGTTTTTAACTGAATAAAGAGAGCAAACTCAGAGAGGCACTTAGAATTTGAGTGACAACTCACAACTCCACTATTGTGAATAAACTCATTCATGTGCCTAGAACAAGACATGGCTCACCTATCTTCCTGAATTAGTATCTTTTGTTATTAAGCTCAGAAGCTTGGGTACCCAGAAGGAAAAAGAAAGACTATCTGTCTACAAGAACATGCCTTTTTTTCAAACGAAATTAATATTCATAGCAGATGCTACTGTCTTTTTAGAAAAGAAAAGAGCATAGAGGAAAAGAGATAAAAGGTTTGCTGAGTGCCAGTGGCACTACGACATGCCAAGTGAAACAGCAGTCTCAGCACTACAGGTATATAAGAAATCAAAAAAAATCAGTCCATCAACTCATTTTATAAGGCAAGAAACTCTACATCTTTTCCATGACAGCAACATCTTTCAAGTACATGGATTTTAAGTAGAGAAGAACATGTGAAAACCATCTGATATCATTATTAATTCATGATCTATTCATCACCCTTGTGTGCACATGTGCTAAGTCTGCTGAATACATGTGCCTTTTGGAACTGTTATATATTTATCTCTAAGCTCTTTTTTTATCCTTAAAGTGTAGTTTTGAATTGAAAATCCCAAATTAAATTAAACTAATCAAATCAATGAAAGATGAGCTGTCATGTGAAGCCACAGTGTTGCACAAATTACTTTAAAACAAGAGTGTAGCTAGAGATTACTTACTATTATTTACTATGAAAAAATGAGAAGTGCTGGCTTGCAAAACTTTAAATCTGACATTATAATACAGAAAGACTGACTTACATATCTGACTTTGCCAAAAAGATTATCAGACTTTGCTGTATGTTTGGAGAATTCTACACTACGGGCCTCTAGGAATGGGAAAGTTTTCATTTATTTTATTACGCCCAGGAATTCACATCCATGGCAGGGATTAAGCCCCTGCTCAAAGAGAACTTCAAAGAAATCTGATTATACACTGTTCAAATGGAAACACAATCCTCAAGCCTAGGAACATCACAAATCAGAGAAGTTATGTTGCCAAGCTGACAGTGCCCCTTTGCTGTTTCCCAGACAGGACAGTAACATCTGCCTGGTCCTGGACATTTGACATTTATTCCCAGGGCTCCACCACACTGAATCCAGAACAGCTCCCCAGCTCTAGATGAGATTCCTCAACACAAGTGGGTGTGCACCCCTGGCAAAGCAGCTTCATCCCCTGCTCCTGGACACTGCTCTCCTGTGCACAAGGTTCTTACCTGTTCCCATTCTTTCCAGAGGATTTTGGCGGAGAAGCTTAGAAATGAGGTCCTGGGCATCTGGTGGTAGTGCATCATCTCCTTCTGGCCAGGCAATTTCATCTGGGGACAAAAAGAGACTTGACATTTTCTACCAGCTTCCCAACTAATTTGAATAACCATTCACAGTCCTATACCTCAAAGTGCAGCGTTGAGAACTGCCCCAGAAGCGTAAATACCTAGAATTCAGCAACTTAATATAATTCAAGGATTGACATTTTCCAAAATGCATAAAATTCACCATCAGCTAAAGCTGCTGTCAATCCAAGCAGTGCTTGTGGAGACAAAAAAAAAAGCTTTAAGGACTCTATTAATAAAGTATGAAATGGGACTTCCATGATAATCCATAAACAAAGGCAGTGACAATACTGCAGCTGTATCTCCTGCCTGCACATTCCACAGTCGTTATACTTGGAACAGAGAGAACAATTCACAGGTAACGATTTCATGCATCATATTTAGTGCTTTGCTGAAATTTGCTTTTTACAAAGGACATTTGCCAAGTGTGTTAAAAATTTACTACTTCAGAAAGCATTCCCAATAGGAAATGATTTCACTGGCATATTCACCGAGTGAACACAAAGCAATTGTCTGTCCAACTCCAAGCATGAGACAGGTTTAAAAAGCCACAAGACATGAAAGTACTGAGTACAACAATTTCAATGTATTGTGCTCATAATTTCCTTTCATTTCACTTATACAGAATTACAAACTGACTGGCATTTGGACCTACAAAAACAATAACCAAAATCAGCCTGAATTAGACCAGTTGGCGGCTACTCCTTTCATATTCTCCATCACTTAAGATAAAAGACAGAACAGAAAAAACCCCAAATATTTTTCATCAATCCCACAAGGATTTGCATGACTCCCACACCATGACAGAACTATTTAGGAATACATTAAGCAACATAATAAGTTTCCATAGCTGAAATCAGATGGATGCTACTTTGATGGAGAAAGTTTGAAACACTAAAATTAAACCCCATTATTTTATACCTATTCCTTTCTGACTGAACTGTGGATCCTCAGTATTTCCAAAGCACATTTTGAAACCTCCTCAGAGCCAGAGCAGAACCTTACCACTGATCACTTGTCCAAAGAGCTCTTCAGGTGTGTCCCCAAAGAAGGGAACGCAGCCGACCAGGAACTCGTACAGGATAATTCCCATGGCCCACCAATCCACAGGCTTCCCATAGCCCTGGCGCAGGATCACCTCTGGAGCAATGTACTCTGGAGTCCCACAGACCTCAAGAGAAACACGCAAGAAAGCAGGAAAATTTACAAATCACCAAATTCATGTCAAAGCTTATTTTGTCTTTTTTTTTTGTCAGGGTTTTTTTTCTTTTCTTTCCCCCCTCAGAGCTTTACAAGGAAGTTATTAATGTTTTGCCACTAACCACTTCATGCTGTGAACTACTTCCATGGAGCAAGAGTCTATATTTGAAGAACACAATTACCTGCACAGAAATAACATCACATGAAATTAAATGTTCCTAGTGTGGACATGTTAGCTAAATAATTCTTTGGTGCATGCACAGGAAAGCATATGGGGAAAAATGCATATTCTGTGTGTTTAGGTCTGACAGCTTGATGGATGTCTGCTGGCACAGCTACAGCTATCAGGAACTGAGTTTTGACAAACCTCTCACATCTCTGTGCTAACAGAATTTAGTTTCACAGATGCAGAATTAGCAGCACAGCATGATTACACACTTCAGCCTTAATCTTGGGAGGTACAGCTGGCATGGACAATGGCTAAGGAAATTACTTTGGAAGATCTAAGTTGCCTGGGGCTTAGAAGCAGCAACAACAATAACAAAATAGTTGTAAAAAATATAACACTGTAAAGTGCAAGAATATGATCTAATGGCCTAGGAGAGTTCTGCTAGAAAAAGCATTCTTACTCAGAAACAAAGGAAGACAACACCACAGGATAATAATGAATCAACACTTGGCACAACTAAAAATTCAACTGAAAAGTTCAGCTGTGATCCTAGGTATTTTCAGAAGAGACAAGCATTTTTTAATCCAATTATACAAGGCACTGATGAGCCTGCATCCTGAACAGTTCCTTCAACTATGCCCAGAAAATATCAACTCAAACAGAAAGAGTTACATGGAAGAACTATTCATTCATCAAAGGAAAATCTATCTTGTTAGCTACAAGAACTTAGCTGGTTAAGCCTAGCAATATGAAGGCTAAGGAGAAAAATGACCCTTAGTAAATATCATGGGAATAAAAATCAATGTTTAAGCTGTTAGACAAAATTACAAGAAACATACAGAAACTTGCCATGAACTTTCTAAGCACCAGAAGGGGGAGATCGTGGAACAACCTTCCAGCAAAAAACCACGTTACATCCCTAAACCACTTCTGTTTGCACCTGCTCTGCTGCCTGGGCCACCCCTGCAGTATCCTAAACTAAGAGCTGAAGTGCACGACTCCAAAACAAGAAGCTGAAATATCAAACAATACCAATTTATGTACAAACATGAGAACAGACTTGTATCTTTTCCTCCCCATTTTACAGTGCACAGCACAGCATCAAGGCAGAGAAGGAGTGCTACAAACTCTGATTCTATCCCAGGACAGAATCCTGCATCTGATCCCACATCAACAGACATTTTTCAGCTTACCTGCTTGTCCAGGAATTCCCTGGTATCCTTCTCAATGTGGCCCTCATAAAGATTAGTTGTAAGACTCATTAACCCGATTTTGGACAGTCCAAAGTCTGTTAGTTTGATATGACCCATTGAAGTTATCAGGAGACTAAAAGAAAGAGAAGTAAAACAATGCAATGTTCATTTAATTGTTTACCAAAAGCAATTTAAAGCAAAAAGAAGATAATGCTAAGGAAGATCACAGTGTTACATTCCCATAAAACACATGGAAAAAACCTCCTATGCAGCCAAATACCACAGAGCAGACAAGGAGTGAGACTACCTTCTGCCATAACATCATCAGTGCTTTGAGATAATATCTGAAGACATTCTTCCCACCCTTTCTCAGTGCCTATCTGCTTCTACATCAGCAGCAAGAGACTCCAGAAAACCTCCTACATGTCAGATGCTGTTGAAGATCAGTGCTGCTCCAGCCCCCATGTCCTGCTGCCTACAGAGAATGTCCCTGAAGGACTGGCTCTGTCCCTCCAGCTCCTGAGGGGTCAAACACTTACTTATCAGGTTTGAGGTCACGGTGAACAATCCCATAATTGTGTAGGTACTCCAGTGCCAGAACAGTCTCAGCAAAATACATCCTGGCCATATCAACAGGTAGGGCCCCGATGTTCTTGAGAAGTGTAGCACAATCACCCCCTAGAAAGAAAACATTTGCACATATAGCACATGTTGAAATGGCAAATATCAGGAAAAAAGAACAGCTATGGGTCTGCAGTACAAGACTGGACAAACATTTCTAAAGGCTGTCTCTCACAACCCTGTTAATAGGAATTCTAAAGATCTCTCTACACTCTGTCTTGAACTTAAAACAAATATTAAAATCCTAGGAAAATTGAGATCCATCTGTGTCGGGCAGGCTTGGACAGGAATTGTACCGATGCCACTTGCAAACTGAAGGAAGCCTTGAAGAAAATGAAGTCTGTGGACTCCTGATTCAAGCTTCCTAAGGAACACTGGCCACACATTTCATTCGACCTTCATTTCTACTTGCAAAGAGGAATTAATATTAAAATTTGCTATTGTCAATACATCTGATTTCATTCCATTAATTTATCTGAAAGAGCGCTGATACAATAACTATAATCTTATTTCTCAAACATCCAGTCAAGCAAGCCAGGCATAAGAAATTAATCCTATCCACCAGTGGATATTGCTTATAATAAGATATACTGATAAAGTAAAATCAAATTATGTTTCAAAGAATAAGCAAACCAAACAATGAAAAAAAACAACCCCAGCATAAAACAGCACTTTATTTTTAAAAAGGCTGCTAAAGAACAAAGACTTATGTTTCTTAAGTCTTTTTCTAAGAGGAATGTCAAGCAAATGTGCTATGGATCCAGGCACGCCATCCCACAGGAGGGAGGGAGGGAGGGTTCCTTTTCTAAGGAAGACTGGAAAGTTCACGCTGACTCCTGATCTCAGCAGTGAGGCTCAGCTCCACTGCAAACACGTTGTAACATCAGAGGGATCCACAGCCCACATCCATCCCAGCTGAGGCCCCTTTGGAGCTGTGGGCAACAACCCCCATACCTTCCACATACTCCATAACCATGCACAGGTGCCGCTTGGTCTCAAAGGAGCAGAACATGCTGACCACGAAGGGGTTCTCAGCAAACGTCAGGATGTCTCTCTCCACAAAGGCCTGCTGGATCTGGTTCCTCAGGATCAGGTTCTGCTTGTTGATCTTCTTCATGGCAAAACGCTGGCGGGTGGTCTTGTGCCGCACCAAATACACCGCCCTGCAAAGCACACGCCAAGGGAAAAGGGCCGTTCTCAGGTCAAACTGGGTTGTTGTGAGTTTAGCTTTGGAGCTCTTTCTGGTTTTGTTGGGGTTTTTAAAGAGTGACTGTTACAGTTTTGAATGGATCCTAACAGACTTATCCATGACTCCATAAAATCCCATTTCATTGGCAAGCTTCCCTAGAAAAGAAGGAACCCCATGATGCTTCCTTCCCAATGCTACTCTGCCTTCTTGAATAAAGCAGCATTTTTGCTGATGTGACAAACAAGGAGATATTTCAAACACAAGTGTCACAAACTTCCATAAGCATCACTGCAGAGCAGCATCTATTTTTCAACACTACAGTCACCACTTTGCTTAAAATTTGTCCAAAATCTATGGAATCAGCACGAGTTCTTTCCAAGGTCCATAAAATTAATTTGACGCAGCACTGTCACCAGGGATTTCCTTCAGTAAGGTATCTCTTACATTTCCATCATTTGCAGATCATTAGATTCCTGCACATTAATAATACAGTTTGCAAATAAAATTTTCATCCAGCCTGCCTGCCTTATTGAATCAGTACTTGTTTCCTTTTCTCTGGAGTACATTACATTTAACGTGGTATTGTGTCTCACCAGCCACTGACTATAAAATACACCCACGATAAAGACATGTGACTAACAGCAAAACTACCACCTCTCTCTCCCCTTTTTACAAAGTTACATGGGGCTTGTGCAGAAATAGGACTGAAGAGATTTAAAAACTTTTTGTCTCATAATATTCAACATACTCCATTCTGTCTTCACTCACTAAATACCACACTCACACTTTTTCCACATATGATTTTTTAAAAGTGAGCTGCTGATAACCAAGCACCCACTTCCAGAAAACACTCAAGCACATACTCAGGTTTTGTTGTTATGACCTACTGAGTATCACTGCTTTTCAGTAACAGCCTAATGACCTTGCTGGTAAGGATTTATGAATTGCAAAGAGTCAGGAACTGCCTTTTAAAATTCTGGGTATGTGCAGTTAAAATTGTAACTGACCGAATTCATACTTGATTCTTCAATGGATAATAAAATCTAATAGCCTTTCTTGTGTATTACTCCTCATAGTAATTTACCCCAGTGTAATTCTAGCACTTCTTTGAGCATTTCAAATGCTCAAAAACAGCCACATATGTTATATATATAATCTGAGTACTTTAAAGAAATGGCATCTCTCAGAAGAATGCAGAAGATATGACAAGTGTGGAACCTCTGTAAGTCCCAAGTGAAATTACTTTTTGCTTTGGACCCAACATTTGCCAAACTTTGCTACAGCCTTTTGTTGGGTAGGACATTTTTTTCCCCCCACTTTCACTCTCTCTGTCTCTCTGGGCTTAACTTAAAGCTGTAGAGCTTAATCTCCAGCATAAGCAAGAGGACGATTGGGGATACAAAGAGGTCATATGGCCAACCCAGGACACATTTTCTTCTAATTTAAAGTCTAAAAATCTTACCCATAAGCACCATTGCTGATCAGTTTAATAGTTTCAAACTCTTCTTCAGATGGAGTTTTCTTTGACTGGACAGAGGCCCCACGGCTCTGGGGAAAGATGACAAGAAAATGGAAATCAGGAGCAGGAATGACTTAATTCTATATGGGGGTTTTTTGGATCTTTTCTTCTTTAAGGCCCATTAACTCAAAC
The DNA here is from genome assembly GCA_025920805.1 of Petroica traversi. Lineage (NCBI taxonomy): Eukaryota > Metazoa > Chordata > Aves > Passeriformes > Petroicidae > Petroica > Petroica traversi. Next base: position 8,807,911 of record JAHLSL010000008.1, read on the forward strand.
TCAATCCATTTCTAAACTTCTGGAGCCCTCAGGTTTAGGACAATTGTCTGTATCCTTAGGGTGTTTGCAGATTCCCTCCACAATTTGGCAAAAAAGTCAGTGGACTGTAAGATTCAGGCCTTTCCTTAATATTACATTTAGAAAAAAAACCAATAAAATAAGGATCTTTGAAACCCAGCCAGTTACATAATTAAATTTTTCCAGTGGTTTTACTAAAGTCAACTCTTTTCAATACCCATCACATTTTACAAATGTAGATATAAAGAACTTCTCCAGATGATTTTCATTTGAAACTTCAAAAACTTAAAAAAAAAAATCAACAAAACTCAGTAATAATGCCTATTTGCATCTTTTAAGCATTTTACCACCACTGCATAAAGATTTTCACATTTTTATGAGCATGTACTCTGGTTTTAATATGAGCTTTTAAATGTCAGCACTTTTTTTTTTTAAATTACAATTACTCTGCATTGTAATTAATTCTTTACTGCAGACTACTTCTTTTGAGAGAAAAAAAGTGCTAGACAGAGTGAGTGTATTACTGCTTTACCTCAACTGAATCATCTGTCTCGGGAGTGTCTGGGCTGTCATAGCTATTCAACTGGGCCATTTCTGAAAAGAAAGAGGAAAGATTACTCCTAATGATCTCAATCAAACACTATTCTCTTTGTTTATACAAGAAAAACAGAATTTTAAGAGGTGCTTGTAGATGATGAAGGACATTTTCTCTCTCTGTAAAAAGTCACCCCAATTATACAGTGATAACCTTTAACATCTTGTATGCTGCAGGCAGTATTTTATATAGAGATGAATATAATTAATTGTTCTAATTTCAGCCTGACTTACTCTAGATGGTTCCTATAATAAGTAAAGGCAATAAATGCATGTTTGGGGAAAGTGTTGTCTAGTTAATATTAAAACTTATTCCACACATACATTTCTGCCTGTAGCCTGGTGGCACGTCTGTGCTCCAAGGAGAAAAAGCATCACATTTCAAACAGCTGCCCTCCACGTGACATGGCTGATTCTGCAAAATGCTGAGCAGCAGCAAACTGGGGAAAAGTCACTTAGTTTAGGCTACTCAGCTGTAACAGGAGATGCTGTAAACTTTGCAAGCCCAAATCCTGTGTTAGCTACGAGTCTCTGAACAGACATCACTGACATTTCTGGGTGCCCTCCTTACAGAAAGGAAATAAGGCACCTTGACATCTCCCCACATTTCTAAAGAAAATTTGACTTTAGTAAGGGGAATTAGCGATGGAAAGGTTCTCTCCCATGACAGGGATCAAAGGCAATTTCCCTTTAATGTCAGATTTCAACAAATGCTATTAAATTGCATTTAGCAATCTTAGGTAGAAATTTTCCCGAAGAGCTCTTCACTTGAAGTCAACCTGTCACTGTCATTCCAGTAAACACCAGAGAAGTTAAACTAGTCCTAGCCAGACTACTAATTTATGTTAAAATTATGCTCTCCTGAGATAACAAGAAGTATGGTTCAATCACTGAAATATTCCACTGTAACCTCCAGTCTCTCACACTTTCTATTGTTGCTGAACAAGCTGTGCATGCTCAGAAAACTTGTCATTCCAGCCAGCAAAGTGCCAGGCAGAAATATTAACTCACTAATTCTAAAGTTACAATCTTCTGGGCCAATGCATGTCTATATTAAGTTTACCATATGCAATTCTGGCACCTTGCAGAAAAGCTGCTTCTGTCCTTACATTGCTCTCTTTGGTTTGGCTGCTACACAAGATGTGAAACTCCAATCTCACCTCCAGCTAAAAATTCATACTCATCTTGATATCTCATGGAATATCACAAAAACCCCACTTTTCCCAGAGAGGGTAATCAAGTGGGATGACATGGTACTTTCCAAGAAGGCCAATAGCAGGCCAGGCAGATGAGAAAAATAACAGGTAGATATACTTTAACTGTCCCACAGCACAGAGAAAACACTTAAATCATAAAGCCATTTTCTAACATTGTTTCAGCTACAATACAGGGAGACATTATTAACATCATAAGTAAAGAACTGTCACTATTGATGTGCCATCCTTAGCCCAGCAACATTCCTTTGAGACATGTGGCTGCAAAGGACAGTCTAGAATTTGACAGTAAACAGGAAAATAAGGATAAATGGCCTAGAAATTAAATCAATAAAATAAAAGCATCCTTTTGTTATATAGTGACCAGGAAGTCTGACTATTCTTTCAACAGTTTGGAAAGTACATAACAAGAGGTCTCACCCTCCAGGGGATCCCTGGTGAGTCCCAGCTGGCTGATAATGTAACGAGGAATGTCACATTTAATTCCTTGTCCTTCCTTGGCATGGCCTTCTGCAGCTTCCAACAAATGGTAGAACTCTTCAGGATCAAACTCCTGCAGCAAAGCAGTGAGAGACACAGAGAGAGGTAAATGGTGCAGCTTTACAGCTATGAAAGGTTTCTCCCCCCCTAGAGAAGAGTCCTCAGAAACATCCAAAGTTAATTCTGGGCTCAGCAGGGATGCAGAACATTTCCAGTTACAACATGTAAGTCAATACTGCCCACTCTGTTCTGCAAAACCTACAGACAGTCACATCCCACAGGCTGAGATCTGCAAATCAAAACAGGACTAGGATTGTAGGGACTTCATACAAACCAAGCCCAAACTTTCAAAAGGTCTTGCTGAGGTAAGTGTCAAGTGTGGACACTCCCAGTTTGGTCATGTTGAGATGTGCCAGGGAAATGTCTGTGATGAGAACTCTGCCACCTCCCTCTGACAGGTGAGTAACCCAATACAAGCCTTTGCTGCTGTCAGATGTAACTTCTGATTGAACCCTACACCCACCCAATCCTATCACTGTCCTAACCTCAGCAATTGCTAATAAAATTATTAATAAAACAACTTTCTGCTGCGCTATTTCTTGCACTCTACAGTACAGGATCACTTTAGCAACTCAGTCTTGGTGCATGTGATCTCAGGCTAGAAAAGGTTACAGAGAGTATGATCTCTTGCACTGGACTAAGAGATACGGTAGGAAATAAAAGCCAAGCTTTGGGCAGCAGGAGCCCTCTGCTTAGAAACAAGTTCACCAGTTAACTTCAGCTCTCCCCCCTACAAACCTCATCATTCACCAGCAATGAGCAGCTTCGCCAACACTCTTCTAAAATTCTCCATTGAAAGGGGAGGGTGAAAGGGGAAGAGTTTCAGCACACAGCTGAGCATGCACAGAGAACAGTGAGGGCATCAGTAAAGAACTGGTGTGTGGTCAGCAGCGTAAGAGAAAAAGAGCACAGAACTGCAAACAAGAAAAGGAAATTAGAGCTTGGGATGATGTGAAGAGACTTGAACAGAGAACAGATGCACTTTTCTGTGATTGCTCCAAGCAATGCTGACACCAAAGACAGCAACAATGAGAGGAACAAAGTTTCTTCCTAACTCCTCTGGAAAAGGATTAATCAACAGTGTCAGAACTGGCAGAGAGCCAGACCAGAAAGGACCACAGAGAGAGTTGGTCACCAGAATGCAGTGAAAGGGTATAATCAAGGAAGGACTTCTCAAGGTACAACTGCAGGTCATTTACTGGTGAGTAAAAGAGGAAAAAAAAACAACTTGGTGACAAAAAATCCCAAATATACAAAACATTAGGGAACGATATAAATTCCAGTTCTGATTTCTTTATGGTAGATTTAATCATTTGAATACAGAAGAAAGAACCCTACTAAGGGGAAGAAGATGCTATGGAAAAATAAACTGAAAAAAAGTCAGATACTTTTTTCTAAAGATGGTTTCAGAGATGCACAAACCACATTATTATTTTCTTGGACCCCCTGAGATTCAGTCTGTCAACAAACATTTCAGAGTCCAGCAGGTAATATAAAGACTGAAGCTAAATAGCTGAAGTTCAGAATACTTAAATGCCTTCATCAGTATTAAAACAATCACAAACATCACAAGAACTGTCTATATGGTCACTTATTTAATTTACAAGGAAGAAAGAAGAATAAGCTCTGTTACTAAAGTTAACCTTAATAATACATTGTAGAAGAACTGTTTATAAATTCACATATAATTGAAGCTAAGGGTTGAATTACAGAAAAGTATGTTAAAAATAAAAATGAATTTAGTTCTCAAAATCTATTTAAACATTGACAATCCATTACTATAGTTTTTGTTTTATGGGATAAAAGGAACATTAATATTTAATTCTTCATGTCACCAGATAAAAAATATATTTGGAAAAAAAATTGCTAGAAAGGCAATGCAGGTTGAAAAAGCAGGTAAGACTAACCCACAGATCCAGATATTATATCTGTACTTTGGAGTCTGGCCACTTCATTGACAAGGTTGTCACTACATACTTTGGAACTCATTACTCAAATTTCAATGACTTTGCTGCTTCCACCTGCTCCCATTCACTTTGCAGAACATCAGGTGGAAAAGACAGAGAAGAACCTGGAGACCTTGATTTGCAACTAAAGCTGCCCTGAGTTTGGAAGTCTTTGCAGGAACAGACATGGGTTCACAAGGCTTTCTGGGGTTCCAGGTTTTCCTAGATGATGAGTGTACACAAGCAAAAATGACAGTGGTGAACGCAGCAAATACAAACACAGTGAATTTAAATTTATCTCCTTTCTCCATTGTTGTCACTTCCAAAACAAACTGTGAAGAAGCGCTGGAAGGTAAATGGGAGTCACAAAAACTCATCTAAATCACAAACATGGTTTGAAAACCAAAGAATTCCCAGTTTGAATGGAGTTGTGCCTGGGATTTTCAGCACAGTCTGGCAGAGATTCCTTGAATCAGTAAGTGAAGGTCTCTCTCTTGCTGGTTGTGCAGCCAACTTCCCCACTGACAGTGGCCTTCCTTGCTCTGCAGGGCTCCCAGCAAAGTGATCCATCTGACAGCCATGGAGGAGGAATAAGGAACCCTCCAAAGTCTACTGGTTCTCAGAACTTCTACAGGTGTTTCCAAAAATTGGTATCATTGGCAAGATCAGACCACTCTTGTCTACTTTGTCAAAGAAAGCTCTGCAAAAACTCATTCATCTTCCAGTGACTCCAAGGACAAAAGTCACCCATGGACACACTGACCACAACACAATCCATGTTAACTGTGCTTTTATATCCAGCCACAGATTCCTAACCCAGCCAACTTCTCTGATGCCTCAAACACCCCTAGCAGGCCTGTCACTTTTATATCCAGAACAACCTCAAGTGTGTTTCAACACACCAGGGAATTTCACCCTGTCATTACCTAAGTTTCCACTGTAGGTTTGTGACCCCTCACAATTTCTGGTGACTTCCCTACATTCTCACTAATTTTTCAATATCCTTTTGAAATAGAGTCACTGAATTGAATCCTACAACCAATATCCACACATAATTGTGTACACCTCTTTCTGTATATATTGATGATTTATATTAACTCTTTTGCCATGACAGTGAAAATACAGATTTTCAAGCTGCTTCTTCACCATACCAAGAAAATATTTCTGTAGTTGCAGAACTTCAGAACGCAGTGGCCCATTTCATTGGAATTGCCTAAACAATTTTCACTATTTTCTAGCATTAAATAAAAAAAGCATTCTTATTAGCCAAATTAAGTTATAAAAGAGCAGTAGGACTTGCTTTTGCATGTATTTCAAAAGCATCCAAGAGGATTTCAAACCCAGGCTCCCAAACGTCCCTGGATCTCACACTGGTCTATCCCACTGTGTGTTCACAGCTGGAAAACCTGACACCAGGTTTCACCACTTGCTGGGTCTACTTTAAGGGTTTGAGTCCCAGAGCTCAAACACCATTTACATCATGGTGGGGAACTTCTTCCCTGGTGACAGCTCTTCCACAGCATGGCACTCTGGACATTGGGCACACACCATACAGACATTCCCAGGCTCCTTACAGTAGTTACGAACCACATGAGGAACATCCAGCGGCACCAAGCAGCACGGAATGATGTCAACAGCTACACATCTGGCCCCTCAGCCATAAACTTTATACTAAAATATAATTTAGCTGCTGCTGCAGCTGACAGTCTATTCGAGAGCTACTTCCACATAAACGCAAAAGCCACTTAGTACTTCTTTCTTTTTAATATCAATTTATTTTTCATCAATATTTTAATGAGAATTTAAAGGTTTCTTTTGAAGGCTTTGTGGCCTTTATCTCCTCAAGTGCACAGCACTCTTTGGATGCTGCTCAGCCTGAGCCAGGCCCCCACTCACCAGGCACTCGAGCAGCCGGGCTGGCCGGGCGATGATGATCATCAGCTTCTTCACGAGCTGGGTAACGAAGGCAACCTCGGAGCTCTCGGATCGCTCGTGGGCCTGTGGGGAGCAGGACAGCACGTTATGGCCCTGCCACTGAGCTCTGAGTGGCTGCACTCACTCAGCTGCTCAGGCACTAATGCAGCAGCAAAAGCAGGGCTGAGTCAGGGCAGGCTGAGCTCAGCTCGCTCAGGGATACCAAGGTACACATGGCTTTTCCATCATAATTCCCACTACCATGCAGCAGATATTTCAAAGGCTCTACTTGCATTATATCACCTATCAATTATAATAGATAAAACGTGGGTTTATTTTTTTTTCAAAACGAAAAGAGGAATACTGATTTTTTCAATTTTACCTTCCACGCAACACTGACGACTAAGTAATAACTAACAGACACACACATTTCTGGGCTTTAGTTTCAGTTGGAATTTGAACTTCATCATCAAGAAAAACTCAACCTCAGTTTCTCTTTTGAAAAATTTTATCAATTCTGTTGGACAACTCCAGCACTGCATTGTATGTCACATAGGACCAAGCAGAGAAGCAAAGAAAAGATCATATAAAAACTTAATTCAGAGGATTTAGTCCTGTCCATTACTTCACCAGATTTCAGTATAAATTCAAGTCTTAGGTTCAAGATATACATGTGTGTTTGTGCGATGGGATGTTTTTTTACAACAGCAAACACACCAAAACAATAATAATTGGTTTTTTAAAAGGGCAACACAAACTAACCCTCCCAAATTACTCTTCTCGTGATAAAGCACACAATGGCTGCATAATGAATTCTGGAGCAGAAATACAATAGTATTTCATTGCTGAGTGATACAAAATTGGTACCAACAGCATGCAAAACTCGTAAATAAAGTGCAGCTATTTTCCCCCAAGGTCTAAAAATTGTGCTTTAACACAGCCACAGATATAAAGTCCAGAACTTAAAAAATGAGCTTTTCTGGCAATGAGCCAGTTACTTATAAGAATGAAATTTTATCAACAAGGATGCAAGTAGCAATAAATTAAAAGGTTCATTTAGTGTTGTCCATTAGAATCACCTAAGAAAAAGGCGTATTTATATGTCTTTATATTGATATGTCTGAGAAGTCAAATCACACTCGTGAGTACCTAAAAGAGCAATACAAACACGCAGCAGACATTCAGAACTAGTTATATACAAACAACATTTAAAATAGTCTATCTCTGATACTTTGCTACCAAACAAAAAAAAATATTAAAAGGTTCATTATTTCTCATTTTGACACCAGTCAGAATAGAAATGTTGATAGTCTCCTTCTGCATTGAACAATATGAGCTAGAATTTTAACCTTGAAAAGAATGATGTATCTGCTAGTTAATTATCTAAAAACAACATCAGAGATCCTTCCTGGCTATAGAGCCTTAAAAAGATTATTTTGGAAATAATGAAATAAGTTGTGACCTCTTTTCCTAATAAGAAGTTTTTTTTAAATCAGATAATTATTGCAATGAAAATGATAAATATTCACTGTGTCCTTTAATGTGTTATGCAAACCTATAAGTTACAATTTGAATTTTAGAAAGAAATCAATGCTTTCATATTTTAAAAGCCAGTCCAGATCACCAAGGGTTAGCTGCACTGAAATGAATAAATAAAACATCAACAACTTTGTATTATTTTAAATTTGAGCCATGCAATTGGAAAGTCCTTTTCTCCCACCAACACAGGTTATATTATGCAAAAAATACAATATAATAGATATAATTCAAAATTTTGCATCCAATTATACTGTTAAAGCAAACTTAGTCTTTTAAATCAAGTCCTTTTGTTTTCTCCTTTTCTCATTTATGACAATTGAGGCAAAATAATTTAAAAACACAACTAATTTAACCAGGTGTCTGTTTTGAAAATGAAAAGCTAGACCACAACCGCCAAACGATAAAGAAAAGCGAAAGGAAAATGCAAAAAAGAAAAATTTACAAAAACCAAACACAACTTGTAACAGCCACTCAGCCATCATCTCTGCACAGCGCTGCCCTGCCAAGATCCTCAGCGAAGCTCCCTCCTCTTCTTTGCTCCTCACACAGGACAGCCCGGACATCCCCACGCAATTCTGGCTCCCAAGGTGTCCCTCGGGCAGAGCTCAGGAATGCAGGAGGGCTGTGCAGCCAGGCACTGCCTGCTGCTCCCATGGGCTGGGCACAGCCGTGCCACCCCACAGCTCCCCAGAAGCTCTGCTGGCACCGAGGGGAGGCGGCAGCAGCCGGGGGCTCTGGGCAGAGCTGATGCCATCCCTGCTCACAGGGCTGGTGACACCAGCACGGGAGGGGAATTTACAAACCGATTGCCTCATCTGAAAGCCCCATCCGTCACTAACTGTGGCTGCTGGGGCATGAAATTAAAATCACTGTCCTCCCCTGGGGTTCGGCAGGACCAATAACTGGGTATGCAAGTCACAAGGCTGTAATTGAGCTAATATACTGATGGAAACCAAAACAATAGACCTGCAAAGCCAAGGACTGATAAATTTACACTCAGGCTGCTACTGAGAAAGCAACTCCAATCAGAATATCCATTTGCCAATGTGCAGCATCAGTCACTGCTGTGTAATACTCACACCTTCCCCTGCTCCTTTTGTTCCATGCACACAAACACCTGTAATCCTTCCCTTTCCTGCCCAGCTGGCTACACATGGGCAACAGCCAGCAGACTTCTTTTGGCTACTTCTACCTTAGTGATTCAGTCAAGTAATAACTGACCATCACCTTTTGTTCCTCAGCAACCTGAGGTTCTAACCCATGGTAACAGGTAAAGAACTGAATGTCATGTGTTCTTCTTTATATCAGTGCTTCATCTTATTTTTTAGTACTTTTACTTTGATGTGAAGTGTAACATTCAAGTTCATGTTTTCCAAAAAGAAGAAAATCTCTTAAATTCATTTTTACTTCATGATTATTTCAATGATGCGATAAGTTCTTCTGGCCAAAGGACAGCATTTCATGCTCCAAACAAGGGAAAAGATCTCATTTGCCTTAGCTAATGAGATTTGTTGGCATGTTATCACAAAAGTTGGGATCTAAAAATCTTCCAAAAGCCTTCTGGTTTGGTGCATTTAAACAGCTCATTGTTGGCATACCCAAATAGTCTAGTTTACATTTTAACTCAAACTATAATATATTAAATTAAGTTTCCCTTCTATGGTTTGAAAAGCTGCACAAGGTTGGTTTGTAACCAGGTATCAGAATCAACTCATTTAAAAAGATTATGAGGAGAATCCATTCTTTCACAGTCAAATTGTGAGAAAATGTGTGGATATTTCTGCCACTTGCTGGCCTCATTATTCACCAACAAAGCATCTTTCCAATCTTTCAATATGTTACAAAAATATATCATAAAACCCTATACCCTACTACAGAGACCATACAACTGCCCAAGCCAAACAGCTTTTAGAATTACCTTCTAATTGGTATTATTTATGTACTTACTATTTATGACACTTTACAACCCAAGCAAAGGTTAAGATCCTGACATCAAATCTGGAGTAGTCCAAACATGACTCCAAATGTCCTGCATTTCAGGTGAGTACTCCAAAAGAAATAGTATCACTAATTTCTATATGTTTTGACTAAAACAAGCCAATTATTTCCTTGCAGAATGCAGTCTGAAGAGCAAAACACAGACTAGGAAAGCAGAGGAAACAAGTAGTTTTTAAAATTTAAAATCTAAAAGATAAGCTAAGGAACAGAAAAAGCCATAGGATAGGAAAATAAAAAAAAGGAGAAAGATGTTAAGGAGGAAGAAGGTAAAGAAAGCCCCAAATGTCAATTCCTGAACAAGCTCAGAGATGACCACTGTATGTCCTCTAATAACATTTCAGTGTCACCATTCCCAGTATTTCAGAGCAGCAGGATAATGCCTGTAGGACCAAGGGGAAAGGGACATTTGAGACATGTATTTTGAGGATTTGTTCTCAGGGAAAGTGGAGAAAAGGAAAAAGCTGATTTATCTGACCAACACCTCCTGCTAGACCCTGATTAACCTCTTTAGGCCAGAAGACAGGACTGAAAATGCAGACTGCAAGTGGCCAGCCCTGATTTACAGCTCTCTTAGTTCCTTATGGTGTAAGAAATCACTGTCCACACACAGAGGAGGAAAGCCAGGGAGAGGGAGAATTTCAGGCTCCAAGGATCTGCTACCAGAAGCAGTAAAACACAGAGTAGGCCCCCCCGTGCCCCTGAAATGTAAGGGATTCTGCTGAGCATACAGAACCAGTTTTAATGAAACCTTTCCAGCTTCCAAACCACCACCCAAAGAGGCCTGACCCCCTATTTCACAGCTGATGTGAGCAAATACCCTGCTTCCAGACTTGGGAGATACAGAGGATCCACAAGTGGTTACTGATATCCTATAGGCAGACAATCATCAAAAAGAATATAAAATCAAATATCAAATATCAAAAAGATATTCCCTACCTCTCTTGATCTGTCAAAATTATATTTCCCATCCAAGCAGAACACCACAGACCCAAATACAACTCATTTTTCTCTCAAGCATAACAAATAACAGATAAATTACACCCATAATTATATAAATCGGGTAGCCAAAAAAATTAGCTGATACAAGGGAAGTTACTACAGCTTTCACAAAGCTTTTTAATACAACAGCTGTATATGAATACAATGTTTTTACTCATCTGCCTTTTTCTAATGTCTGAAAAGAGTGGCAAAGGGGCACAAACAAGTGCAATTCATGCCAGTGGGTTGGCAAACTGATCAATAAAGATAAAATTAAAATTGTAACAGAAAACAAAGTATTTCAGACATTCTGTTTCCAGGAATCTATGTCACATTTGCTATCTGAGACTGCAATCTTTATAAAACCTGTTTTTTCAGCTTGCTGTATCATTAAAGCAAGACAGAGGATTAGGAAGATATTCTTAAACAGAGGTCTGGACCCAGCAACTAGCTCCACAACAGTTGTAGGATAAATTTTAAGATATGTTTGAAACTTCATATTATTTTCTCTTTAAAGGGAAAGAGCCATTTTTAATGAGTAGCTGAAGCATACTGAGCATTAAAATTGTGCCCCCTTGTGTATTTTCATGTACTTTGAATGTCACAAAACACATTGAAGCACTAAAAGCTCACAACTGGATTAATTTCAGCTCAAGAAAATCTTTTGTGAAAAATTTACAGCAACACTAATAACTGTGGTGGTTTTCACTCCTTGAAGGCACTATTGTAATAATTAAGTCATTCAGAGTTCTGAAGTTCATGAAAAAACATTTCAGAAATTTCATTCATCTGAATAAACCCAAGTTTTGTAAGTGGTAAAGACTGCCTTTGACTTACCCAAATTCACATTTAATTTCTGTACAAAGCTCACAGGTGAAGTGATTTACTCAAATCCACCCCCCAGCAGATCAACAGCAGACTGGAACATCTCAGATCTTCTGACACTCCCACCTGCTGCCCCTCCCCTGGAATCCACACTGTCCCTCCTAAAATCAAAGCTCTGGCTTATTGGTTAAAGTTTCAATCAAAATAATATATTCTGCTTTCCAGAGGGCACTTACATCCTGGAGAAGTTTCTCTAAGTTTTCCTGCAGCTCATAAAAGTACCGAGAAGTAATAAGACCTTCACGTGATTTATCTAGGCAATCTCTGGCCAGTTCAATAACTTGATGATGAATGAAACTCAGGACCCCATCCGCTAATTGCAGCACGTTCTCTGGAGCATTCGAGGCAATAAACTCAGCCAGCCGCTCTTCCATCTGTGCCGTGGCCTAAAAGTGCAGAATAAAGAGAAATTACTCCTGAATTTTACTAATGCAGACCTTAAAGCATAAACAAGCAGGCTGCTAAAGTAACATCTGCAATTCAAAATTGCATGGGACTTAAAAAATATTCCAGAATAGAGTAGCGTTTTCTGAGAATAAAGATAGCACATCAGAGGCAAAAGTTATGTTCACATAAGCGAACAACAAAAACTAATCAAAACACACTTTCTGAAAATGTAAATGACCATAAAAATATCTTGGTCCTGAGGCTGTATTCCTCCCTGGGTCTCCAGAGTAAGGATGCAAGATGTGAGGCAGTTTTCAGAAGTTTTAGACAAGACTGTGGAAGCTGAAAATCGTTGCCCCAAGCAATAAACACCCGGCGTTTCTATCACTATAAGCCCTGATATCCTGTCTCCAGAGAATCATCTCTTTTTGCTGGTGGTGGAACAGGAAGGAATGGCCATATCAACAGCTGTGGGATACACAATCTTCTACACTCATTTCAGTGAGATGTTAACTTTTAACTTGCTTCCACAGGTTTCAATATTTAGCTTTTTAAAAAGCCAAGGCGTGGCCCTTCTTCTCAGAATTTCTCATGCCAATAGAAGATATAAAAAATTGGGCAAATATGAAATACACACAAAAAACCAATTCATCCTTTTCCATCCTAATCTCTATGTATATTAATCTATATCTTCTACTGCAGAATTAATATATGAAAATGGGGAGGCAGCTTCAAACTTCCAGCAAACTGCACTGCTTGGAAATGAGACATAAGAGCTGATCTGCTTCTCCAACAAGCACTACAAATTAATTCTTAGACACAAGTTCACTGAATGCATTATTCAAAAAGTAATTGTTTACCTTTGGAAACCTTTCTTTGTACACATGATTCATCATTATTATTTCACTGTCAAAGGAAACTGGAGAGCGACCAGGGCTAGAGGAGAAAAGAAATTATGTTATTATGTACAGATATCACACCAAAACTTTTCAAAACCCATTCCTGATAACATTGACTGTAGCCCTTCCAAAGCTTTGAGTTCACTTCAGTGATGTGCAGATGCTGAACTTCAGAAAAGATCCTGGGAAGCAAAGGCAGTCTGCAGTCACCTGGGGACTGCTGAATCCCTGTCCCCACACAGGTTCTGGCAGAAGCCCCCCTACTTCCAGTGAATGCAAACCCTAACACAGAAGCTGGTAAAACCCCAGTGCATTTATTGCAGATTTGTTTTTCCCCTCATTCTGTGACTGCCCTCCATGGCAGTGGGAGCAGCCCTGCTCCAAAAGAAATCTCAGTGAGCTCTGGAGTCTCCAGTGCCAGAAGGGAGCAGAGCAATGGGAAGTAAGGAAGTTGAGACTTTGTTTTCCTTTGCCTGAAGGATCCTGCACTACAGGAGGGATGCACGAGCACTGTTATTCACTAAATCTTATCCATAAATAAGGCAACAGGGACAGAGTGCTTTTATGAAAGCTGCACTCCCTTGATGCACACTACACCACGATCCATATGCATCTGTGCACAGGTTAGCAAGAAACTTCAAGGCACGCCAAAAAACGAGGACACTAAACCTTGACAAGCTGCATTTCTATCACTGTTTGGGTGGGTTTTTTTGAAGAAGGGTTGCATCTCATTTCATCACATCTGATGGAATGCAGGGCTCTGACTCACTCTGCCACGGAGGACAGCAGGATGAGGTAATGCAGAAAATCCCCAGCCTCAGATCGCCTGCAGCAGCTCATTTCTCCAGCTACCTTGTTTCAGCGTTCAAGACAAGCAAGGGCTTCAGTTATTTGGCATTTTACATGACCACTGTCTAGATGATCTTAAGAGCACTAAATACTGCTAAAAATATGTCAAAAGGTAGGAGTTTAGCTTGAATGAGTTCAAACATTTCAAACTTTCTAGTGAAGGATGAAATGAATCTCCCTAAATGGAATAAATGCATTTTAAACTAGGAATGCATTACAGTTACTACCTTGCTGCTAACCTATTTAGAGGAAAAACATTCTTTTGGCAACATATATTACCAATTCAAAGAAAATTTAACTCATTGGCTCACAGACTATAGCAGTACCAAACTCTTTTCATGCCTTGTACTGAAATTTAATGAATTACATCATACCTTGTTTATATTACTATTTATCCCTTAGCTTGAGAAAATGCACTTCAGATTAAATCAGTCACTGAATCCTTATGCTGAAGAAGAAGAAAACTGATTTGGATGTCATGAATAGCAAGTAAAAAGACATTTTCATCAACTTCCCTTAGCTTGGTAGATAGCTATTTTTAATCAAGGAGAATTTTCTTTAAAAAGAAACTTACATTTATATTCATACGTAATGTATGACATAATTAAACAGATGGGCAAGAACATTTAAATTGTAGAGTTATAAGCAAATTCCCCTGCACATTTAGCCTGCTATCCTTATGCTTTTTTCTCTAGGACCAAACACGCTGACACAAACACAGTATTTGTCTACTGGTACTTCATATGGAGCTGAAGGACTTAGTGAACAGTTACTGAAGAATTTATTTTCTCTCTAAGGTAATTTTTCTCTGTGTGATGTAAGTGAGGTATAAATTACAAGCATTTATAAGGCCTTTGATAATCACAAAGCAATACTGAGGCACATCCTTCATTTTAACACTAAAATTTGTGCATGCTTAAGTATTTGCTGTCTTAGGGCTACAATAAAACATGAGGGATTTTGCCTTTTGCTTTCAAGGCACTTTATTCATATGGATACAGGAAATTAAGAGCTATGCAGAAATCAGGCTACTTGAGCTGTCCTGCCAGCAGATGTAGCATTTCCTTAGGGAGAGCCACGATGATAGGAGAATTTATTGAGTCTGCTTTTGTTTTTCACACAACAATTTCTGTGCACACCAATTGGCAAGAAAGGGATCATTTAAAATCCCTCCGTTTCCTTGGGCATTTGTAGTTTTGTCTCTCACCTTTGGAAACTCATCAATGTCACTTTTTACCAACTAAAACAAACCCAAGAAACTCTGGATAAAAACTCAGATCAAGGGGCACACTGTCATCCAAAATAAAATTTACTCAACATACCAGGTCAAAATAAATGTCTAGCTGACTACAGCAAGACTGCAACATAATATACTGCACCATAATTTTTAATGTTGATCCTTAGCTAGGGAAACTAAGGAACTAATTAGCTGGATCCCTGACTAACAAACGAAAGGCTGCCTGCCAAGCACTGCTGGGTACTTTACAGCAGCTCTGGGACACAACCAGGTGAAAAAGGAACAAGGACTGGGCAGATAACTGAATGCCACCAAGGGAGAACATAAGGAAATTTAGAAAAAAAATAAAAGGAATTTAATACATTTTACTGGCATGACATCTTTTCAAATGCAAAAGCTTCACACGTCTATCCAGCACCAAAAATTTCACAGAACAAACTAAACTGGTCTAACATTTCAAGTCTCACAAAGGAACAGATTATTTTCTGCAAAACAGAGGACACATGCTGTGCACGTGCATAACATTTTAAGACAAAAGGCAGGCTCCTTCCCTTTTCTTGGTGCAGATAGGTAGGTCAAGGAAATTATTATTGTCAGTGAGTTTTTCATTTCAGCAGAGCAGACATTAGAAGAATAATATCTGTCCCCTTAAGCTTAACAGCAGAATGAAAAACTACTCTCTCTTTTCCCCTTCTTCACGCTCCCTCCACTTTATGAGACGACGTGGTGGGGGATTTTCAGGGATATTTATCTCCCACCAAGATTTCTGTTGCCTTCAACTTGTCAAAACTCATGGGTTCTTATCTGATGTTTGAAAGTGAAAATAGTTTATCGACATCTATTTCAAGGATCAACATTTATAGCAACTTAAATCTTACAGAATCTAGTTTAAGTGTGACTAAATAAGACCGAGATGTTTTTCCTTCATTGTGACAGTTGTATTTGTTAGGAAAAAGTAGAGAAGCTAACAGCATTGTAGTTCCCTCTACTTTTACCCTGTTTAATAAAGGTTTAATTAGGTTGTGTTTACAGGACATGACCAAAGTCAGTTCTCATAGGAAATTTAAAACTATAGGCTTTAATTTTCTGTCATTTCCAGACACACAAAACAAGGAATTTGAAAACTAGTGAGCTAAAGTTGGATGACGTAGACCTTGAGATAGGCCTTCTGCTGAAGGTGAGCCTTCATCTTTCACCAAAAAAAGAAATATTTAAATCTTTGAGGAAATGAAAGTTACATTAATACTCAAAGTCAGAAAACTCCCCCAGCAGCAGGGGCTGCACCTTCTTCTTTGCAATATTTCAGGGGTTTTATGAATTCCAGCAAAGACTGAGACTGCCTTAGAATGAAAGCAGAAAGCTGGAGTAATGAGAAGTACAAAGGACAAATAATACCCAGTCTTCTTCATAATAGAAAACCACAAAAATGGTGAGTGAGCCCAAAAGTTCATCAATTTAGAACCAATCACTTTGAAGAACCTTTTCAAGTCAAGTTCACAAGACTCGCTGTCTTGAGAGAGAAAACAAGGAGACCAACATTATCTGTAATGCAGTTAAGAATGTGTTTTCAGAAGGAACAGATGCCTTGTGCTGTGGAATATAAACTGTTATCCTTCCCCAAATCCATGGGGGTGTGAATTCCTGCTCCTCAGCTGGTGGTGGATGGCACTGTCTGGGAGCAGCAGCTGAAGGGATGAACCCACCACGATTACTCAAGTGGTTAAAGCTGCCTCTAAAGTGCACTGAGATGAGAGAGCCCCACAACCTGCAGGATAAAAGATAAAAAGGGACTATGTGGGCCACTGCTTTTCACACCTATTCCTTCTTGGGCATTTTATAATCAGCAGTCTTTTTTGGTATTTTCCAGGAGTTTTGTCTGTATATTCTTAATGGCAGGATGCAGCTTGCTGGGAGTCAGGTTGGGGGATTGCATTTAAAAAGCACTACCCAGCAAAGAGATGAAGAAGCATATTTGATTAAGGATGATCTCATCTACTTCAACTACATAAAAATTCACTGCAACAATCTGCCCATTTTTCTTGATCTCTTTTTGTATTTCAGGATAATGTTGTCTAGGGAAAAAGGGCTGAGAGACTGCACAAAGGTAGTTCCTGAAAAAATCATTATTAGTTAACTCTACTTTTATCTCTGACATTCTCCTTACATTCCCACATGTGAGCAACTGCTAAAGATGACAAGTAGAGAGAACTGGGAAAAGATGGAAGGAAGCATCTCTCTAACTTAAAAAGAGTAATGATGCCAAGTTTAGAGCAAGGATTCACAACTTTTCATGGGTTTTACTCCAGGGAGAAAAGATCTTGTTCAGGTAAAGCCTAGGACTGTTCTAAACAAAGTAAATGTAGCCTGGGGATCTCTCTGTTGGTCATTAACTTGAAGGATTTGAAGCTGCATTACAAAAAACAAAAACCAAAGAGAACAGCTGAGAGATGATATTTAGGAACTACTTCTGCAGGTAATAAAGAAATATTTTCTTCTACTGAAGACACACTGCAAGCATGAAAACAGGTGGGTCACATAGAAATATTTCTTTGGCTGAGCACGTGAGTACTGGATATTTTTGAGACAGATGAGAGAACAGGCTCCTGGATTTTGCAAGCAGCTTTATAAGGACATCACACCCTTTGCACTCCAGTGCTGGTCTTGCATTCCTCCTTCCCCCTGCACAGGAAAGCAGCTGGGAAAGAAGCAGTGCCATTTCTTCAGGGCAGAAATTCCAGGCATCACAAATAAGGCATGATTAGATAAAAGATGAGTATCTTCAAGGCACACTGGCAGAACACCTCAAGCAAAGCAGAGGTGCTACCAACTTGTCAGTGCACCCTCCACAACTGCACACTTTATTAGGTTTATCACCCAGTTTGATCATTAAGAGTGCTCTGTATAGAGAGAATAGAACATTTGCAGCTAGAAACAAGAAAATGGTACATTTCTACCCAAAGAAGTAGGTATATTTTCCCAAAAGTTACATCTAGGTAATATTCTATTCCTAGGAGCATTAAAAGGATCATCTGACACTTCCAAAAAAAAAATCTTGGGTTGCAAACTCAAAAAAAACAGTCCCGGCATTTGACAGTAACATCTCAAAATGCCAGTTCCTCTCTCAAAAAGAGATGTAAGACTGCAGTCATATAGGATGAAAAATGAATACATGTTAACAATCAGATCATCTTTTACATTACAAAGCCACGGCTGCCAATTAAAGGAAACGTCTGATGTATTTTGTTCATCTGATTTCATTAAAGCTGATCAAACAAGACCACCAAATGCTTATGAAAAAATACATTTTTAGGAAATTACTGCTTAATGCAATTTAATGTTTAAAAACAAAAGCTGTTCTCAGCTTTTATTTTTTAAGTAAGTGAAAATATCTTCTCACCAAGTGAGCTAACTCTAAAAGTGTGGGCAAATAAATAAGCAAGCTTCATGCAGTGAACAATGCCTGGTCTTCATGTATTTCAGCACTTGTTTGTTTACAAGTACAGGCTGCCCTCTGTCAAAGAGGGTTTTTGCTCCTGCAAACATTGCTCCAGTTGGTTGGATTGACCTATCAATTTTCCTTGGAGGTGCAAGGGCCAGCATGAATGCTTGGCAGTGGCAAGGGTGCTTTAGAGTCACGCAGCATCACAGTACTGGCAATAAGCAAAATGAAAACCAAATGAGGCACAGTGAGGTGAAAAAATTAAATTACTTCATTCTATGCTTTGGAATACCAATAAGGTTGGCCATTACCACACTAAAAACCAGAGAGAGCCAGCAAAGGTATTCAAGAGATGAAGAACATTAATCAGTTATATGACACACTGAATTCATCTCACCCCACCACAAATCATAAACCTACTACATGTTCAGTCTGCTTCAAACTGGCTCACAGAGGCAAAATTCTTTGCAACCTGGTAACTCATATTAACAAGGAATAAAACTGGGCTCTTCACATGGTTGTGTGCATCATTCTTGTGTTAGCAAAAGTGTCATCTACAACAGGATTTCACCTGTGTTAAAGGACAATCATTACTTTAGCACGTGCTGTGTACCCAGAGGAGCTCCCTCACCTCTGAGAATTAGTACCACTACAGCTCCTACTCAGCAGGGTCAGTGCTAGGAGTGGCAGCAGGAGGACTGAAGTAGGACTATTGTTCATTTAGTACAAAATGTGTAATTAGTCTTTCACTACATGGCACTGAGGAGGTCTCTGGCTAAGTGTGCACCACCCACAGCACTCACCTGCTCCTGTAGATTACTGTGTAACTACACTTAGCAGGTCCATATGCAATTACCATGCAGCCTGCACTGAAGTTCAGAACACACAATAAATACAAATAACTGTGAAAGGTCAGCTCTGCTGTGGCATGATATTCACCATGGGTTTTGTTATTATCCTGGCCTGTTTCACTTCCTCCCTTTACAAACTTCCACCCAGGTCCTGAGCTGGACATACTGATTCAGCATTTCCAGCTGGCAGAGTTTTTGAATACTGTCCATTTATTTAAAGGTGAGATCCACCTCTGACACCCTCAGACGTATGAAGACTTCACCTCCTTCAATCCTGCTTGCAAAAACCCTTTCCTTTCACAAGGCATGTCTAGACTTTCCTTTGACTTTCATTCACTTGGACCAGCACTAAAGGCTTAGCAAAACTTGAGACTTTTGCCATGATGTGAAATGTTTGTTGATTTATTCCATATAACTGTCAGAGATCTGCAAGAAAGATTGCCCAGAGAGTTTGAGGAATCTCTGTCCTCGGAGACATTTAGAAGCCATATGGACATGATCCTGGGCAGTCTGCTTGAATAGGGCTTTGCTCAGAATGACCTTCAGAGATTCTTTCGAACCTCAGCCATTCTGCAATTCTGTGAAAGATGAAATTCTAATTGCTTCTCATTTTATGTAGGTAAAAATCAACTACATAGGGAAATAACCTTGGATAGTTATCTTTGAACAATTATCTTCAGTTCTCTGAAGCAACAGTAAAATTATTCAACTACTAATGCAGCAGAAACATTTTCAGGGCTATTTCAAAATAGTGCTGGGGTGCAATTGCATTAAAGGTTTTGACTTTATCTACTCTGGTTTTCATACCCCTCCAGAAACACTGCCAGAGAAGTTATTAAAAGTGGTTATAACCACATCCTTATGATACTGTAGCAAAATTCTGAGAAGAAATTTCACTAAAGGAAATCTACAATCTATGCATTTAGTTTGAGACACTTGTGGATCATGTTTTCAGAGAGTTATTGTGAAAATACAAAAGCAGAGTATACCAACCACTTTGCAATCCAAAAGCACAGCATCAAATGTGAGAGAAAAATCCTTTGTGATCAGATAAGGTGAGCTAAATGTTGATTAAAATGTTTTCAAAAACATGTAACAAAACAACTACAAAGGACTATTCTTAGATCTGAAAGCACTTATAGAAATGCTATAAATGTGTCCAACATCTTAAAAATTCAACAAGCAACCTAAAGCTCACCTGAGACTGCGAGATCGAGGCCTCAAGGCTGGGGAATGGCGCCCTTCCTCATCAGTGATGCTCTCAGTACTGAAATGCTTTGTCAGGAAATGAAGTTCATCTGCCGTGGGCTGAAAGGGCAGCTGGTGCAGCTTCTCCTGAGATGAGCATGATGACTGAGTACAGAAAAAAATACAGAAAAGAAATGCACTAAACGCATGCATAGGGGTCAGCTAATGAATGGAAGAGGAACGGATTCTGCCAGACACTGCGCACTCCAGCGGAAAAGAAAGCTATTTATCAGACCAGGTGCCTCTTTTCATGGTTCTCATTAGGCTAAGCCAACCCTTACGTTCCATGACAGAGCTGGTGAGATCAGGAAAACTTTAGGAGAATGCTAGGGAACCACTGCATCTGATCCTGGAACCAGTACATCTCTTCACACAGACAATTTACTGTCACGAGACAGAAAGGAAGGCACGTGAGTACCAGCACTACTCTGGAAGGACAAGGAGGTTCCTGGAGTGGTGAGCAACTTTCTTTCCTCTTCCCTCATGCTCTCTTAGCTCAGGAGTTTCACTGGCATGCAGAATGCTATGGAGCTGTGTGGACATAAGAGTTCTCTGCTGGTTATTGGCTCTCACTGGAAATTGCTGCTGTAAATGGCCAGGATTTTATTTCTCATTTTCATTACTCATCAGGTTTCTTCTCTAACCAGGAAGCAATAATAAAGTAAAGTATCTGACTTCATTTTAAGATAAACAGAGTTTCTCATTAGTGAGTTAAACATTCTTCTGTAAATAAGTTAATTTATATGACACATTTCCTGTGTTAACAATAGACACGAAACTGTTTTAATTTGTGAACCTCATAAAACCTGAGTTTAAAACAAATATTTGAGGAAAATGCTAACAACATCAAAGTTGGACGTTCCAGGGGAAAAAGCTGAAGGTTGACTAACAAATGCATTTTTGTGTGTGTGATTCTTCAATGCCCCTTTCCATTTCACAGAAGTAAGAAAATAAATTACGTAAGGACAAATTTAAAATTCCCTTTAAAAACAAAAGGGAAAAAGAAAAAAAAAAAGGTGCTGAATAATCAGAGTAGCAATGAACAACACCAGTGGGCCTCATTAAAAACATCACCCTGACCTAAGTTCCACAGCTCCTTATTATCTGATTAAATTAACTATGCACAATGTTCCAGCAAAAAAACTTTTCCTTTTGCTACAACAACCCTCACTCAGACTGGAAGCATCACGTCCTAGTACTAGAGGTACTGGCAGGAGAGAATTATACACGACAAAATATATATGGCCAACGTTTTAACTCACCTAGCATGGGAAAGAAAGCATATCTGTCTCTTGCCACATAGCTAGATCATTTGGATTCACATTTTCTGAGGGGAAAAAAACCAATCAACCAACAAATCTGAGAAGAACAAGTTACACAGAAGGCATCTATTCAAATGGTGTAGCTATTCCAAGTAGTGTAAGGAACAGAAAACCAGGTGATGTAAGAATCTATAAACCTATAGATCCTATTTTAGATAAAAATTTAATTGGCTCCAGACTACTCCCACTGCACTGCACAGAGGCATTTACAGAAAAGAACCCCCTTGAAAGCCTTGGGATGTGCACAAACTTCCCAAGTGTGCCTGGAACTGGAAGCCACCACTTCCAACATTTCCTTTCAGGCAGGTATAGGTGGAGAGATCACGTTGGGAAGTCACTTGAGGCCAGGGTGCACACACTGATGATTATCCATTGGTGTATCAGCTCTCACTGGTTTATTCCACACTGAAGCCAAGGCAGAGTGTGGGTATTTGCCCCTTTGCCCACAACTGCTCTGCTGCTCAAACTGTTTAAGCCAAATACAGTGACTATTCTCTCCCTTTAGTACAGAATTATTCAAATCCCGTTTTGATTTTCAGAGTTTTCTTTGATGTCTTTCTTTGTGTCTCAGACAATACAAGGAGCAGGAAGGAGAACCTGCCTAAGAAAAAACCTTAAAGAAAAAGTTGGGTGGCAGCTGAAATCCCATTCATGGTGAATAACAGGATCCTACAGTGGAGCAGGAGGAAGACACTTTCAGACCTGCATTAGCAGATACCCAAGTTCTGGCATTGCAAATACATGTCTGATTCAAAACAAATTAAGGAAGGTAACCACACAGATACTTGAATCAGAAAAAAAAAAATCAAAACTTATAATCTAGAAAAATCATTAAAAACTTTATGTTTCCCAACAGAAAAATCATTGGGAAGCAGTGCTAGTCAACCCATGGACAGCCCAGCAAAATCCTCCCTCCATTTCCTCTCCCTAAAAGCAATCAGATCACAAAGTTTAGAATTCCAGAGAATAATTAATGAAGGCCCTGAAGATAAAGACCATGGACTTTTTGCTGCCAAGGGCTTCTCTAGCAGTATTAAGGTGTGCAACCTTTCAATGAAAAAGCATGAAAGCAAAGTGAAACACTTCTGAAGTATTGATTTTCAGGTAATCACATCATGGTACTCAATATCTGCAGCAGACTAATACAAATAACCCCCTGGTGTCTTAATTACAGATGTAGAATTAGCCAACTCTTCTCCAGTAAAAAAAAAAAAAAAAAAAAAAAAATTCAATCAATACTACTGTTGCTGATAAACTAACTCTACATCTAGAAAATGAATAGCAGATTAACTGTTTAAAAATAATTGTATACTGGCCCATCTAACTGATTATTTTATATTCACCTAACTTTAAAGAAGGTCTTCTCCAGTTTTTCAGTGTTGGTCTGATGACACTCCTGGCCTTCATGATTTGTACGGGAAGGCCAAATGTGGTTTGTTTACGATTGAAGCATCATCCCTCATTTGGAAGCAAAATAAAGCACAATCTACAAGTTCTCACTGACCTTAGACTAGGTAAACACCTTGGATTGTTCAGTAGGTTGGTAGAGCAGGTGATCTATGACCACGGAGATGAGGGTCAGCTCTTGCTCTCACACAAAAACTCAAACAGCAGGACACAGAATGGACCATGCCCTTCTTGATATTTCATTTCCCACTGGCACACAGACCAGGACAAAGTTCTACTGGTTTCCTTCTCTCTTGCTTGAGAAATAAACATAATCTTGAGGACTGATCATATGAAATGGAAGCCCAAACTTCTGTAAAATTCGTATCTGCAGCACTAATTCATTGTGTCTTTTTGACAAGGCCCTTCACTACCTCTTCCATTTCAAGTCTACACAGGAATAACACTGGTTATCAACTTTAGAGGTGTTATTCAGATCAGTTCAAATAATCCTACTCTGTGAAATACTGTGTGATAATAGGATTGGCTTAGAAATGTAATACCAGGTTTAATAGCTCCAACAATTGCATCACTGCTTACTAAACAGCCCATTTCAGTGTCTTTCTAGATTGTACAACTGAACCAGCAAAAGGACTGGAGATGAGAAACTTAGTCACTCAGGAAAAAAACCTGAAGTCTTGGAATTACATGGTTCATCCTATTTCCTGCATGAAGTTGAGTTCAGGTCTAACTACAGCTATCACTTTATGCTTCTCATAACATTTCCCTGTTACTTACACTTTGAAAAACTACCATTTGAACAGATGTTTTCTATGTGATTATTGATCTCAGATTTATTGGATTGGTTGGTTGGTTGGTTTTTTTAATGGGAAAACATCAATCAAAATGATCTGCCTATTTCTGGGAACATGACAAGAGACAAATATGCTTTATTTCCCATGCCAGAAAGCTGAGAACTTTCTAAAAGCAGCCTTGATGTCCCAATTTCAAAGCAAGAACTGACACTTCCAACAGATTCTTGGTGTTATTACTTTTTCCCTCTCCATGGGCATCTATGTAGAGTGGTCAACTACAAACTCTTGAAAAACTGCAGTTTGGCCTCCAAAGGTGTCATCTTCACAAGCAAATTGGAAGCTGTCAGGGTGACTACCAATGATCAAATTATTTGGATCTCATCCATATGGGAAGTAACTGTACTTGCTCCATGCTCCCATAGCTTGCTCCCAGAAGAGGATTTAGACATGGATTATACCCATAAAGGTTTAACCTAAGACTATAAAGGCCAAAGCAGAGCCCCTTTTTAACAGCTTCTCTTGAGTGCTTGAATACATAATAATGCGTGGCAGTGAAACAGAGACATCTTTTTCATATTGATAATGAATCCTTCTACATTTTTCTGTGCTCCAGTCCACATATCTGTATGAACATTGAAATCAAGTCACCTGCCTTCTAGGGAAACCAAAAAAAACAACCCCAAACTCAACAAGAAAACAACTGTTTTGAAGTTTAAAAGATAAAAAATTGTAGAAATTGTGTGAACTAGAGTTTGCAAGAATGTGTCTGAACAAATGAAGTTACAGAGATAAGATTAACATTGCAAAATCAAATTTTAATCATATCAAATTTACACTAAAAGGAAACTTTTGACCTCAATTTCTTCTCTTTCAATATAGACTGAATTCAACACTCACCTCCAAAGAAACTGATAAATTTGCGTTTGAGAGGCACTAGAAAGTTATGGATGAACTTAGAACAGTTCACAAGGAAAACAATGATACAGTGTAAGATTTGCATAACATAGAGTACTGAGTCCAAATTAATGAAGGTGTTACAATTATTAGGAACATACTCTAAATAATTAATACAAAACCAAATTATCAATATTATGGAAAGAGGCAGTGATTTGGTACCACACAGTTGAAGGCACCATAAGACACATACCAAAGCACGTTACATGAAGTCTGTACAGGCAGCCTTTATAGTTCTAATGTTTCTCTGCTTGTGTCTGCAAGGTTCCCATGTGGATAACCACAACACCTGGCTGATTTAAAACTAAAGAGTATGATTCATTTTAGGAAGCATGTCAGAGTTACAAGGGTTAACGTGGTGCTGCCAGCTTAGGGGTATTTCTGACAGAACTCAAGCAAACTGCAGCCAGTCTTTCAGATGATGGGTGCAAGAACTGAAAAGCTTCATCAGGAGGCTCACATTATTGGAGCTGAATAACAGATGTGCCTTATCAGTTTTTCTTTCTGCTAGCCTGATAGCAGAGGTTTTCAGACTAAGTACTTGAAAGCAGACAGGATTTAAATTTGCCAGTCACAAAAAGCTGGGAGCTGGAAGGTATTAATGCACTATCTCTGAGTCCTGCCACTTCGGAGACTTTGTGCCTCTCAAATGATCACTCCAGCCAAGTGCTGCACTGGAATTTCACCAATGCTGAAGGCAAAGTGCAAGATGATAGGAGCTGGGAAATGGAGGAAAAAAGCAGCAGAACCAATAATTAAAATAATTTTTTAAATAATTAGTATATTAAATAATGTTAGCAAAACAATGAAGAAAGATCCAGTATTTTAGTAGAGACTCAGAAGCTGATTTGTTAGGGTGTATTTGTACAAACTGAATTGCTTGGAAAAGTCTGTCACTTACTGAAACTGTTGAACTGGGAGTGTTTGTTCCATATCCAGATGAAGGAAGGGAGGCCAAGGACCAGCGGCGTCCATCCGTTCTGGGGAGAAGACGTAATGGAAATTACAATCAGGAACTTCCATTCCTGGAATTCAGGCTAATTCTTCAGAGAAACAAGCAATTTTCTCCTCTAAAACTCCTAACCTCCTGCTTTTATTAATACCTTGAGTTATTCATACAAATCAGGTATCCTATTTACAATCACACTTGTGGAAAAGCAGTTTGAGTAAGTTTTAAAAGCAAAACTAGGTGACCTTGGAAAAGCTAAAGCAAAGGGGCACCAGAATCCTAAATTAAGTAGATGCTTTGTACTTGTACAAAACCTGGAGTTTCTAAAACAGACAAATAAAAACAGCTCCTTGTGAATTCCTTTGAAAAAGACACTCACGCTTAACATACTTATGCAGCTCATTGTCTTCCAAATGAAGATTCAGGATGAGAACAAAAAATTCACATTAGATCAAGAATCAACTCAAAGTGGATTCATTTGTTTACCTACTCAGAGGGCTTTCTGCCCAGCACATTGCCTGGCATGGCTGGGAAATTAAACCCACAACAGCAGATAGGAACAGAGCCAAGGGGCCCACTCGAAATACAGGCACAAATCACAGAAATCTCACCTAGGGTCCTGTCTCCTCCAGTCAGTATAACATTAGTAGTTACTTCCCTGTTGTGGCCAAATAAACATATACCTCAGGGAAAACATCCAAAACACTGTGGAGATTCCGAAGAAAGGTCTTGTTTTGCCAACATCAGAACTGAGGAATTGAGGAATTACACAAAAGCTTTGAGAAGAATCCGAGTTGCCCTCCCTGAAACCCTCTCCTTCCCCCAAACCCAGCCTCCACGAGGATGGAAACTGAACTACATTCAGCTCAGTCTCACAGCACTTTCTCTGTTTCTGATCTGTTTTCCCACATTCTGTGTCTTTAAAATGGACAACCATGTCCTGTTGCACAATGGGTGGATGTTAAAAGTCTCTTCCTCACATCAGGGTTTTCTCTTGCAGCAGATTATCAGTAACTGGTAATAACATGAGGCTGAACTGGAACAGTTCTAACTTACTTTGGAAAGACACGGGAGGTTTTGGTACACATTGATACAGTGCATTTATGCAAGGGCATTATAAAATAGAATGCTTGGGACAGATGTGAAATAGTGACTATAAAAACCTCAACTGTTATCTTCACAGAAATATTTCTTATCGTACTATCCACACATATGAAGCCTCATCTCCAGAAAAAGCTTCAGTGCCCACCATGACAAAAATCCCTGTTTACAGTTTTTCCAGCTCTAGTTCCTTTTATTTTCAGGCACTGACACACACCCCTCTTTGCCATCTATCTTAGAATGAGAGGGAAATAAACTCATTGTTCCACATCACTGAAAGAATATTATGACAACAGAGTTTTTAAAAGACTCATGCTTCATGCATTAAAAAAAATAAGAAGTCTGTAATACAGATTTTTATTGCATGCATATGTTACAGCTAAACCCCATTTAGCCACAGGTGATGTTTTCTCTGGCAAGACAATTAAATGTAAAAGAACAATCTCAAAATAATTTCAAGTGAAATTGAATTCCTTTCTTAACCCTGAAAAACAACAACTATCAGCATTACAAAGTTGTTGCATGCTGTGGTAAGGGATTGAACACCAAACTTCAATAATCTTCACAGAGCTTCTTGTAACATAAAAGGGCACTGGGGGAATATTTAGGTCAATGATTCCATCTCACTTTGGATCCTCAGTACCAAAGAAAATCATTCTGTTGCTTTCTGCACAAGTTACTCATTTCTTGCAAAAAAAAAGCTTGATTTTTTAAATTGAATTACCTACATCGTGTATTGCAATAACTTCAGAATTTTCGTTTCTGACCAAGTTAAAAGAAAAGATCTTTCTCAGTGCAAAAATTCCAGCACACCCCTTTATGTTTAGGCTGTTTTCTGCTGATGCAATCCAGGCAAGCAATGTGCTAAGCAGTCAGGATAGACATATCAGCTCTACTCTAGCAGAAAGAAGTGGGACAAGAGTGAAAATCTTCCAAATGAAGGAAGGGGGAGAAACTTTTAAAGCAAATTCCTCCTGCATAAATCCTAAGCATTTCAAAGTACTTCAGTGTTTTGTTAATAAAACATATTTTGAGAGAGACGACATGCAATGTAACTTCAGGATTAGACACTTGGAATGATATCTTTAGGATTTTTATTTATTATAGGCACTTTGCTAGCACAACAAAGACATGCAAACAACAAATTTTGCCTCTAAAATGACATTTTAGTTAGTTAATTAAGGAGGTGTTTTTATGGCAGCTAAATGCTATTTCATGAAGAAGCAGATCAGTTTCAAACAAGAAGTTAGAAAAACAACACATCTTCTCAAGAGCGCTACCTGTTCATCATTTGAAGCCAAAATTAAAGATTTTCTGTGTCTATCTAAGACTAGAAGCTGAGTGCCTAAATGGGGTTGTTACAGCATGGACTTGTTAGGGACACGTGCTCAGCTGCACAGGTCACACACACACAAACAGCAGCAATGGGATCCACGTTACCTGTCAGCTCTGTGTCCATGGCTGTGTGGAAAAAATTGTACAGTGATTATAAGAGAGGGAGAAGTAAATGATGCACGTGATTCCTGAAAAAAAAAACACCTTCATCTTCTGTTAGTGGTATTCCTCCAAGATCAGTTTTAGTGAGTATGAGAAGAATTAACCATACATTTCCTTATTCCAACAGGAAGATTCCTGCCAGTGTTGTGGCTCCAATACAATCATTAAAAGGGTATCTAACAAGGGATTTATGGTTAATACAAGTCAGACTAAGGACAATCTTGCAGTAAATTGTAGTGGCTTTACAATAACACAATCTTTCCAAGCAAGTTTCCTATTCCATCTCAAGAAAGAACTCATCCCAGGGCTATAATGAAAGAATGGAAATCACAAATGATGTCCAAGCAGGATAATAAATGAAGAAATTACACCACTAATAAAAGGCAGAAAATCAGCAACAAGTAATTCCTGTGATGGCAGTGGCAGGAGATGAGGTAAGGGCCATCTCTTAAACCCAAGGCAATGTCAATGAAAAGGGTACTGTGAAATATCCATTTCTCTGGCACCCCACTTGCAATTCCTTAATTCCATAATAAAGAAGTTATTCTGATACCAGTATGGGGCAATCTAGTGAGTATCTGTTGTTACTGCTGGCATAGCTATTCAGGGTGTAATGCAAGCAGAAAATAGAAACAGGTTTCTAAAACAAGCAGTGCTTAAGTGTTCTTTTCCCTGGCAGAAGAAGTATAGAGAGGAACATGCATTCTGTAAAATGAACCATTGTACTCAACAGGACAGGCTTAACCTTTATTCACCTATTTCTTTAAAAATTAGATTTAAAAAGTGAAAAAGGCACTCTTCAGAGTTTTATTATCAAAACACTTATTTGCTGTCTGAACTTTTAAAAAGCCATACTGAAGGATCAAGTTGAAACATGATGTTGAAAAATTATTTTAAGCTTTGACAATAATTGCTGTTTCTGTGAGACACTTCAGAGACTGTGAAAACTGGTAAAAGTTCAGTTGATTGCAACAGAGCTTATTGAATACACCCAGATCAGGCTTTAAAAACAAAGGTGAATGAGTCCATTTGAATTGTTTAAACAGCAGGTAAAGCAATAATTTTCCATCTGAGGCAACAGGAAATACACATCCAGTGTCTTACATTTCAGGTCCTGTTAAAAGGCATTTTCTTACATAAGACCAGAAGACCAAAGTCCGCTTCAAACAGAATTCAAGGACACCAGGTCTTGTAGCAAATCACCTCAATGCAGAAATGCTCCAGGATTTTCCTGCCATTCAGATAAAGGGTGTACCTTATTCCATCAAATACTCACCCTTTTTTCTTCTTTGAAGTTTTAAGACTCATCTTTTTTTCTAACTAGTCCTCAAGCTAAATCTGTCTTTCTCAGAAAACTTACTTCCTCTTAGGATGATCACACGTTTCCTATTCTCAGGTCATTTTAACACAGATTGGGGTTTTATTCAGCCAAGGCAGAGTTTAATAAATGCAAAATACCTTCCTCACACTTTAATTTAATAACCCACCTCCTATGTACAACCCTTCTTGGGAGCTCTCTAATTTCCCTGTTCTTTCTTTCTCACAAAATTTAACTTTCTGTATCATTATCCATTTCTGCCCACCTGCTGGGAATTCAACCTTCAAATCACCATTTTTCTGCTTTTCCCAGATGTCTCTATGCTTTCACTCCTGTTCCTTACACTGAATCCACCACTGTGGTGTCAGATTTCTTTCCAGCAGTTGGATTCACTGCAGGACCAGCACCTGTCCAGCACTTGCTGCAGGACAGATGACAGCTTCACATTTGGGTCTCTCAGTGCTGCTCTTCCAGAGGTTCCTGGAGACTTGCAATTTCACTTATCAGCTATTTTCCTCATTGAGCAGTAATGTTCTCTTGACACCAGTGCCCAAGACAGCAGAGAAAACTCAGGAGTCACTGCCAGTGAGGAGGCAGGGAATGAAGGCACAGAGCTGTGCACACCTCATTTAAGGTATGTTTATATCCCTGTGCAGACACAGCAAAGAACATCAGGACATTTTCAATACACTTCAGTGAGAGCAGCATCTAGGACTACAGCTAAGTTACAATCACCCTAATCATGACTGGCTTTAATGTCACTTTGACTAAATTATTTGTCATATCACACGCCCTACATGTCATCCTTCTGGGGGAACACTGCCTCTTCCCTAGGCAGCATTAACTACTTAATTTACTTCATCTTTTCTAGGTCTGAAAAGTACTTCCTGATACAATCTGGTGCTGCCAAGATGAAATCCATAAGGAGTAAAATAAAATAAAATTGGAAAGAGCAAAGAAAGTAAAACACAATCAAAAATGTTCTAAGCCATAGGCCATTTGTAAATAAAGCATATAGACTATTTGCTTATCAATCCAAAAAGAAAAGACCTTGCCTTACCTTCGGGCAGGAACAAAGGAAAAGTGAGCAGGTGCATTTGGAGAGAAGTTCCTGGGACTGTCCAAGGGGCTGCTACCTGTTTAAGAAAGAAAAAATTAACAGTTCAAAACCATTTTGTTCACATTTACAACAAATTGAGTAAGTTTTCTATATTCTGAAACACTTTCAACTGCAAGTTGTAGTCATAAATAACTGGAAATATGGAGCTTTGAGTCTTTGAGTTCTGAGCATTAGTTCGCTAAAGAAATGTTCTGACACAGATGTGCCAGTATTTTTCCTCCATTTGAAATAATTTAAAGGGTATGTTTCATTTCCTACTTTCAGGTAAGTAATGGACCACCCACAGACAATAGAGTCTTTTAATATTTTGCAGTAATTTCTATCTTCAAGCTTTTCCTAACACTTGTCAATGAAAACCTGAGTTAGAAATGACACTGATGACAATTTCAGGAATAATAAACAGCAAGAAAATATTTCTTCCCAATGTGTGCCAAGATCGAATATAAAATTCACTGAGGAGAAAAAAAAAAAAAGACAACATGAAAACTGCACACAATAATAACTGGACTATCTATACAATGATTGGGCTAAAACCTATCAGTAGTCACTAACTACCACTTTTCTGAAATAGTACTTTTACCATGAAAATGGAAGTAGTAGTGCAACTATACAGGAAGGAAGAAAAAACATTTAATTTTTTCTTGGCACAAGTGATTTTTCTCTAGGCTTTGTCATACACTGTATAAGCATGGTGAGTGGTTTATTGCAATGTATTTTACTTCAAAGTAAAAAGCAACCATAATGCAGAAAGCCCTTCTGAAATCCAGGATCATTTACAAATTAACTGCAGAAATGTTTGAAAGTTCTGGATGAATTTAGAAGCTTCATATCAGTGAGTGTGCTCTCCATCAGGCATGAAGTGGTTTGCTCTGCCTGATCATTAATATGGGCACAGGAGAAAAACTATACATAGCAAACATGTGTCAACAGCAATTTCTTTGTGCAAAGACAGCAATGCAGCACTAAAATACAACCAAGAAAATGAAATAAGATTCTGGAAAAGCAATACACTGCAAGGTACATCAGAAATGGTTTTAAATTTAGATCCCATATAAAATGGTTTTATTTTAAAAGCCATGTTGAGAAGTCGAACCTCAAGTATGAGTTATCTGCAAAGGGCTTGTTTCTGTTTCAGAAGCTCAAGTTGCCCATCTTGCCCCTCAGGGCAAAAGTGATTTTGAGGTTACAGTCCCACCCAGCAACCCACTGAAGCTTTTAATTAACCTTTTAATTAAGTAATAATAATTTCAATCCAAGTTATCCACACACCTCTGCTGTTCCACTGAGCAGGAGCAGAATACAAGCACGGTGCTCAGTTGAAGGCAACTTTCCCTTACACTTTCAGCCCCACGAAAGCTGCAGCAGCATCTCTGCACAGCTTCTGTGAGCCAAGGTGTGCACACCTGGCAGGGCAGGGAGGGAGGAGCAGGAGGAGCTGATCCCTCCTGGGGAATGAGCATGGCCATGGTGCAGCACAGGCCAGCAAACTCCATCTGCTCTGCACATCCATGAGGGGAAAAACAGCAGCTGGTTGAGATTAACCCAGCCCCAGGCTGATGTAACATGTGCCATGGGGTGATGAGAGAACTGGAGAGGTAAGTGAACTCCAGACCACTCCACAATCTGATTCATCAGGAGCAAACTAAATTAAAAACAGTTTGAGCAACAGGTTTGTTTTCCTTTGCTTTGGTTTTCTTTTGCATTGTTAGTTAAGACTAATCACAAGTCACAGTTTCACAGTTTAATATAACACAATTCAAGTCTTTAGCCAAAACTGGATATTCTTTAACACATTCCCAGTATATTCCAAGTGAAGAGAGGATCAGAAACCAATAGCTAAATAACTTTTGCTGTTTCATTTATTAAGCTTGTACTCATTTTAATTCTTATGGTCCCAGCAGAAAACCAGAACCATTCTGCTACTCTTGATTCACAAGAAGATGCAGAGGTTTGACTAGGAGGCACTTCAAGCTTCCAAGGAGACTGAAGAAGCCTTCAAAGTGAAGAACTGAGTCATGCATGAACTCACACAGCCTGGTGGCAGCACCTGCCTTAGGGTGAGGGGCACCAATCACTTGCTGGCAGAAAGCTGAGGGAGCATTTTAGGATGCAGCAGGAGTGAGGACTTTCCATGGGAACACAGATGATCAAACAAAGCAAGGAAGGCTGCCAGCTTTGGTGGGAACTTTGGTCTTTGCCTTCTCTTTTTTCAAGCTTTAGTGACAATGAACTACTGTCGATAGTTTTGAACAAAAATCTCATTGTCCAACATTGTTATAAACAAGCAATGAACTGTCATTGCCTCCTTATATCTTCATCAATCTTTGAACTTTCTGGGGTATGATCAAAATGGAATTTCAGAATAACCAAGCAAATTGGGTAATGACAGTTTTTAAATTTTGAAATTAAGTATGTGGGTGTTCAAACTCTTCTGAGCCAGCACTGTGTGGTACAGAGATACTACTAATTTCTGAGCAACTACTTTTTCAGATGTATATGGCATATTTCCTTTCAGACACCGGAATTTTAATTAGATCCCCTGTGATTTGCTTCTAGTTTTAAAATGAAAAGCAATTAGTTTTTCTACTCAATTCAAGTCTGGGTGAAGCTTTTAAAACAACAACAGGGAGACAGGGAATTACTACTTTCCCTAAAATTTCCCAGCACTGCTGCATCTGCTTGAGATGAAGGTATTTTAATAAGAGAAGGCTGAGTGCAATGGTCTCGTTCACCAGGGCTGATCGAAACCCTATTTATTCTGTAGCAAAGGTAGATTCCCCTGTTGCTCCAGGGTTATAGTTGGCTACTACTGAACCTGAAATGCCTCTGTCTCAAGGGAGGCTGTTACACAGAATGATTGCCCATTAGGTAAATCAACACAGCTACACCAACGCCAGTAACTCAGGCAGGAACCTTTACATCTTCCGGACACAGGAAGAGGGATGCAGCCAAAGCATTTGTAAATCCACTACCTTCAAAATATGATACCAGACCTTACAGGCAATGACAGCCTCAGCTATTCCCTACAAACATGAATGGCACTCTTCAGATAGGTTATGAGTCCAAAACTCACAACAGAATCATGCTGTAAAACCTGCTTCTGAGAGCCATAAAAATTAATAAGTGAGCAAAAAAAGGCAAAGTTTTTGTGGTCTTCTATGCAGTATATTCAAATTATTTGCTAAATATTAAAGCAAGCAGCTAAAGGTCATATGTATGCAGAATTAGATGCCTTCCAGCATACACAAATTTCAAAATGACCACAATATTTAAAGTACCCTACGTACCACCAGTCTCATAAACAATGAATGCCACGGTGCTCTCACAGCATCCAAGGCTCTCAGGCAGGATGTGCTGATGAACCTCAGCTTTGATAACCAGGGCAGGATCTAGGGTGGGATGTTACATACTCTGCACACTCTAAAAATAATAAATAAATAGGCCCCTCAGCAATAGCCATTTTTCTGCCAGAAGGTGGAACTGAACTGGCAGTGTGGGAGCAGAATCATTTAATTCAGTAGCACAGTGCTGCCTGTGAGCAGCTCCCTCTGTGTGCCATTACAGATGGGAGCAGGGCAAAGGTCCCAGCAGTGACAAGTGCCTCCACTGGGAGCCAGAGAGCAACCTGGCTACCCTACAGCCTTGGAAAGCAAATCTTAAAATAGCCTGAGCTTTCCAGTTGTAAGTACCTATCTCTTTACTACTGAATTATAATGTTACTTCTTTGATTTTAAGCTTTTCGATTTAAAACACAATCTGATGGCAACTTAATTATCAACCTCATGGTGCAACCTCTTTGTAATTTGCAGATTTTAAAAAACTGATTCAAAGAAATAGGAAAAAATGTAAGGAATACACACGTGTGCATCTTTACTTACCCCTCTCATTTCAAAACAAAAAGAATTTAGAATAAAGGCAAACTTTTCAAACTTGCATTCTTAAAACTGGCCACTACAAGTCTGGGAGACTAAACCAGCAGAGTGACTTCCCCATGAGCTGCAGCTCATTATATCAAGGTATCAGCTCGTGCTGGAAAATGTTATTCCATGCAGTTTGAAACCTGAACCAGCACGCTTGAGTGTTATTGATTCAAAAGTGGCAGGGTTCAAATTCTTTCGATGTACTTCTTTCTCAATTGTTGAGAGCTCTTTAAGTAATATTTTTCTTCCAAATTTTCAAGGATATAAAGTTGCCTGGCATCTTGTTGGGATGTTGCTTGAGATGGCAAGTCCCTCTGCCTGGATCAGGGTTCATGAGGGGCTGCTTTGCCTGACAGAAAGACAAATGTCCTGTGCCTCACCCACTGATTTTACATCACGTACAGAAGAGTAACTCCTGACATTACTGCCATGCAAGACTTTATTTCAGTGTGGTGTCTCATCAGAAACATTTCAGAAAGCCTCCCTGGTTTCTCTGCATGCTTGCTGTTCCTTTGATTTGTAGGAGAGGTTCAGAATGTGCATTAAGAAGATGAAAGTTCAAGACAAAAAGAGGCTGGGGAGAGGCAGCAGCATTTCTTAGTAACTTATCACTGCGTGTGCCTGAACAAACAGATTGATAGATTCTGTTCAAATACTAAACAAATATCACAGCCTGTTCTCAAATTCACTCCTCATATATGATATTTCTTAAGAAAATATTTGTGACTCTACTCTAAATTTCATCTACTTTTGTCTCTTGAATAAATTATTTTTTTTCCCAGAGAAGACTCCTAAATATAGCACTGGTAGAGAACTCAAACTACAATTCATTTAGCTTCCTATGCACTACTGGCTACTCTTGCAGGCAACAAAGGATGTCCTTTTAATTAATAATTTGAAATCCCACTTGCAACATCAGAATAAAAAAAGAAATATTTGAAAATTACTGCTAAAGTAAGGTGGTACTCCACTGAGTAGTTACTCTTCCTTTCAGAAGACACTCACACACTTCTAATAAATTATAAGCTTGTAAAGCCTGAAACAGCATCAAAAACACCAGAAGAAACTTAATTTTTTTAAGTAGAAAGAAGCAAATAAAAAGAAAATAAAATATACATGCTTCTAATTTGAGCATTTCTGCAGCTGTTTTCTAACCAATGATCATGAAAATATCTTGTTGCACTCTTTCGAGCAAGGACATTTCTTTTTCTCAGTTAAAGGCTTGTAGAGTAAATTTAGAATTTAGTGAAACCAACACGTATATGAATTCAAAGCAAAAAGCACAATGTAACTAAGTGGAGAATCCCTACCAAGAAAAATGCCTTGTTGAAATTGAATTTTACAAAATTATTGCTACCAGAACCACATAAAACAGCAACAAGGGAGTTTGAAGTGAAAGGGGATGGTCCTATACACATTTTTGGCCCTGCATTTTATTTCAGATTCTGAAGCAGAAAATGGTTTTATTATTCCTGTATACCTGTAAGATTTAGTTAACATTTTAATTTAAAAAACATGGGTCATTTTAGCAAAATAATGTACTTAAAGCATCCTCCTAGCATTCCTGAGCTTTTTATAGCGTCCCAAGAAAATGTGGCACATTTTTACAGAAACTCAGAGTGAATGAGGCTTTTATGGGCATCCCTGAACAACAACTTTGGCCTTCTACTTCTTTTCAACAGGCTGGATGACACCTCTTGAGATGCAAAGCTCTGCAAACAGAAGCAGATGGCTCCTTCTAGCTGAGCTACTATCAGTTTGCTGTTCTTTCTCAGCACTGCCTCAGTTTCAGTCTCCAGAAAGCACTTAGAGAACATGCTGCCACGTAGGAGGAAGAGTCTGATTAGAATGGAAACAGCACTCCTTGTCTTACACGCAGCAGTGCCGTGTTTCCAGAAAGGCTCCACTGTGGATGATGTGCCACAAATGTCACAGCTGCTCCATGCAACTGACGGTGCCCATCAGGGATGTACCTGGAGCCCAACCATCCTCTCTGGCATTTTGAAACAGCAAAAACAAAGTTGTCACACATCACCTACCTCCCTGAGCAACAAAAACAAGGGAACATGCTGTTCAGGCAAGCTGTTGAATCTGCATGTGTGACCCTTTGTGAAGAATCACTCCTTTTTCTGTTGGAAGAACATCTCCACACACTTCGCTTCAATGACTAACAAGCTCCTGCCCATGTGCTCTGAAATGAGCATTTCCCAGTTGCTGCCGTGGTAAAATTGGCAACAATATGAAAAAGAAATAAACCTCCCAAACACCTCATGTTGCTGTGAGTAGCAGGCAGAGGCCATGAGATGGCACACTGCACAGCTGCCGGGCTGCCGGAGGCACACGGAAACAGGCAGGATGCTCCTCCTCATGAGAACTGCACTTAAATCACCGCCACAAATTAACCATGCTCAGAGACTCAAAATAAGAGATTTACTTAAATGTATTTATCTAATTTTATTTGGCTTTGTTTTCCATCTCAGGCTCTTCTGCAGTACGTAAGAGGATTGAATCCCCCAGGAAGAGTGGAGGATGGATACAGAAGCAAACTAGAAAGCACAGAACATAAAACATTTACCTTGGAACTATAAGGGCTTTCTTACCAGTTTGAGAGGTGAAAAACTACAGACAGGACAATTTCCAAAGCACACATTTTGATGCTGAGTATGAGTATGTTCAAACTCACTGCAATGACAACTGGCATTTGTGCTGATGATTCCCAGGTAGAACAGTCCTGGGGAGTTACCTGCGTGTCCATGAAGAGGGGAATGTGGCCGTGGGAGAGTTGGAGATGTGCTGGATGTTACAATCAAACTCTTCCTGTTGCTTGTCCGACAGCTGAAAGAAAGAAAGATAAACCATTAGGCATGGTCAGATGGACAACAGCACCTCGAGGCAGATCCTGCAGATCTAAGGAGGACTCTCTCAGTATTTACGGGGGGATTTTCGCACACTCTCGACCTCAGTAGTGACCCTGCAAAGAAGGAAATGTACAGGGACAAAAGGTACTTGGTCAGCAGCAAGTGTTTCAACACTCTGGAAACATTTGCTGCACTAGAGAGAGCTGCTAATTCATGCCTGATTCACAGAATATGTGCAACCCATGCTTTACAACTCACACAAAAACCAAAAAACATTGTACAATACCCCAGAGTGCTTTGAATACTCTTACCAATATCCAGCCTAGCAGATAAATCCGTTACAATTATTGGCTTGGTTATAAGAAACCAGAGCATATTCCTTAGGGCAGAGTTAAAATTACAGAGCAAAGTGTTAGCACAACACAGCACATGAGCAGGATTACTAATCAAACTTAAAACCCGGGATCCAAAGATCCTTGTGAACACATGTGGCAACACCAATGGAAAACTCTGCAAAACAAGTTTCAATCATGCCTCCACCACATCAACTCCACTCGTTGCCATGACTTTGTTCCAGCAAGGAAAGTGACACTTCTTAGGGGACAGCTCAGATTTAATTTTTTCCTGTTGGGAGTTTCAAAGCCAAATGAAGAGAAGGATGTGTTCCTCCATTTGCTTCCCAGCTTGTGACTGCTGGTAGCAAACATTCAGCTCTAAAGATGATAAAAGGAATCTCAATGAGCAAGGAAACATTTTTAAATCATGGGAGCTGTGAAGAAGAGCAGCTAGACAGTTAAATATCTTTGTGATTGCCACTCTTCCTGACGTTTAAGAAGCAGAAATTAAGTTCCCCGCAAAATCCTACAGCTGACCAAGTACAGCTGACCAATACATCTATTCCCTGCACCTCCAGCTTGCTTCCTACATGGCAGAAACATTCCTGCCTACTTCAGCAGTTCCCAAAACAGGTAACTAGAGTCCCATTGCTGTTGACAGGAGTGGGAGAACAGCCAGGAGCAGGGAAGGCTGAGCAAAGGCTGAGGAAGGAGCTGGCTGGCCCCACTCCAGGGGTGCCCTGGGAAGCTCCTCTCTGGGTTCCCCAGGCACAGGCAAAGCCTCTTTGCTTGCAGACCCCAAATGCTGACATCTGCCAGGCCCTTCGTGCACTGACTGATCTGCTGGAGCTGCCCAACAATAAACACACTCGGGCTGCCAAGAACTACAATTTAATGCAAAAGTATTTTGCTGCCACAGGGATACAGTGCATCTGACTATTATTATTTGTAAGCTTATTTTATTGCTGTTCTATAGGAAACCAGAGAACTTGATGCAGAAAAAAATACAACTGAACTGCCAACTATAATAAACAGTAATAAAGTTGAAGCACCATTAACTGCTATTCAGGCTCTTTAGTGTACTTAAAGCATTCCTCAGAATTATCCAACTGATTCCATACAATCTCCATTTACATTCATGTATTATTCAACAACAGTCCATCCAAAAACTGATTGCCATTGTGCACATCTCATGGAAAAACTAACGGCCTGATTTTAAGAAGCTTAAAATCTCAGTTCATGGATATTTTTAACATGTTTTCAGTTACACTATTCCAGTAACTACTGAAAAAAACCAGAATACTCAATTCCAGCATTAATACCAGATAATCATTGTTTACATTAGCACAAAATCTTTCTTGCACCATGAAATTCCTGAGTATTCTAGTGTAATATATATTACCATGTAAGAATTTTTTTTTTTAAATCCTGGGTATTTTACATGCAAGAATTTAAGATCTTGCTCAATAAAAACCACTAGTGCAGTGAGAAAACACAGCTCCTTTCTCTACAGTTGTATCTCTTTGCTAAAGAGAGTTCCTGAAGAACACTTTACCACAGCAATGTCTGGAGCTGGCTATGGAAATTTGGTATATTTAAACCACAGTATAACAGGGGAAGTGAACTGTCCCAAACTCTGAGCTTTTTAACTGCTTGCCTGCATTTTCCCAAATGAACAGAGTTTTACAAAGCTATTTTCTTTGCTGACTTTGCCAAGATAAGGAGCCAAAACAGAAAGGGTTAAGGGGATGGAGAGCAGGCACAGCTGAGATCCCTTAAAATAGGTCAGGTTTACACAAATGTACCCAGAGGAGGGAATGGCTTGGAGTGAAAGCCTAGCCTCAAGTAGGGAATAAAACATTATTCTCTTTGCACCCTCAACATTGGATAACTTTTAATTTTCCTGGATCTCTCATCTGCAAAAGAGAAACACCACTTGAGTCTGTTTAGCCGTTTCTATGATTTATGTGTGTTGGCAATAAGGCAAAGTTTAAACACACAGAGACTAAAAACACAACATCCAAGTTCTCAAATTCATGTTCTGTGTTGAGAAAAATATACAAGTACAATCATACTCTCTACTGGCTGAAAAGAGCTCTCTGCGTATAGAGAAGAAGCTTTTAACAAATCTAGGAATCCTAGAGAAAATGCAGAACAAAAGAGTGATGAAGTTCTGGTAGTCACTAAAATACAAAAAAAAAAAGGGTGAAAGGAGGAGGTAACATGCAGACTTCAGTGGGATGACCTCGCCCCCAACAAGTCCCTATAACAGCATTTGAGCACCTCCAAAAGAACAGCCAAATATGAAGGAAGCAAAGCTGGCTTTAAGCAGGGCTTAGTGCCAAAGAAATTCAAACTAGTCAATTTAAGTGTTGGCAGAAACAGTTCCACTGAAGAAAAAATTATTTCCTGGAAGATTCATGTTAGCCAGACAGACAGAGCTACCAGGCCAATGATAATGAGGAGATCATATTGTTAATCCTTTAAATGGCATTAATTATTTATAACTGTTTGCAAATTCTCAAAACAATACTGTATGTCTTCTTGCTCAAAAAATAATTCAGTCTACATAAGAAAACAGGAGTAATAGGAGAAAGTAAAAGGGGAAAAGGTTGGCTATGTACATATTATGTTCTAAGTAGAAAAAAAGAAAGTTTTTAACCAGTCCAGAGAGATTTCAAGCATTATTATTTGTTTATAGGCCAAAGTTTTGCTGTTTTCATTAAACACAAGGTGAGCCCTATCCTGAGCCTCCTTTCCTTTCACAATTTGCTATGGGTCTTGTTAACCTTTTTTTTCTCTCAGATCCCACTTCACAATTTCAGAAAGCAAATCCCCTCCAGGTCTTCCAGTTTAGGCAAAACACAATTTTAAAAGTGCAGAGTTTCTGCAGGGCCCAGGGCTGTAGGGTTGAACTCCAGCCCCTGCAGAACTCTGGAGGTGCTGCCTTCCCTGCCCTTGCCAAACACCCAGGCAGCCAAAACTGAGTCTAGAAACCTGTGAGAACACAGGAGCACCTCCATTTAATTCTGAAAACACATAGTAAAATGGATATTTTATACTGCAACAGTTGAAACAATGTCTTTGCATCACTATGGAAATAGAGCTTTTACTATTTGTAGAGTTAACTTCTCTGCCTGCAGCAGAAATATCGTTTGTTACGTGTACTGAAGTGTCCCCAGCACATTCCTGAAACTGAACACTGCAGGACATCGGACGTGGGGCTGGTAACTGGACACTGCTTTTGGACCCACTGAAATGTGTCCCCGAGCCAGCAGCCTTGCCCAGAGTTATTTCTGAGCACATTTGGCGTTGTACCTGCGACCTGCACGCAGCCCCAGCTCTTCAGCTGCACCCCAACCTCCTCCTCCTCCTCCTCACCACGGACAATCTACAACGAGCACCATGAGTGCCCCTTGTTTCATATGCCTGTTCAGTCTGCAAAAGAAATCAATGTCTCTGTTTCAGCATAAATCGATACTTGATTCTTTATTTTAGCAGTTTACTCAGGGGACATCCTCATCTCACTGAGCAAAACTGATTAATGCCCATAGGCATCTGTGTAATGAAAGTGAGGGACACGGAAAAAAACTATGTAAATATAAATAACCAACCACCACTATCAAGCAATTTCATAGTGATGCTGGTTATTATAAATGCATAATGATAAGGAAGTTTCTCAAAATCTATCTGAATGTATAAGCCTTGAGGAATTTCTCATAGCTGAAGCTGCTGGAGTATGTAAGTAAACAAGATCATGCTGATTGCACTAGCCTTCTCTTTGACTTTGGCAGAAATCAACTTGTAGAAATAAGATACATGGAAAAAACATTGCTTAAATCACATTTTGGCTACTATTCCTGAATGCATTGTATTCCTATTAGTGATTTGTTATAGAATCACTAAGGTTGGAAAAGATCTCCAAGATCATCACGCCCAACCTTCAACCGAAAACTTTTATTTCAGGAATTTGTACCTTAGGTTGGCAGAGTACCAGATGGCACAGACTCTTGCACTAACTCCTTTCAAAATAACATTTCAGAAGTCAAACATCAGATTTGTTCCAGATTTGTCATTCAATTTAGCGATCTCAAATCCCTACAAACTGAGATCCAAAATTCAGAGCAATCCTATCTACAGAAGTTATTTGTGGTTACTTATTTTCCTAAAATATAATATCACCTGACCAAACTTCACCAGATTCTACTCTGATGTTACAGAAGTTTGGTTTCAGTTGATTTGCTTTACAAAGAGTTCTTTATGAGAAACAGACATTTTGGAAATGAAAATAAGTATTTAAAATTTTTATTCACAATGACAGAAAATTTACAAAATCCAAAATCTGCATGTCAATGAATGCAGCAGCTGCACAGCAATGTTAACTAGATGTGGAAGTTATCGTCTTAATTATAGTAATTCAAAGATGGAAGCAATTTTGTAAGCTTTAGCATTACCAACAACAGGGATAATTAGTTCTCTAAAATAGATAAGTAAGCATCTGGTTCAACTGATTTCTTTTTTTTTTCCACATTCAAGAATAGTTTAAGAGTTATTCATCCTAGAATAACTGGGGGGGGAAAGTGTTATTATTCAGGGTGTACGTTTGGTGGGTTGCACATTCCTACAATAAACACTTCTTTTGTTTCAAAGAAATACAATTACACGCAGTTAAGATGTGAAGGATGGAAGCACAAGACCAACAAGCAACTTCTTAAAGATTGCAGGCAGAGTCTCCATCACAACAGACAAAGATACTTCTTCACAACACCACCTAGGAAAAATGCATTTTATTTCATTAAAGTCCCAGGAG
This sequence comes from Petroica traversi, assembly GCA_025920805.1. Classification (NCBI taxonomy): domain Eukaryota; kingdom Metazoa; phylum Chordata; class Aves; order Passeriformes; family Petroicidae; genus Petroica; species Petroica traversi. Next base: position 8,850,832 of record JAHLSL010000008.1, read on the forward strand.
CAAGGAAACATCCTCAATTTGGATTCCTTCCTGGTTGCTCTGTCCAGCCTAAACAACTAAGGAACCTCTGTCCACGGCATCACTGGACAATCTTTCCCTGCCATTAACTCCTCTGAAAGATAAATCCCTAACTCCCGTGATCTTGAGACTTGATTACAGTATTTCTGTTTCCATTATCTTTCTGAAGAACTTCAAATAGGATTGAACTTTGGAACCTAAACAAAAACAACAATGAAAACCGACTGCCTGAGTGCAGGGTCCTCTTCCACGAGAAGTTTTCTAAAATTTAATTACTACAAACACAGAAACAGATGCGAGTTGTTCAGCAAGCCAGGCTCCACTCAGATTTGCACTGCCCATTGTTTTGAAGCTCATGAGACAAAATAAACTGGACAAAAAAGAGAAGAGCACAGTGGAAAAAGATGCAGTCACCTTGTGCAGTGTGGGTTGCACTTCTGTACAGATATCCAGGGAGCTCACGAGGGTAAAACACACAAAGGACATTGTTTTCCATAATGCCACCACACCTTTCAGAGTCCTGCCAAACACACTGCTGTCGAGCAATGTGAGATTTACACAGTAAAGGAGTAAAATGGGTGCAGATGGGTCTTTTGTTTTAAGGAAAATTAACGTCTTTGTACTTAGGAATTAACTTATTGCATGAAAGACCATTTTCCTTTCATCCAAGCCCAGATATATGTTAGACAAGCCCTCCTACTGCATTTAGAGCTCAAATTGAAGAAGCAACATCACCGCAAGCTAAGAAATTACAAAAGAAAAGGCTGAAATTGCCAGTGAACACCAAATTTATGTCTAATTTGCCTAATGCTTGAGGCTGGTGCACACCTGCTTACACCACGCTGTACAGTCCAGACCTTCTGCATTATTAACAACATAGGAACAACTCTGCAAAGCCAAACAAAATGAGATGTCACAACAAATTACAGTGAGTGGTACAGCCACTCTCAACTACATGAATCCGTTTTATTCCAAACACACTCCAAGCCTATCTTTGTTTTAGCATAAAAGAACAAAAGCAAGAAAAAAAAATCTCTGATTATGGAAGAGAGACCCCAGAATAAATAGAGATATTATTTAATGGGCAAAACATAAAACAAATCTTCTCAAGCATTCCTATCTCCTACTTCAGTTGTGTTATGCATTATAGTGCCATGGAGTTACATCACAAAGTGTGAAAGGCTGATTTAATGAAAGCTAAGCATAACTGCATACTTTCATTTCCCATTTCCCCCAAATCTATTATTAAATGCTTCACATAGCATATCTGCTTTTTAAATAAGTCTCTACTTGGCAATTCTCACGGAAGACAGTTCATCACATTTTTTTTCCTCCAAAAAATCTAAGCAAACAAATTCCAGAATGAAATGACAAAGTGATTTTATATTGTTTCAAATCCTGTAACTGGAGCGTACAATTACATACAGGTGTGCAGTATAACAAACCTACTCTAGACACTCTCCCCAAAGATGCATCCAAGAAACAAAGCAAATTAGCTGAAAATGGAAAGAAAGTTTTCCAGGTTTAATGTAAATGTTACATGATAAGAAAACTCATCTGGCTTCTTTGTAGCACACAACATGAACAGTTCTCTTCATTTTGTTTCAGAGCATTTTCTTCGTTTAAGAATCAAAAAAATGTTACAAATTAGCTCATTATCAGCTACCTGCGGTTCCAAACCTCAGCATGAGGATTAATTACTGATCTAATTTTAAATCTATTCTAACAATACACTATTTTAGAAATAATCTCCAGACTGTCAGGGGAGTTGCCTCTACTGCACAGAACACAGATTTTCACACAGCCAAACAGTAGGGTAATAACCACAGTGGCAACATTCTGAACAATTTGATTTGCAATCAAATTATTTGCACATTTAAAGAATGTTCTTAGGGTGTTCTGAGCTCCCCTGGAAAGGTTTTGCTCTGTTGGTAAGACTCATCTTTCCAGCTATGAGACCAACAATAACTGCACTGCACCCCACTGCAGAGTGTCAGGGCCTGTGCTTGCTTGGCAGGAACATGACACAGATGTGCTTTCCCCTGCCATCTCTGCTGTGGCTTTCAGACAAGTGCTGGGCTGTGCTTCCAGCCCTGGTGCCTCTGCTGTTCTGCACATGAGCCTCACTTACCACCATCCTCAGCTCTGCAACATCAACTTTCTTCAGCATCATCCAGTACATTTAACTTGCAAGCAGCTTCCAGCACATTAGAGCCCAGAAAATGCTGAACAGAACACGGCACTGCATCTGGACAAACGTGCCAGAAGAGCAGACAACAAAGAGAGCACATTGTTGTTAGACAATAAACCCACTCCCCCAGTCCTCACCTGCAACCAATTCCACACCATTTTAGGTAGCTTTTAGTCAAGTCACCATACCTCAGTCTTTCAGTTCTATAAACCTTTTAAAAGAAAGGGTTTGTAGATATTTTGGATTTAACTCAGAAGCTAAAGGGACCAAAATATCTGACCTTTTAAAAAATACCCAAAAAGACAAGGTAAGCTGCAACATATACATCATCATGCTTTGCACCACTGGTACACCAGTGCTCTTATCCCTCTCTCCTGCCTTTTTGAACCAGGCACTGCTCTAACCATTGCCTGCTATGAGAATCGTGCTCTTTTATCTTACTGGGATTCCATTCTCCATTTCCCTATGTATAAACAAATACTCATTGAATAGGTAAACAATTCTCAAATTCATCCCCAATAGCAAAGATAATGACATAGATCCAGGAAATCAAAGTCTCAGCCTACCTTACAATGATAGTTTAAATTTATACTTTTGCTTCTAAACTTAGAAGATGAGAATGTGCTTTCTATTTTCATCACCAAGACCCTCCCCTTTCTAAAGCAATAATGTATCTCTTATCTTCTAAACACAATAATTATCTGCAATAATGCAGCTTCTTACAAAATAAAAGAAAAAAATCATCAACAACTCAGTAAAATTTGAATAAAAGAACAGGATACTTGTAAAAGACTGTCCAATGAAGAAAGGCTCATTTCCTCAAAAAGTAAAACCACCTTTCATTGAAAATATTAAAGTACGTGTATACAGGTGCACACAAACATTCAGCCTCTAAAGGCCTTCAAACATAAGCACTGTCAACAATTTGAGGCTCATCACTTGCACACACACAAAGATGTGAGAAAAATCCTCAAAAACATCTCTAAAATCTAACAGCAAAACATCAGTTTACTAAGGCAGACCGATAAAAGTCCAGTGGACACATTAGGAAAATATCCAGGCTTAACAAAACTGCAATCTCAGTAGGCAGGCTACAAAACTTTTGACATTTGTCCAGGACTAAGCTGTCTCAGGCAGGCAAATGCCATGCTCTGCCTGCCTGGACTCAACCAGGGCTGAGCAGAGCAGTTCCCTACTAGAACGAGACAAAGGTGAGATGTGTGTGCCAATGTGATGCTTTAATTCAAAGCAGATACTGAGACAGAATATGGGTTGCTCAGGGTGTTCCCTTCAGCTTTGGAAGATGAAACGCTGCTTGAGACCTTTCTAATCAAGGCACTCATTGAATGACAAAGAGGGAAAAGAGGCTACTGAGATAAGAGTTGGCTCTAAATGTCAAAGAAGGAGACAGACAGGAGCTGGAGTTCTGTGGACACTGAAAATTCTTAGTGTAGCCAGCAAAACTGGTGTAAATTCATGTAGAGAGATACACTGCAGTGTTGAAATAAAGCATTCAGTTTATGTGGCCCTTACTCATTTACAGAGACAGGTCTGTCGATAAACCACTGCCCCGGATAAAAACAACACACTTAAAAAGACATGAAAAAATTATTTACAAAAACACATTAAATAGCTAAATTGCAGTGTATATCAGATCAAATAAGCTGTCTACTAAAATTATGAGAAAATACACCTGTAGAAGGCATTTGATGTTAATGGAGCAACAAAACCACAAAAGGCAGGAGAAGAGGGGGAGGCCCTGGGTGCAGATCCTGCCATGGCACAGGGAGCAGCCATCAGATCTGCAGCAAGGGGAAGTTTCTGGAACAATCAAGGCTGATTACATGTTAAACCTCCTTCTTTTGTATAAAGCCTACTTGCTGAGCCAAATGTTCATTATCTAACAGCCATCAGTTCTTCATACAAGGATGGCTGTTCCCATTTAATAACTATACAAATGTACACTACAAATAGATTCACACCCACAGAGGGTTGGGATTTTAGTGGACTGAAGCTAGAAAAACCATTCACAAAACTGAGCAGAAGAAAAACACAAACATTAGAAGTCACAAGCTGACAGCTACAGCTTGTACCAAAGCTCATCAAAAGGGTGAAGCAGTTCACCACTGCCAAAAAAAGGGCACTTGTTTTAAGAGCTATTTACTTAAGAAGGCTGAAAAGTAAAATCAAAATCAATTCTAGTCACAGTAAGATCATAGAGAGCAGTACATACAAATATATAAATCTATCAAAAATAAATGGATCGTAGCAGTGATAACAAAAAGAAATCATAAAAGAAAGTAATAAAATCTAGTAAAATCAGGGGCATAATTTACACAGCTGCTAAAAAAGCAGGTATTTAATAAATGTACCTCATGTAAAACTGGATCAGAATGCAAGCAAAGAAACAGCTAAAAGTTTTTTGAATCCTTTATGTACTTATTCATAACTAAAAAAACTAAGAACATGCGAGAATTATTTTTACAAATGGTGTCTAAAACTTCAGCAGAAACTCACCAGCACAGGAACACACAGCCCAAATTTTCTCCAAGACTAAGTGGGGAAAGATAGGGCTGTTAAATAACATTAGCCTATTTCTGTGTAAGTAAAAGTCTGTTGTAAAATTCATTTCTGGGAGCCATGTATTGTCATATCCCAGCGTTCTTGCTGCACAGGTTCTGTTCTGCACATAATCTGAAACCAGCATGGCCAGCAGGAAAACAAATGAGACCCATGAAAATTGCAGAACGTACACAAATGAAGACACAGAGGAAGACAAATGCAAACACTTACAGAAAGTCAGGTATTCAAATTCCACAGCAATCATGCTCAATTTAAATTAGGCCTGCTAATTGTAACTTACTAATTTACCATGCAATCAAGACTGGAACAAATTTAAAGGACAGGAAAACACACAATATACTGGAAATAAGTAATTTCAAGCGCCACCGCAGGATTGAAGCTCACTTCCTCAGAGAACAAAGATTCAGGGAAAGGCAGTTCTCGTGTGTGCCTGCAGAAGGTTTTTACCCCACGTCACTGAGAGTCTCTGCTCTGGCACATGCTCACTGCCAGTGGCACTGACACCAGGAGTAGCTCCTTCAACATCAAACAGAGCACGTCAAGTGACGTTTACATCTTCTATTAATTCTGAAGGAGTTTAAATTATGTGCTCAGTGCTACGTAAACACAGCAGGCAGTAATGAATATGGGGAGGCTCATGCAAGCATCATATTGATATAGAAGCATATTTGCTTAGATTTTCAGTACATGACTAAGCTTTGTCCTCATATAAAACACAACAGTTGAATACCAAACATTTTTGTGGAAAAGATGGTGATTGACGAAGTTAGGGATCTCAAAACATGCCCAGCTCACTGCATAGCATTGCCTAAAATGACAGACAAGAGAGACTGGTATCAGGTGGCTTGGATTTCATATCTGGCACAAGGACTCCCCTGCACAGGGCTCATAAGCATCCCCTTTCTGAATCCCAGTTCTCTGGACCCTTCCATCTTCAGCTGACATAGACTGAAAACAAACACACCAGCACAGTCTTTACATTTTTAAGAGGTCTGGAATAACCTATGCTATTTCACTACAGAAGTATATTTTATTTTATCAGTAAATCTGCTTTAAAGAACACTTAGGTATTAACCTGTAGTCCTCAAAATAATAGAAAAAAATAAGATCATTGGGCTATGACTGGAGAAAAACTGTCCAGGGATTATCTAATAATTAGCTACAAATGTAGAATCAAATCACTTCAAAGGTGTTTTCCTTAATGGTTTGAAAAGATGTTTACTTGTTCAATATGATAACCGAGATGGTGACCAATACAAAGTGTTCAGCCCCCCACTGAAAACCAAGTCACTTCTCTCTGGGCAGATGTCTGGTGGTGGAAGACGACATGACATAAAATGTATCTCTCTGTTGCTTAAGTATGGTCTCAGTTTTATAAAAACCATTTTGCTCTAAGGTGTGCAGCTCCTTGTTAATGTCAGCATTCAGCTGCCAGTAAAATAACAGGAATCCCAAGTGCACCAGAGATTGTCTCTTAGTTTGCCCCTGGGCACAATTCCACACCTCTCCAAAGAACAGGAACCTGCACAGAGTAAAACCATGGCATGGGCAGAGATTCCTCAGATCCAGATACATCCCCAAGTCCATCCCAGAGCTTCAGGCTGGTGGGCGCTCGGATTTAAAATGCGCTCGTCAGAGACAAAAAACAGTCAAAATAAGCAGATGCACAGACTTTGTAAGGATTCCAACACCCAAATGTGTCGACTTCAATTACACACAGGAACTGCACATTTCCAGGCCAATCACGTGCCAGTTATGTGCTCTCTTACTTTCCAAAGTAGCTCTGAACTGATCTGAGAGTCCTCTGTAAAGTTCAGGATCTCCCTTTCCCCCACACCTCTCCTCAAACCAGTCTCTTACCCCAGAATTTCACTTAGCTTACTTAAAACACTAGTGCAAAATTATTTTATGCTCAGCAGTCTCCTTCATATGAAGGATCCAAGTAATTCATGAAATTGTCTGCAATTTGTGTGTTGCTTCGTTTCCTCTTCACAAAGGTTTTGACTTGAAAAACTGGTTTGTCCTGGGCAATAGCCAAATGTTCATAACAAGGGAGTTTTGATCTGAACAAAAAGCTTTCAAGGCTCAAAACTTCAGTGTTAACCCTCTAAGACCCTTTCCCAGGGTTTTAGTCAAGCAGGGAAACTGTCAACAATATTCAAAATGAATATAAAATATAATTTACACGTAAATCCCACATAAACTAGAAATTACAATAAATCCAGGTGCATTGCCTGAACTGTTACAAATGTTTTGGGGTTTTAGGAAGACCTTCCTTCCATTCATTGGACCAGCCTCTTTCATTGTATTTAAGTAGTGTAAATATCCTGTAATAGAGAGTGTACTGGAAGCTCCCCAAAACTCATCCATTAGTGAGCAAAATACCCATTGCATTTCCATGCAATCCACCAGACTATTGTCATAATGAGATTTTCAGAAGATAAGGTGGAAACTTTTTCTCCCCCAAGCAGTGCTTTTGTCCTAAGGCCATATTGAAATACCTAGCAGAAGTAATTTGAATGAATTTCCTCTCCAATTATGAGTGTCAGGAGGTCATTTAATATGATGAGGTAGGCAAAAAATAAAAAAATCAAGTAAGTATTATCAAAAGCATCAGATTTCCAGGTCTTTCCCATCCTTCGCAAAGATATATAACATAAGGGAAACATTTCTTATGTTATTCATTTGAGCGAGGAAATGTGTGGCGTGACAGCTGTCACTTTAAAGTTAATTATAGTATAGACTCACATTTTTAACATCAGCTTTATGTTACCACAAAAAGTAAGTATTCTGCTAGCGTGAAACTAATTGTTTTTCTTCAATGTGACAATGTACATATGAAGGAGGTGGCATCCTTCTGACACACACAGCTTTTAATGTCAATCTGGATGAATCAGCATAAAAAGCCACAGAATACATTTGGGGGGATATGTACGGACTCTGCCTAACGTGGTCCTGTTTTGGCAGCTGAGAGGTTACCAGAAAAACACCAATGCATCAGAAAGCATAATTTATGTGTTCTTGGCCACCTAATTGTTTCCACTCACTCATTTACATCGCAGTGAAAGGTAGTTTCTCTTATTGGTGGTGAATATTTCAATAATGAGTAGCATTTTTAGTTACCAAGGAACTGTTTGTATTGAAATGCAATGATTTCCATAGAATCACTGATTTTAGAGGTGTTTTGCTACTTAAGGATTGCTTTACACCCTATAGATAGTTAATTCTTGTGATTTTAACAAATTATTGTATCACTAAAGGCCCTTCACTGAAAGGAGAAGAGGAAAGGGAATCAAAACATCAATGGCAGTTATGGATACAAATCCAAGATGTCCTTCCTTTCAGAAATCCCCCTTTTTCATCCTTTAGAATTATCTTTCAAGTTGTTTCAACACACAAATCTCCCATCTTAACTTTGCAAAGAGAAAGTCGCTAAACAAAAGGGAAATCCTTAAAACCCACAGTCACAGCCTGTTCCACCCCGAGAGGATTAAAATGAAAAAATGAGGAAACGTTAGAAATCAGCATTCTGAGTTTTACAAGCCCAACAAAACTCATTTGCACAATTCTACAATGCTGTTAATATCAAATTGCAAGAGTATATTCAAGATACGCCCAAAGTGCAAAGAAACCAAAGGACTTTAATTCAGAGACGTTTAATTTAAATACGTCAGAATTATGCTTTATCTTTCCATAATCCAATTTCAATAGGCAATGCCTCAGTAGAGCTGATATCAGAATACCAACCCCATATGCCCTTTGAACCAAGGAGCTCTCTTATTTCTCCTATAGTTAAAACTCATAAATATTTATACAGAACCAGTTTGACAGGTAAATGTGATTTATGTTTATGTCACCCTCCCATGAGAAACTTATGTATTTACAGTTTGCTCTTGACTCTCTCTATCCTTCCGGGAATAGGTTGGAGAAGAGCAAGGCAGCCACTCTGACCAGAGGAGCAGATGGTTCTCTCTTCCAGAGCCATTAGCTGCAGTGAGAATCCCACCAGCTGCACCACAGAGCTCATTTCAACCAAATGCACCCGGCAGAAAGAGGAGTCCTCCCCATTTGCCTCCTAATGCAGGAGAAGCCATAAGGGAGTCAAGCCCTCTAGGATTTCTAGTACATATCAGAAGCCATTACAGAGAAATGTGCTGTAGCTCAGTAGTCAGAATACCACTGGTAACCCTTTCTTGCAATGTGAAACCAAATTAAAACTGAGAGAAATCGAAGGTGGAGAAGCCCAGAATTATGAGCACACAAGCTAAGCTATCACTAATGCAACAGGACCGTACAGAAGTTTTACAAACAGCCAAGAGAAAAACTGTATCAAATATTTGTCACAGCAAAAAATCCTTTCAAAATGCTTTGAAAGGGGGCCAATAAAAACAGAAAAATATTCATTTGTTTGATGATAGAATACTCCATGCCTAGTGCCCAGATGCCATAATCCTGAGAACATCAGCACACAGAAACACCCAGGTCATGGCAAGGCACTCCATGTGCAGTGACCACTCTCACAGCCCAGATACTCTCAGGAGCAAAGTCATTGCATACACAGACACGGCATTTCAGGACAGATACCCTGGCAAGAATCACATTATTACAGTGATTTATCTCAATCCTCCTCAGACCAGCCCAACCTGCCCACCCATCTCCCCCAAGACGGCAGGCAGGGAGCTGGCAGGCAGCCAGCCCAGCAGCAGAAGGTGATATTCCCAGCAAACTGTCACACATGCTCAAATATTTCATTTCTGAGGCTGGCTGAAGGCTGCGGTTTCCATCCTGTACCAAATAGGATTTCCACCACATGACTTCGTGCAGCAGCTCTCTGCTCTGAATCCTCATAGTGCTGTTTGATCATTTTGAAATACCTAATACTCGTTTGTGTGATTACATCAATAAAAAGTCATCTCTTTTCCATTAAGATTCTCAGCGGATTTACAGATCGATTTCTTTCTTTTTGTACTTCAACTACTAACAAATAAATGGAATTGTAAATTTTGAGTAGGAGTATTCTGACAAAATATCACATGTGAAACCTCGTTAGTATCTTCAAATTGTTTCTGACCTTGATGCGTAATTTTAAATTCAAAATGGCACACTAACAAGATATTGAAAAACAAGGATGGTTTATTTTTTGTTGTGAGAGACACTGTGGGTGTGCACTCCATTTGGAAGATTATTATTGCTGAATTTTCACAAAAAACTACCTTTAGGCACGCTGGACACCATCTGGAATGGAGTGAGCTTTAGGAAACCAAAGTTGTGCAAGCAGGAGTAATAAAAGGATCGAGAATCTGCAGGTCTAACACAGGTCATTTGCTAATGCAAAGGTGTCCTTCCTCACCTGCCCTAAAGCAGCTCCTTCCCTCCTGGCTCTCCCAGCCAGCCAGGTCTCATTACACCAGGCTGCTCCCATGGCCACAGGTTGGTGGCCAAAAGCACCTGAAAGCCAAGCCCAACCTACCTCAGCCTTTGGAAATGGAGGCACAGGAGAATAATTTGCCTCCCTATCCTCTCCCCAGGCAAATTCAAGAAATCTGTAAGAAAATATGGAGCTTTATCTCTGTCGCTCCATCAAACCACCACTGCAACTGCTCAATGGGTGTGAAAGTTCTTGCTTGGAGCAGAGACATCAACACACAACGTGAATCTCAAGGAGCTTTTACTTTAAAAAACAGGTTAAAGACAACAATTTTGAATTCCATTTTGAATTGCTAATGCAATTCCTTGCAACTAAGATCTCTGTTTATTTACAAAATCTTTCTTCATTGACACTAGGATTTTAAAAGTCACTGGCAGCACAGAACACAACTTTGATAAAATTTAGATCACAAATGTGGAATAATAACAAAAAATGAAGAGTCCCCCGAAATAATAGTTGGTAAAAGCTACAATCCTCTAAAAAATATTAATATAATTTCTGATAGCTGATGAACAAAATTCACCCTAAAACACAAGCCAAAAAGCTTATATTCTGAATCTTACATAGATTATTAACTGTATCAACAAACCAGCTGCTGAGAAATTCTGATACCAGCTGTAACTATTTACTCATAAATCTGAATATATTGCTTTAATCAGGATTACCTACCTACCAGTCTTAACAGTAAGTTTTGAGGCTACAAATGTTAAGCTCCACAGAGCACCTGATGAGCGATAATTATGTTGCTATTTCCCAGTCTTGAAGGGACATCCCTGTACTGTATCAGATCTGATATCATTCATTAGTTTGCACACTTCAATGGGATTTTATCAAAATCCAGAGAGCAGGGTAAATACAAACACTCATCCTATTAACTGCTACATTAACATATTCACATCTCAAAAAAAAAAAAAAAGAAATACGCTAAATGTATTAAGCATTATTTATAATTTAAGGTTCTGCATATCTCTGTGAAGACTGTAAGAGCTGTAAGTCAAAATATTTGCAAGTCTTTCACGGTGCTGCCTATTTCAACATAATACTGTTTTGCTACTTCAAATAATAAAGCAGCTTGCTCCCAGTAAGCATCTATCCATCATTTTGTAGAAACAAACCCCTCATCACATTCACGTAGTATGAGAAGGAACAATGCCTTTAAATAAATATCTTTAAAAAGAACGATCGGTGGATCTGCACGGTATGATTTTTACCATGAATACGATTACAAATCATTCAGAAATTAAGAAATAATATCTAACGTACTAAAAATATGATTCAATCTGTTAAAACAGGAGAAAATAAAGCAAGACTAAACAGTATTAAAACAAGTAGCTTAGAAAAACATCGTAAGAATTACTCGCAAAATCCTTAGATTACCTTTTGGATCGCCTCAACATGCTGGTAGCAGGCAGAGAGAAATTGGACAGCACTGTCCAAAAGGAGTCAGACATGATCTTTAAAAGCTTTCATTGCTGGGAAAATACAGCACAATCAAGCCACTAGCAATAAATAAGGAACTAAATAATACCAGTGACAGAGCCAATGCAAATTCCCTGTAGACCTTGCAAGCTGTTCCATTAATGTGAGACAGGCAGGCAAGCGTACATATTGCTGCTGTTTCCACTGCCTCTGTTTTCTCCCTGCTCCATCCCTGCCTCCCTCCCTCCACCTTAGGAGGCAGTGCAAAATGAGATATTTATTCTCTTCCTAATACACACACTTTAAACCTGGAGTTTGCAAAATAGACAGCATACATGCCTTCTACACACCTCCCTGTGTTCATCTAATTACAAACAAAATATTTTCAGTATTTTCAAAACCGTAACTGGGCACTGTTTGCAATCCTGAATAACACAGGGGGTTTAGGCTGTGTCTGCACAGAAAGCACCACTGGCTGCCTAGTTTGTGTTTTTATTCTGACATGGTGGCTCTTCTTTTTCTAACTACATGAGGCACATCAGGGGCATTTCTTTATTTTTCTTAATTAATCTTCCACCTTTAAACAAATCCCATCTTTCATCTTTAGTCACCCAGGCGGATTTTTAATTAAAAAGAAAAAAAAAAAAAAAAAGAAAAAGCTTCCAATGCCTCCTAAGACCAGTTTAAAATCCAGAAATCCATTCTCCCCCTTAAGTCAGCCACACCACATCCACGTCAGCCACAGTAAACACAAACTCCTACGTAGCACCTGGTGCCCAAAAACAACCCAACCAGCTGAATTCTGACAACAAAACGCAAGCAGGACTCGTGTGATGCACATCAGAGGTTTCCCACACACCCCCTTTGCACATCAGCCACAAGTTCACTGTTCCCCTTTGTGCCTGTAGAACCCTCTTGCCATGTTTTTGCTTTTTCCAGGGTCTAAACAAAACCTTGCTGGAGCTGCCTCTTTTTTTTTTTTTTTTAATTTCAGTATGCAACCTATTTTCTTTCTATTGTGGCTTTTTTAAGCACTTCTGCCAGTAGGAAAGCTAATGACGTTCTCATATTTCAGCCTTCTTGAGTGGCTTTTTATCACAGACATGAGAAAGATGACAATCAACAGCTGGCACAGCCTTCCAAGCACAATACAGACCTAAAAAAATATACAAAAATGTCTGGGAAAAAGAAATCCCACTAGACTTCAGCTTTCCACAGAATCTCATGGAAGAATTAGATGGTCTTCATAATTTTCCATTAAATAATGACATATTTTAATGCATATATTTATCAAGAATTGCAGTATCTGACTGAGCAAAGCATTCCCTTCTATCTGGAATTCAAAACAGGCAAATAGGATTTTTTAAATCTCTGCACAACACAACCATCTTTTCTAGTGCTTTTAAACATTTTTACAAAGGTAATCTAAATCACATAGTGGTTTCATTTCACAAAGTTAATTTAGAGTTTAACCAAACCAAACTCTGCCACTGTCTTACTGATGAGAAAGAGTTCAACACATTCATTTTTGTGCCCCCATAATATCACATATCAATCAAGTAGAAACTGAACACTAGCCTTTTAGAATTATATTCAGGCTATTATGTGACCTTCCAATTCCAATAAACCCTGGTTTTGAAAAGGTATGAAAATTTTATTCTGTCAGCTAAAACATAAATTGTAATTCAGGAGCAATAATGGTAGAAAAAAAACTGTTTGGTTAACTAACAAAATAAATTCCTGACTGCTTATCATTAGCAAGTAAGATCACAATCATCTAACACCCCTAAATCTGTATTAGTCATGCTTTTTTGAAAAAATGATTGAGAACTCAGTGGTTGAAGACCTATCACTCATTATCACTGTACTCAGCAGCAGCACTTTCACATCTCTTGCAGGAAGGACACAAAAAGGAGAAGCCATTTTAGGAGAACATTTCTCCATGGGCATCAGTGACTGACAGCCCTACAGCAATGTTAGTCCAGCCAAACCCTGTCCATCCTCTGCTGTTCCTGGGCAGCACAGGGCACCCCAAGCAGGGAGGGGGATGAGGTATTTGCTACCATCAGAAACTCATCCATCCACCCTTCTTGCCATTTAACACAGCTCTGCAAGAATTCTTACCCAAGAACAGCAAAAAGCACTTTGAAAATTATATAAAACTGGTTCAAAACCAGCAGAAATTTCTTTTAACACTTTATAGTCCTGCTATTCAAAATGCCTGTGCCACATGGAAGTAACAAACTCTAATCCTGCAAATCACTGCCTACAAAGCACTCATTTTGGGACCCAGAGATTCTCAAGAAATTCAGAGTACCCAAAAAAAACGTGAAGATACCACGTTTGAGATGCAGTGCTTTTGCTAGAAAAACAGAAGAACACAAACTGTCAAAAAGCTTTTAAAATAAGTCACGTCTTAAATACGACAGTGTCAACATTTGCAGAATTGTCTTTAGTAGCAACAAATATAGGAAGAGTAAGGATTTTCTCACACCTACAATGACAAATTAAATCCTTTGAAGGAACTGTCTCACTGTCTCTGCACAATCAGCAAATCATCTTGGAAAATTTGGACCAGAAATTTCTCACTATATCAAAAATACACCATATCTGTACGTGAGAAAACACGTCAACACAAACAGGTTACAAAGATGAGTTTTCTCTTTTATTTAACTCACAATAGCTGACTATTAACATGTCTTTGTGAATTCCAGACCCTGAGTTATTCCAAGCCTACAGAAACCTCTTCCTTTATAACATTCTCCCACTCGCCTGTCAGGATATTTAGCCTCCATCAATCTTCCTAATGCACCTTCTCCACTTTACACCCAGCATGTCCTCTGGAAAGACCACCTGCAGAACATTTCAGCAGCTCCTGGATGATGGAGTATTTCTCTGTCAGCCCAATGTACAGTTCCCAGCCCTCCTAATGACACTGCATCCACTGGACAGTTATAAATAGTCAGTGTCAACGACTTTCCCTATTCCTCATCTTCATCATTACCAAAGTAGGATATTAATTAAGCCTGACATTAAATGAGAATGCAATTAGGCAAACAGTCCACATGAAACCCATTGCTTTCTGGACTTTTTTATAGCAGCTACATTTATCATTAAATAAATTTCCTTGGTATAAGATCATACTCTTTGAAATAAAATCTGTCATTTTTAGAAGTAAGCCGAACTCCCTGAAAAGTCTGAAGCAGTACCAAGCAGATCAGTGAGGTATTTGAAGGAGAATATTCCAAAGATCAAAATTCCTGTGACTGACTACATTTTAAGTTGACTATGGATCAAGAAAAGTTTCCACAAAGTATTGATTATATTTTTAAACACTTCAACCAGAATGAACCACACAACAGTGCAATAGTTTTCAAATGAAGATGAATTTCATGAGTTTACCACAGTGTGGTAAAGGAAAGCTTATAATGGAAACCAGTTGAAATACTAATTGGGGAAAATGTAGCTCTTGCTAATTACTCCTTCACTTGAATGGTTACATTGTATTACATTGCACATAAGAACATGATACTTTCAGACAGAACTTTTTTAAAGAGTCATTAAATTCAAACCCACAAATTATTCACTAGCAATACCCAGAAATTAAAAATATTTTGCTAGCAAAGCCAAATTCTTTGGAGAAGTCACAACAACAGAAGAGACATTCTATCTCTATAAAGAGTATATTGACTTTTATTTTAAACTTTATGTTGTATGCCCAACAAGCACAGAAAATTATACTACTATAGGCAAGCATAAGTTAACATGGGTGAAGAGATATCTGCTCTATATCACCATGCAGTGAAAATGTGTAAGGTGCAAAAACTCCAGAAGAAAACTTTGGTCTTTCAATAGAGAGAAAGGAGAAACTTCTTCCTTTATGTTTGGGTTTCATTTTTTTATAAAAACGAAGGTTCCTTTAAAAAAAAAATTACATGGGAGATGTGTGTTGAGCTATTTGGGGCATCATTATTATTTGAACAGTGACCTAAGCAAGTGA
The DNA here is from genome assembly GCA_025920805.1 of Petroica traversi. Classification (NCBI taxonomy): domain Eukaryota; kingdom Metazoa; phylum Chordata; class Aves; order Passeriformes; family Petroicidae; genus Petroica; species Petroica traversi. The sequence continues at coordinate 8,866,471 of JAHLSL010000008.1, forward strand.
AGAACAGACTGTCTTTGAGCCGCCTGCAATCGCGAGACTCAGGAGTAACAGACTGACAGAAAACATTAGGCTGAATGTATCTTCAAGGTTCACTTTAGTATCATTTGCTAGGCTATAAAACCATAGATTTCTTCCTTTTGGGACAGAAATCACCAAGACACCACCCCAAATCTAAAGAGTAATTCTTTTTTACTGCAGTGGCTCTCATGGATTTCGATTGCTACCTCCATATCAAAGGGCTTTCAAAGACATATCTGTATGATATTAAACAAAGAGTTGATGGCCAAGGGTTTTGGGGCCATTGAAGAACAACTACACTTCCCTCTGGTGTGCATTCCCTATGCAGGGAAGATCCTAGTGACTGCACTAGTTAATGATTCAAAGGATCAGAAGCATTTACTGAAGCAGCTACCAGGCACTGCACCTGCATGGAAGCTGCCAACTCCTCATGTAACTTTAATTGGGCACAGTTACTGAACTAACAGGGGTTGCCATCCTAGTGGCCAGACTGAAATGCTATCTAATGGACTACAATATCACTGCACAGTTAAGCACAAGCTACTGCTCTGATTTCAGTCTAAAAAAACTCTCACAAATTTGTACTCACTCAGATGCAGAGGATGCCAACTACAGCTCCATTGTCACAATCTTTTAAGTGAAGACACTACTAAATAAGTGAGAAGTGAGCAGTGCTAAAACACCATGTTAATTGTGCCCCAAGTCCTATGAACATTTAGTAAAAAATATTATTTCTTTGTATTTTTATTTATAAAATTATCATTTATTAGTATGTTAATATTTCACACAACACTATCCTTCCCAAGTTATAGTAGTAAAATATTTGCCAATCCACTATAATACAAGCTTAACATAATTTCAAACTCACAGACTTGACAATTGGGCTCAGATGCCATGGAAAGGTCAATTATCCTCTTTAAATAAGTTACTAGATCTTGCATTCTTTCCCTAGCCCTGCCTTCTTCATGTGTGATTCAAATGTCAGTTGTCCAATTTAATCAAATGTAGCCTCCATATGCGATTCAAATGCCATAAAAATTGAGAAATGTTATTTGAAAAACAACAATACTGAAAATCAGATCTGAAAATGTCACTTCCTGTTTCCACAGAAATCTTCAAACATTTTATCCAAAATGTAGTTAAGGACATTCAGCAGCACTTGCAAGAACCACAGGACCACAGAGTGCTGCTGTAACCCAAACATCCTCATCCAAATGCTCTCCCTCCCCTTCACCAGCCAAAATTTATCCAAAGGAAAAAACATAGATTGAGCCTCCTCTTGCCACCATAGCATTTCCTCATCTTTGTCATGTATTATTTATCCCAAAGCACTTAAAACCTCCTTTTTAACCTGTAATACAGTCTTAATGAATTCACTGTGCAACTGGATTTGCAAACAGGAAGATGACTTAACCTCTTCTCCTGCCACTCCAGCCTGAAACAGCCTCTCCATGAAGAAGTACAGCAATTCAGCTCTTTGCAGAATTTTCCCACCTCTGACTCCCTGTGCTTGAGTAACACCACCAAGCTATTCCTAATTCTCCTGTAACATGGGGTTTGTGCATAGCCCTTGACAGATGTGGTCCGTAACCATTTTCCAACAAAACCATGTCAGCAAAAGAGATTTGAAAGAGCAGGTGTTATTCCCCCCCATTTTCAGAGAAGCTACAGGGCAGAGCCTTAAGGACAAATTAGGGTAAGAGCAGCAGCAAAGGTGGCTGGCAGACTTTGTGTCTTTGTAGGAAGTGAGGACTGAAGAAGAAATACCAGAGGACGGCTAAAACTAAACCAAGACAACAGGCAAGTAATTAAAGTGAAAAGAACAAAGCAAACAACAAAGAGAGGGAACTGAGCTGTGTTTCAGTGCGTGAATTCGAGGGCTTTGAGTTACTCAGCTCTCAATTACCGGCTCACAAAAGCAAAAAGGGCTCCCCTCCTCTGTGCAGGACCACAAACCCCCAGCGAGCATCCCAGGGCAGCAGCCTCTGCCAAGGATCACCATGGTGCCCCAGGCTCCAGGCACACGTGGTGAGCAGGGAGTGCTGTCACCTGTTTCACAGTGTATTACCCACAAGACCAAATCAAGCCTGAGCTCTAAAACAAGCTCTGGCATCTGATTTGTTTCTGGGATAATTCAGGTTGTTTGCTCCAACCCAAATCTCCGGTGCAGGACGTTCCACTCCACGGCTTGTTCCTCTTTCCCTGGTTAACACACTCAGGCTCAGCTGAAATGTTAAGGATATTGTAAAGCCCTTGCATTTACCATGGCTTTTCTGAGACAAAAAGCTTATTTTGTAGGATGTTGGCTAAGAAGAGTTATTCTGGGAGCAAGGGGAATGCTAATGTAATGAACAGACGAAGAGGATGAATTTTACATTTTCAGGCATAAATTCTTAATGAAGTTAGAGCATGGGATAAGAATAGACTTTACAAAATAAGCATGGTACAAAAGAGACATGAGAAATCAAAACCATGCTTGGGAAACATCAGGGGTGTTAGTAGACACACACACACAAAGGAAGGAGAAAAAGTTTATCTAGTTTTAAAGGCAGAATTACATCCTTATTTGGACATGAATTTTTAAGAGTAATTTGCCCCTACTTTAGCCATTCCTCTGGAACACTATGAATCTTCACAGCAAAAACTTAACTTTTAATCTTAAAGTATGGGAAAACTGTGATAAGATTTCATCAACTGTCAAGCAAATAAACTACTCCAGGTTGTGAGCTTCAGAAAAATATGTAACAAACAGATCCAACATGAGAACAAGCCTGGACCACAGGTTTAGAAATAACTACAGATTGATACAACTCTATCAACCGTTCTACCGTAATTCTGAGAAATCCACAAAGATGATGCATTACAAAACCAAGGTTTTCTAAAATACACATATTATTTAGAAGATCTTGAATGAAGACATTTATTTTATTTATGACTTCTAACATGTGTGCTACCTATATATAAGTGGAGACATAAATATTAGAACACAGAAGCAAATTGGATAAATTAAGATAAATTGGCTCAAGCTGAATTCTCAGCTTTGAAATAAAGTACAGAATGGACAGATATGGAACTCTTAATGATTTCTGCAGTCTCCAGAGAAACATTAATGTTGAAATACTAAAACAAAAATTTATCAGTTTGCAATGCTAAATCTTACTACACTCTACTATAACATTAAAAATGGCACAAATAAATCTAAATAATAGATCTAGAAACAAAAATATATAACAAAATTGCTTTGTTTTAAAATAAATTACTTTCATAACCCACCTCGCCAATGACCTTTTAAGCCACCTCAGATACAAAGAAAAGGAGAAAGTGTTAATAAATGGGAATACCCATCTTGTATTCACTTTCTTTTCTTTCCTTCCAAATTTTTATTAGGAGATGTAGCATTATACAGATTTTATAGATTAGGGAAAGAAAAAAAATTAAAATTTAAGCACAAACGTATGCAATTTTAAAAAATATTTTCAACCAAAACATTTTCTGCACTACTACTATTAAAACACAGCAAAACCCCATTTCCAGGTGGCCGAAGGATTTAGCACAGGTTTCCAAACAAACACCCAAGCACAGAGAGCACAGGTGAGGCGTGCAAACCAACAGCACCTGCGTGTGCAGAGAACACCCTTCCTGCAGGGACAGCTCAGCTCCAAAAGCGCCACATCGTCCTTGCAGCAGCCAGCACTTACAAGAGCACGATGTAGAACATGGACTGCGGTGTCCTGCGGCCCAGTCTGCAGCTGCCCTTGCTCTGCACCAGGCGGGGGAAGCTGCAGAAGCGACAGGTCCCAGTTGGGAGATCCATCTTGGGGCGAGCGGAGGCTGCGCGCGCTCAGCCGTGGGGCACAGGCTGGGACACGTCCCCACGGCTGCTCCTCCACGCCAGAGACAAACCCAGCTCTAATCCACTGCATTTTGCTCAAATTAACTGCAAGTTCTCTGCGAGGGCACTGCAGGAGCTCGTGACTTTAAAGGAGCACTTCTGGTCAATATTTGTGTGTTGATTCGCTCGGAAAATTGGGCGTTTAATGATTCTGGAATCTTCCGGTGGCTCGGAAGCAGAATGGGCAAGCAGTGGTGTTAAAATGAAGTGTGGAGAAAAGCTAATAGGGACTCTTACCAGATTTCTTTCAGTGGAAAATTTTGTCCTAAAAATTTGCTGAGAATTATAACGTGACCTGTTCTGCTGTTTTGAATTCGGTCACAAATAAAAATGAGAACCTCAGGAACAAAAACAGAAATGTAGAAAAGAGACTAAAAAATAATATTCACCTTCTTAGGCAAGCTATAACCCAAACATACATTATCACTTCTACTTGTGCAGCATGTCTTTGATGAGAATAAAAAGAACTACTTCCAAAACCAGCTTTTTAGTGTTTGTATAAATAAATGCCCATCTCAGCCCAGAGATGTGACAATGCAATTCTCAGTGCACAGCAAGTCTTTCCCAGACGGCTGGATCAATAACATCCCTGCTCTAAAGACCCAAAGGTCTGAAGAAAGGAAAGGACAGGGAGAACAGGAAGGAAACAAAAGCACACAGAGCTCTTTCACCACAGCAAAGATTACGGTTTGAAGATTTTATTTTAGAACATTAATAATTCATAATGACAGTGTAATGTAAACTAGGTTAGAAGATTATGCTCTCAAGTACCACACAAGGGATTGAATGACAGAATAATAACAACTAGCCAAAGTAGCAAAATTTCAGGAGATAAATGAGGGGAAGAGAGAACTTAGAGCACTAAAAGAAGCATATTTTAAATGAATGAAAAAACCAGGAATACAGAGATACTGAAGAAAAGGGGAGCACAGATGCAGCCTGTAGAAAAGAGAGCCTGAGTGGGTCCATTTACAGCAGATGAAGCTCTGCAGGCCCTCTGGCATGGTAGTTATGAATATTCAAACAAGAGCATAAATTTGAGACAAAAGTTCACCATAGTTCAGGAGAGTGAGACACAGCTGAAATGGGATACCATTCCAAAAATTGGTGAAATATTACCCTGAGATCCTTTTTCTTTCTTTACATCCTACACTTTCCTTAAGCGTTCAGGTTAATTTTGATCCGCTAAATGGTTTATCTAACTAAATTAAAACTGTAACACATGTCCTCAAAAAGCAATTTTTTAAGGAAATGCATTGGAAAGGAACTTGCTGCTCATGGGCAGGAACAGTCCTGAGCTGACACACAGAGCTGTTTCCCCCCAGCTCCAGGCTATGAAGGTGACACCAGTTACTCACTGTTAGTACATCTCTACTCTTAGCACTTCAGCACAGGACATTAACAGACCTCTTTGTACAATCACTGATCTTCCAAATTAAAACTAAAAATAGCCTCTGGTTGTCTCATAGTCCAATTAAAAACAAATCTTGGAAAATGCATGGCACTGTCTATCAACAATAATAAACACATGACAGTCTGGTTAAGAATTTTGCTTCTTTCTCAGAACTATTCCCTTGCCAGGAATCTTTCAGTGCTCTGGTTGTTTCTGTATCTGTATTCAAGATCAAAAGGTCTTTGAAGGAGAGACTACTTGGAAGGAAAAATTTTATACAGAACTAAGCACACCACTGCCTTTGAGGAACTCAAACTTTGAGGATAAGGACAGAAAAAGTAAGGCTTCAATATTCCTACAGTCTCCTAAGAACCCTCTGAGCTTTTCATTCCTCCCTAGAATTGCTGACTTGTCCCAACCATCCCAAACTCTGAACAGTGCAGGGGTAGTAAATGAGTCAGCTCATACCAAGGTGCACCAGCAGATCACAGCCTTCAAACACCATTATAAAGAAAAATCAGTTAGGAACCATAACCTTATATGGTTTATAGGTGAAATGGCCAACAAACAGTAAAGGCCTCCAAGTTCTAAAGTCACAAGTACAAACTCCCCTCTGGGAGCCTCCAATTTCCCAGGTCAAACCAGCAGGTTATGATTTACAAGTGGTCCCATGGAGGGCAGCCAAATGGTGAGCCTGGAAGGAGACAAGAATTCACACCTCGGGCTCCAAACCCCAGGCTTTAACTCTTCTGCTACTGCAGCTCCAGGCAGGATGCAGAGATTGTGGCATTTACCTAATGCCTTCACATGAAAAAATGATACCATTCAGGCCACCATGCCTCAATATTCACAACCGTATTAAAGTAAATAAACAGTTTCCCATCAGCTCAAGACACACAAGAAGTTATCTGAGCCTGTCATGTTTCAGGTATCACCAGTGTGTCCCTCCCATGTAGTTTTTTAGATAGGAAAAACGATTCCCAAGAATAATAACCAGTGCAAAAGAAAAGGAATAAGGAGAAAAATTTACATTAAAAAAGAAATTAATTCTGGGAAACTCATTCAGTCAATGTGAGATGTAGATTAGAAGTCAGTTGCCAAAAGCTTACCTATTCAAAATTCATCATTTCACATTATGCATAATGATATAGCCACAAAGTTGTTCTGTTTCTCATTATTCTTGAATTGCTGATCTACACTGTTTCCAAAAGTGACATTATGCTGTCTTGCAGTCAGCTCTGACCAATTATTTAGCACATTTAAGAAAGCAGAACCTGTACCAATTCAAGCACTAAACCAGGAGGGTAACACACACTGCAAAAACAGAACCATTTCCAAATGTCATTCAAACTGAATACAAGCCTCTTCATGAATCCTCCAACATTTGTCAAATAAGAAATTCTAACTAAAAAAAAACAAAACAAACTCTTAAAACCTGTATCATATCAAGTGACTTTACACTAAGCAAAATTAGAGCAAAAATAGGAAACCATAAACAACTTTTGATAAGCCTTGAGGTATTTCAAAATAAAAATAAAGAAACTCAACAAGTCTGAATTCTGAAATGTTTTTGATCTTCCTTAAAAGCAAGGAACTTCTGTTTACAGCTACTGCCCTGATGTTGTGAAATAGATGCAGTCTTCAAAACCCAAACCTCAGGTGATCTGGGGAGGTGTGTGCCAAGAATACACCCTTGTTCTGTGGAAGGGATTTCTGCACCTGCCTTGAAGCAGCAGGACTCTCAGAGAGGCACAGCAGCAATACTGATACACAAGATAAAGAACCATAGAGCAATAGGAGGGCCATCCCAAGAAGATGGGTGTCTCCATCCCTACCCTTTGAGTGCTCGCTGACCAACACCCTGCAAATCTGGGAAACCCCCTGGATTCACTGCAATGGAGCAGACTCACCCAGGACACTGCCCACCCAACCCCACTCATACACCCAAACAAGCCAAAGCTCTAAATATAGGTCTCCTCTCACCCACTGCAACAGCTTGTACAAAAAAGGCTTTCAATAAAGGCAGGCAGCCCTCCAGGACATTTGTTGAATGCCTATGTATAATATATTCTTGTTGCTTACCACAGTTATTGATTAAAGGCTTGTTTCCTAGAATAGGCTTTTTATGTAAATAAATTAATATAGTCTTAAATTATATCACAGATGTCCATAAAATCCTAATTACATAAAACTCATAACATTGTAATTACATACTGATCAAGTAATTATGTTGTGTACTTAAAGACTATTTTGGAGCAGCATTAGGTTTCCCATTCTGTTTTACTTAAATAAGACAGCAAGGGTCTGGTCATCATCACACCCACAAATGGTGACCAGATTTTATACAGTTTAGGAAAAAATTCTATTAAACTATTTTGCAAAGCTATAAAAAAAATTAATAGCTATTTCCAATAGACTTCATTAAAGCTAAAATTCCAAGGGAAAACATTCCTATAAAAATAACCTCCACCATACATCTCTATAAGAATATGTTCCACAACTGGCATGATTTCATGAAATTGAAATAGCACAAGAAAATGCCCCTTGAATGATTCTGCTGAAGCCAACTCTTCCCCTTGGTTTGTCAGGAAATTGAAGCAAATTTCCACTGAGACTCCACCTAAGCTACAGCACTAAGAGATGCCAGAAAAACAGCACCTGGACACTTTCATCCCTTTTACCACAAACAAACTATTTCTAGAAATACTGAAAATGTCTTATATCTTACTGAGTGTGTTACACAGAATGCAACGTTTTCTGGAATGGTGGTAATTGCACTCTCCTTTAATCTCACGGTTCATCACTTCCAAGTTAGAACAATCAATTCATGACATCTCTTAAGCAACTTGAGATCAAAAAATGCTGTAAATTCATATTTTGATTAAATTAAAGGACAAATATGGGTGTACAAAGATTTGCCAGCTCATAAAGAGGACCAGCTGTGAAACATGGCCTCATTTTCTCCTTGAGTAATTTGACTTTCCTGTTACCCCCAGAAGAGTGCAAGCCAGGCCCCAAAGACAAGACTCAGCACTTGTTTAATTTTGGACATAATTCTCTTTTCTTCCTAAAGGTGTATGACCTTAATTCCAACCCACATTTCCATCAGCTATAGCAGTCTTATTTCACCTGTTATCAATTTGGTTTTATTGTCATCAGACCACATTTCCTTTTACTCTTTTCCAAGGTTTAAATTATTTTCATTTGTTCAAAGGTTATGTATAAAATATTTTCAATCTTAATTAGATTAATTCTTTCAGAAGCCATGAACTTCCATGCCATCTGTCTTGACATCAGATGCACCAACCGTTGTTCATCTGTCAACATAAAATTATCAATGGCACAACAAAATAGGGCAGGAGGGAAAATCTGTGAGAATTCTTGCAAATGCAATGTTCCAAAGGTAAAAAATGTGGAAGATTTAACGTGAAGGCGTAAGTTTTTCTCATTATATTTTCCAGCAGTTCCCTGCACAGCCATGGAAATGAATCACTGCCTGGCTAACCCGAGGTGTTAAGCTGAGTGGATCAATGACAGGGCTAACTTGCCAAGATGAACCTTTGCTCTGAGCAAGCAGGAATGGCTGTCACTGGCACCGTAACCAAGTAAACAAAACTACAACAAAGAAAGACAGGATAAAACAGGATCAAGAGCTGCACAGGTGAAAGCAACAACGACGAAAATAAAAACTTATTATAGTCAACCTAAGCTCTTACACAGAACCACGGATCTGTGAATCATCAACCATTCAGTATTTAAAGAGCAGATGGCTGCAAGGTCCCCATATGTGAAAAATATTATTATCAAGGAGTCCATAGTAACAGTGGAATAAAGCTTGCTATTAAGACTTTTACGTGAACCGTTCTTAAAGAGAAAATTATTCACTGACCCATGTTAGAACCCTGAAAATTGAAGGTTTCTCAGAGCAAGAAAAAGCAGTAAGTACCAAAAAGGCTTTTGAAAATAATCATCAGATCTCATCTCCAAAAAGAACAGTTCACAATTGACTTTAACAATAATCTAGATATTTAATTGCCACTTACCAGTCTGTTAATTAGCCCCAAGGCTAAACAGCATTTAATTGAGTTTAATCACCCTAGTTAAAAGGAACATTACCCAATACCAGCCCTCAAATAGTAAAAATTCATTTAAAATTAGATTGATGGCAATGACATTGAAATGTTAGGAGACTGCTCTGAACTTGCTGCCCTTCACTTCGCCCAGGTGCTGCCAAAGTGAGCACCTTATTAAGAATTGTCACCAATTGCTGCCCAACGTGCAGGGAAAGCAGCAGATGCTGGGCAAGCCTCTCCCCATGGCCATGCACAATGAGGACAGACACATGCAATGTCCCTCTCCTCTGCTGACAACCTGATTTCCACTCAACAGATGTCATACACATTACTCTGCATTAGAGAGGCAGAAGCCTAAAATAGTTCCACTTCACATTTTCTGGTTAGTCCTTCCAGAGCTGGCCAGCAAGAGCAACCTCCCTCTGAAATAACATCTAGATTCTGGGGCTATTGCATTACCACCTGATGAGTAGCTGAAATTTGAGCAGCCACATCCACCCTGCAGCATGTGAACTTCAAAACCAGCCCTCTGGTGCTATGTTGGCTCAAGTTTTAAGTAGGTACCACTGAGCTCCTGTTTCAGAACCACACACACAAAGATCTCCAGCGTGAGGCTTTGCCTGGGCTGTCCCCCTGAGAGCTGAAGTTTCCCCTTAGTGAAGAAGCTGAAGGTTTCCACTGATGGCTGTGCTTGTCCCTTATGAGCTCAATGAGGAGCAAGAGCTAATCCTGAAGGGAAAATGTATCAGCTGAGCTGTTAAGTGCTTTAATATAAACTGATCTGGTTTGGGCTGTTTTAGCTTTAGAAACCCTCATATCCTTCACTCAAGCCTGCTAACAACAGGCTTCATTCTATTCCTTATCCTTTGAATACCCTGCTTGGAGACTTCAGCCTGCCAGCCCCTGGAAGAAAGCAGAGTGGATTTCGAGAGAATAGAAGAGGGTGCAGTATTTAGCACAGACCCACTACTTAGACAGGGATTTTTAAGAACTCCACTCTAGGCTGTTTGATTTTAACTTGGTTTTCCTGACACCAGACACACCTGTGAGGGCTCCTCTGCTGCAAAGTACAAGCTGCACATCTGCCAACACGAGGTACCACCAGGAACAGGCACGCACACACCAGCACACAGGTTTCTATTCCTTAATCCATTTTATCTTCTTCCTTACACAGGGCCTACACATGAACTACAAAAAATTTGTACCCATAAGCAACATCAACTTGAACACTAAATGGCTGGAAGTAAGTTGTGACTAGGAAGCTGTTTCCTTCTGTTAGAGGTTATTCTCTTGAACTGTAAAGCTGTTAAGTTCATATATGGTTATGCCAACACCAAACTGTTAGAAATTCCTAGGTGATACCTCTCCTTACCTCCACTGAAAAGGATGGCTGTTGCATGGACTAGATGGATTGCTCTGGGCTTGTGAGTTCAGGTAAAAGACTAGAGGAGAAGTGACAAGTGCACAGTCAGCACTAAATGGGAATTTAAGATGCTGCAGACCTGGAGCAGATGTAGGAGAGAACATGTGCTGATGAACATCATTTCCTCGGCAGTGGGAGAACAAAGGAGAGGAGATTCTGACAAGGTATCACAGTAGAAAAAAAAAATCAGCGTTAATATCACATCTGTTTCAATAAAGTAAAAAAGATAATTCCAAAATACAGGTTATATCTTCTAAACAAATGCAATAAACTAAGGGTTTAAAAGCCATTTCTTATCATCCAAACCGAAATGTATTTTTCAGTCAATTTAATATCTATTCAATGTTATTTTTCCACTGTAAAATCCTCCAATCTGGAATTATCCAAATCCTTTCTTGCAGTGATTTCCAGGCTTTCTGGAATACACACCATTGTCAATCTCTACTCCAAAACGTTCAATTGGGAAAAAAGAACAAATTGATAATGGCACCAGCAGCAAACACAGAGCACCACTGCCCTCACAATTTGTGAGCCACGGTTCCATGCCATGGCTGTGGCAATAACTGAAACACACAACTGTGAAAATATGAATTACACAAACCATTAACTAGAAAACAACATTTAGCAGTGGCAATTGTTTTAGAGCAACAACTAATTAAGCCTGAAAGCAGCACTGCAAAATGGCTCTATTCTAATTTTAGCAGTGGGGAAACTGAGGCATGAAGAGGTTAAGTGACATGTCCACAGCACATCCACAGTAGCATCAGGATTCCAGCTCTGTGCTCAGCTCTGTGAAATATCCTGCTCTGGCAGGGTCAGCAGCCAATGCACATTTGTATTCACAGAGGGCACAGAAAAGGTCTCAAAGTAGCTGCTTTTCAAAAAGCTGCAAACAAACTTGTACATAAACACAGAGCAGAGGTTCTAACACCTACTTTAGTGAACTATACACGATGAGATGTCCTTCACTAGAAATAAAGTAGAAGTTAACTTACAATTATTGGTATTACAAAGTGTGCTTATGTGTTAGAGTACAAGTTAGTGCCACTGTTTTCTTACACCTGTAACTTTGATTTTGACTGAGAGCTGAAAAAAGAGTTTCTATTTAGCATATTTAAACATAAAAGTGAGCAAAATGGAAATTTGAGGCATGCTTCAGTTTTGTTTAGAATTCAGATACTTTACACTTAAAATCCTGAAGTCAAGCATATTTGTTCATGTTCCTAGCTTTAAATTTCCTGATGAATCCAAATACTTATCAGTAAAGCAACCTTTACATACTGGAAATCCTCCCCACCAGCAATCTCTGCTTAAACAGCTGATGAGCTTTACAGTCTGCAGACAGAAAAGGTTAAGCCTGCCTCTTACCCTGCTCTTCCCTCCACTGACTACACTACAGATTCTTTTCACCTCCTCTACTTATGAACACAGTATTAAATATACAATTTCCTTAATTTTACCTAATAGAAATAATAAATATAATTACGAACCTCATAAATAGCAGTTTCCATTAGTAGCTTTCAAAGCATTTATAAAAAACACAAGCATTAAAAAGGAAATGCTTGTTAAAATTTCATTTGTAGAAATAAATGCGGCAACGTAAGCTCTGACTTCTTGCATCAAATCTAGGAGTTTTCAATAGCATTCTTAATTCTAGAAGACAGCAAAGGTAGCAAAGGTTTCTGAAGATTGTAACACTGTGACAGCTTTCTGACAGATTATTAAAAGTGCTTTTTAAATCTGAAGAAGGATCAAACTAGAAAGACAGAGTTACAAACATTCAGTTTTACTACACTAATGCTTGGGACAAAACTTAACCACAATGTATCCCAGTTAAAACCATTGACACAATGCCTGTTCTGGCTATAATTCATGGTTAATACCCCACAAAAGTAAAATGTTAAAACTTTCAAAATGAAACTTCCTGTACAGCCAAATAAGCATGACAAATAAAGGAAGTTCTAACAAATCAAAGCCACGTCTATTACCCACAGAAAATTCTGGCCAGTTTTTCCTCACAGCTTCAAATTGAAATGATTAAGTGCAATTTATTTTTCACAACAGTCCTTACTGGATCCGCAGAGATGGGGCTCCAAGCCTCTGTTTCCTCCGTTTCATCATTGTGCTGATACACTGATTTGCCTCTTCCCAGCATAAGAGGCTTAGAGCAGGGAAGGAGAGGCCACTGTTATCACTCCAACGCAGAGCACAGAACAATCAGTGCAATCCCAAGCTCTTCACACACCCCCAGTGTCAGAGAGACCTCGGGAGTTCAGTAATGGTCCAGACTAATCACACAGCTCATGTCAAAAAAACCTAATTATTTATAAAAAAAAATAAAGTTCATGTTAAAAAAAAAATCTTCTGCGAGCTTATTTGCAGCGTCCAGCAAAAGGAAAGGAAGCCCAGCAGAAGGAAAGGAAGGTGCCGACAAGCCCAGGACATGGAGGGGCCATCTGAGCTCTCACACCGCCAGCAACGCGGTCCTGCCACGCTCCGGCCGAGCCGCCAAAAATCAGCCACCAACTCCGGGGCTGCAGGAGCCCAGCCCTTCCAGCAGAGCACGGTCCGGCAGGGATCTCAGGAGCAGCCTGGACACTGCCAGGAGCCCAGCCTTCCCAGCAGAGCAGGGTCCGGCAGGGATCTCAGGAGCAGCCCGGACACTCGCAGGGTGACAGGGACGGAGCAGCGCTCCCACCAAAGGCTGCAGAGCCCCGGGCGCCGTGCGAGGAGCAGCTGCTCCGTCCCGGCCGCCGGGGACACGTGAACCGGCCCCTGCTCCGAAATCAATCCCCTCGGCTACACACGCACAGCCTGCATCCTAAAACATCTTCCTGTAGCTCCCAAGCTGCGTTCCAGCCGCAAACTTCGTGGATTCCAGCACCGCGACCAGAGCAGCAGCGCTCGCAGCAGCCTGGGGAGCGGGATGCTGGAGGGGAGGAAGGGGAACACCTTCACTGGGAGGAAATGTTCCTTTTTCGGGTCTGCTTGCAAACAGCAACTTCAACCAGCTCAAAAACAAGTTGGTGCTGTTAATAAAACTGACCCAAATGACGTCCAACACTTTTTAAATGTGTATTTGTAAGAATGTCACTTTCCCCAAAAAAATGCCCGCGTATTTATGTTGGATAGGCTTTAAAGTGCTAAAGACTGTCATTTAGGCTGCCATTCACAAGTACCCACCAACTAAGTCAAATTCCAGGTGACAACTCCCATTTCAGACTGATTCTGAGAGCAGCCCCACACTACAAAATCCCAACCTCTCAGCAGCCTGGAGAACAGAGTGCCAGGCTGAGGAGGAAGGGCAGAGTGGCTGTTCCTTACACAACCAGAGCCCCTGCCCCCCACACCGTGCCTCTGCAGTAAGACAGCACAGCAAGCAACAAAAAGTACAAATTTGGTAGGCTACGTATAATTTTATTGTACTTATTAAATGAGAGCCTGGATTAAGTAGTGGAAACTTGACAATAAAAACAGTGCAAAATACTTTTTCCACTTTTAAATCCTTGATGAAAACCTCCATAAATTCTTGGTCTCTATATATAACACTAAAATACTCCTGATTCACCAGATCACTTACTTTAAAGAAACAATGCTTTCAAATTCTTTTTAAAGCCTAACACACAAATAGCAGCACTGCTGTGGAGCCCCTCAAGAATAATTCAGCATGTTTCACCTCCAGAACCAGCCCCATGGATCAGCTAAAGAGCAGCAGGTAATTTCTGACCTACTGCTTGTGAGCTGCTTCTGTGCACTCAGAGAAGGATGGGGTGGTCTGAAAAGAGCACGTCTTTCTCTCCCCATCTATATAAAGCACCACGAGCAGAATGCACTGATTGGAGGCATTATTTTTTATTTTATTTCCAGATCCAAATCAGAACAGAGTGCAAAACCAGCAAAATTCCCTATTCCTTTTCAGAACTATTTTTCATCCACTTCCTGCACTTTGGCTTTCCCACTCTTGGGACAATGGCACTTGCTCCTGGCAGGGAAACAGCATCAATCCATCACCAGCAGAAACACTCACCAGCCAAGACGAGCAGAAACTGAATTATATACTCCATTTCTCTGCAGATACAGAGGAAATTCCCACAGCACCTGAGCATAGCAGCACGAAGACATAAACCAGCACTAAAGGCCAGAAATTTTCTTTCCTGCCATGAAAATTCTTTTTTTTTTTTCAAGGTCTAAACATTAAAAAGAAGACAAGCAGTTCAGCACATCCCCCTAAAGAAATTCCTTGGTGTGTTTGTGTGTTATTTTACTGTCAGGAACCTGGTGGTAAGTTTAACAAACTATGATGAAGACTTGTTTAATGAAACTCCCTCAAAAATGTCTAGGGCAGCAGAAACGAAGAATCTTCAGATGTATAAAGTAAAATGGAGTGCAGAGAAGGAGGGAGAGAATGAGAGAAAACAAGTCCCACAGGGGACATAAGCTGCCTTAAAAAGTGATTAGAAGGAATAAAGACCACCATAAAAGGCTTGCACATGTCTTTAGCAACTTTTATGTTGCTTACCATATATCAGAGATAGACAAAAACACTTCAGGTAAATACTACTCTTTACCAGTTACAATCATAACAGCAGTCTATTTCCTTCACATATATGTGTGGTTTTACTGGGTATATCTGGATTAAAATGATTTTTTCATATTTCTTATGCCTCCATTTTCTTTTTCCATTTGCATACAGACTTTAAAGTATAGTGGATAGCAGGAAATAATTAACAAAAAAAACCTTATAGCTCAAGTTAGAAACTGGTTTAGCAAATTCAGTTTGCTGAGGAAATTACTCTTTTCAAATTTGGATATAATATGGGAAAGTCATATTTTCTTTTTAGAATATCTTACATTTAGATAGCACAAAAATTACAGCAACCCACATCATGAACCCACCTTAGAAACCATGAGGATCCCAAATATAAACCCATATTTTTCATTAAAAAGTCTGAACAGATCAATAAGGTTCATGCTAGAAAGAACTTAATTTATTAATAATTCATTATTATTGGGGTACTGAGCAAGAAACCAGATGGCTCAAGGACAACCACAACTGGATTCAGGGACTACTGATCGGCCAAGGGGGCAACCAGAGGCAACAGCGAGCTCCAGGCTGGTGTTGGGCATCCTGCAGCCACACTGAGATGCAGTTTGCAGCCTGATCTGGGTGCTGAACTGCTCTTAAACACACGAGCACACAGAGGTGCTCCAGCACGGGATGTTCCTGCTGCAAGGTCCCCACCTTTGTCCTTTCAAGCCTGGGATGTCTCTGCTGCAATTCACGTGCAGGTGCACATCAAAACCACGTGAAAGCTGCAGCCAACAATGCAAAACCCAATCTCTGTACAGAGAACAGAACAGGATAATGGCTGAAAATAATTAAACCACTTTGACTAATAGGCTGGAGATCAAAGTTGCAGTCTATCATTCCACATTCGTTATTTGAAACTAAAGAAAATATTCATGAATGGTAATTATTTCTTTTGTGAACAAAGCATGGGGAAAAACATAACCAGTACATTTATATGCATAATTCATTAAAGGAAAACTTTGAACTCTGATTATTGAACCACACCAGAGACAAAACATAACTACTTATTCCTGTACTCTAACTATTCAATCTCTTAGCAGCCTACAACTCAGCTGAATATGATTTCCTTTAGTGCATTAAACATAACCCCCTATAGAAACACAAACACTTTAAGCACATTAACAACAAAATGGTATCTAAATTATCGGCATTTCTCTTAATGTCACCCTGCATACAATTCCCCCATCTGTTTTACATGTCTGCTCATTCTGTGCTGATTATTTCAAAATTAGGACTGCAAGATGCCCACGTGCAAAACCATCCTTTACATTGTGCCTGTGCTTCCTTCTGCTAATATGGAACACTCATCAACACTCATCAAAAGACTTCATAGGCTCCATCCCACCATTCATTCTCTTCAGCTTCCACTCAAGACCTTCTTTAGGTCTTCTTTATTTCTCATTTTCTCCTGACAAAAATTATGAAACAGTAACTCCACTCCTTTTCCTTAGCACAAACAAGCACAGCAACTGTTGTCCCTGCCTACAAGCAGTTCCTGCAATAAAACAGAGATTGCTCATGCTGACCCAAGAAATATGAAGTATTGAGAGTCAAATAAAGAAAAGG